>CM063503.1:76993430-77045930 GCA_032207245.1 Pardosa pseudoannulata
GAAGGAAAAGAAGATTTGTTCTGATACGAATTTATTAATTTTACCATTAACAATATTTGAATTATTTTTTAAATGCAGTTTTGCATGATATAATTTTTAAGGATTGCTTACCGAAATTGAAAATTCTTCCCAAAATTGGACTTGAAATAAAATTCAAAGTCATCAATAGTATTGCTTTATTCTTACAAACATTTTATACGCTTGTTCGAACGACCTTTATGTTGAGTAATTCTTCCTCGAAGAAGGAGCTGCAATAACTCTAATTGGAGTTTTTCAAATTCGAGTTCATCTTAAGAGTCAGACAGGCAGTCATCCGTGTAAAAATCTTGAATGATAGTCTTTGAAGCTAAAGGAAAGTCCATGCTTTCATCTGTCGCGAGTTGTTGTAGAACTTTTGTTGCTAAATAAGGGGCCGACTCATTCCCGTACTTGACAGCCCGTAACTGAAAAACTTTGATTGAGGACGACTTACCTTCTTTCCACAAGATTTTCTGAAGTTTTGTTTTCGATGGATTTATTTCTATCTATCATCTTGAACATCTGTTTAATATCTGCAGTAAAAGAGTAAATGTACTTCCTGAATCTTATAAGAATTGAGAAGATATCAATGCAAAAATAGTTCTTCACCCAATAGAATGTCAACCCTTTGAGGTATAAAAAATGTTGGATCCGCGAGTTGTATATTTCTTGGTATATTTAAATGTGAAGCATTAATTTTCTTAGATGGTGTGAAATCTGTTATTTTTGGTACAACTAATAAGTCAATTTCCCAGTCTGAATCATCCCATCCATTCGACAGAAGATCAGAGACTTTCGATTTTATGTTTAACGGAGAATCGTTCAATCCGGTAATTGGAATGTTTATTTTTTCTTTTCTCAAATCCAAAACATTTGCAGCGCGCAACGTGATGAAAGATGACTCACTAGCGCAATCGAGAATTGCTCTTAAGGGTCTCTTAACATTCGAACAGTGTTTGACATAAATTATTGCAGTATTTATCAAAACACTTTTAATGTTGTTATTCATAAAAAAGTAACGGTCATTTTCTACCACCTGCGAATCTGTAGGCTCAAAGTTATTTATGTTTTGTTATGGCACCAGCGAGCTATTCGATTCTGCGGCGAAGACAGAATTCCTAAACGTAACATATTTATGCAATAAAGTATGATGATCCAATTTCTCTTTACAAACAAAACAGGAACCCTTTGAATTACAAATACCAATACATAAATATCACTCAAACAATTAAAAAAAGACGGGGTATTTTAATTAATTCTAATCTTTCAGACAGTTTCATTTCTTTAAATTCATCACAATAAAATAAAGCATGAGTTTCGATTTTACAAGCTACGTATAGTTTCGATGCATTTTTATTAGATTTAACAAAAAGAGATTTTGAACGCTTTGAATGAGACCTATGAGAGATGTTAGAATTAATACTATTTAGTATTTGATATCGTCGCTCTAAAAATTCCAAAAATGTGTCAAAAACTGGTACTTTATTATATTTTAGTGTTAGCTCGTATTGTTTACGAGTTTCGCGATCTATTTTTTCAAGAATAATATTTAAAAGCATAACATTTGAAAGTTTGTCTCGCTCGAATTCCAATATTTTTAATGATCTGAGATTTTTCTTTATGTTGTCAATTAAGTTTCGAAGATCTCTTGCGGATTCGTGCTTCATTCGTTGAAGGTTAAGAATATTTTTTATGTGACAATCAACAATAATTCTAAAATTTTCATACCTTTGTTTTAACGCCTTAAAAAGGGAAGTATAATTATTGTCTGAAGTTTCTACAGTTTTTGCATCTCCCCTTACGTAAGTAGAAGAGCTATTCATTCTCCTAGAGTTCTGAGTTTTCATCAATTAAAGCCTTGAACTGATCCTTAACACTAGATTGCCCGAGATTTCTTGTATAACTATATTGCCCCAAAACAGTCAAAATGACTGCATTGTGAAAAAATAACAAATATGTAAGGAAATTTGTTTAAAATTAATTTTTAATATTATATAATAAAGGAGGGCGGAAGTAACTACAATTATTCATAAACCCATTTATATGTTATAGAAAAAGTCACCAAATTCTAAGAAATTGTGTCATTATATTTCATAATTGTTTTTCTAATTGAAATTAAAAAACAGTCAAAATGACTGCTTTGGGCAATCTAGTGTTAGAAAGATTCCATTCTTCAAATTTTCCACTAAAAACAGGTAGCGGCAATTTTACTACAGTCTTCTTGGGCTGTTCATTCGTTTGCGAATTACAAGAACAGTCAGAGTTTTGATTAGGCGAATTAGAAACAATCACTCAATATTTATTTTTATTAATAGAGGTTTTCAAACTTACTTCTATTCTGGGGGAGGGGTATGTTGAGCAATTTGTTTTTCTGGATCTGTGTATTTGGTGTCATACACACTTGGACAAGATCCTAGAGTATATCTTAGTGTTTAATAGCGATTAGGTGGTGGTGCATAAATTTTGTGATTCTTGTCCTACCTCGGCAATTCCGATCTTGTTTTAAAATGCTCAGCAGAGACAGTGGCCTCCCCGTGCCCCCCCCCGGAAACGTGACCGAAGTACTGTCTCGCATTCGAACGTAGTGGCTGACGAATTGGAAGCTGACGCTACAGAACGTAGACTGTTAGAGAGTCCGATCGGCGGCGCTCCCCTCGGAAGTGGAGCATCGAAGACACTCAGGGAGCTGTGCCCCGAGGCAATGGCCAGTTATCAGAGCATAATCGGGTGGATCCACTCGAAGCGCATAAGGATGAGTCTGAAGGACTCGACCCTCTTAACTGTGGAAGTGTCTGCTCTGCTTTCGAGCCTGGCCTCCATGGTCAGGGAGAACCAGCAGCTTAGAGCTGGCATGCTGGTCACTCCTAAAGAGACGACCCCCAAACCGGGAATCCTTAAGACTCGGCCCCTGCCGAGCGGTCGTCTCACAGCTCTGGCGCCTTCTCGAAAACCTACGGACGAACACAAAAGGGGCTTCCGCCCTGCAGACTCCCATCCAGGGAGTCTGTAAGTGGGTGGACGAATGTGACCAAGTGGGGGCCTCAGTCCCGCAGGTGCCAACCCTCGAACGCTTCCTGTGGCAGATCTACCGACTTGACCGACGTCGAACTGTCGCCTCGAGTCGTACTTGTGGATCTGTTCAAAGGTAGGCCCCAGCCTACCGGCGAACGCCTAGGAAAGGGAAAGTCTCCAGAAGAGATCCGACTCTCCAGCCCGAAGTGAAAGGGCGTGTACCCGAAGTGTTAAGGGGCACAGTGGGAGAAAGCAGATCGGAGGAGGTCGAGTACCACCCCTCGAACACAAACTCGAACGCAAATGGTGGAACGCCCTCAATGATGGATGACGCTGAAGTTGGGACAGCAGACGAGAGGGATCAGTACACACAGGGAAAGCGCTCGGCACGGTCGAAGAAATTCGCCCCGAGTCGTGAGTACCACAAAAAGGCCGCGTCTGGCCGGCCCTGTCATGGGGCCGAGTACCGCAATTCGAACGTACGGGGAAACCCTCCTTCGGGAGGCGATCACCCACCCTCGACGACTCGCTCGTACGCGAGTGTGCTCAAGACTCGGGTAACAGGACCATACCCGAGCAATCGTCGAGGTTCGAGACAGGGTGCCAAACCGGTGCTTCTCGTTTATCCTGCACAGAGGGGTCCGCCCAACCCCTCGTCTCCTGTGACGGTGAATGGGGTCTCCGTACAGGTGTCTACCTTTCAGAACCGCGACTCAAGGTGGGTGCGAGAGTTGGTGAAAAAAATCAGTCAATCCCCTTGACTTGGGGATTCAGGTCGTAGCAATGCACCCCATCAGACATGGTGGAGTTGCAATCGAACTGGGGTCGACTGCCCACGTAGCCGCTCTGAGACAAGCAATCGAATCTAGTCCCGTAACCAAGGACAGAGTCACTCTCAGGGATTCTAAGAGTGTTAAGCTACGCGTCATTGTATACGATGTACCATCGGACGTAGCGGCCTCTGAAGTTGTGTGTGCACTCCGGACAAAGATCGGTAATAAGCAGGAGACGGTTGAACCGGTGAAGCCACTGTTTCGCTTGAGTTCTTCCAGATCGGAAGACCAAGTCCACTGGGTGCTGGGTGTAGAGCCACCAGCATTCAACAAAGTGGTGAGAGGAGGCAAACTCCATCTCAACTGGGGTGTATCTCACATCCGTGAGTACATTGGGGTAACACGGTGCTATAGGTGTAACCAGATCGGTCACACCTCGAAGTACTGTACCTAGGCGCAGATCTACGCTAAGTGCACGGGTCAACACGACCACGTGGGTTGTACCAATGCTTTTCGATGCGTTAATTGCGTTACGGCTATTTCTCTCTATGGCAAGCAGTTCAGTGTTAATCACTCTGCGACGGCCCTCAGCTGCCCACCACAAGACTGGGAGCTGACCCGTCTGAGAAATCAGATCAGATATGGTTAACTCCATACGGTTTCTCCAGGGGAATTTGCACCACTCCAAGGCTGCGAATTCCTGCTGCGCCCAGTTAGCCATGGAGAGATGCTGCGACGTGATATGCGTATCGGAGCCGTACACCTACATGCACTTAGTTACTGGATTCCCTAAAACCCCATTTAAGCTCTACGCGCATGACGAGGACCCGCGAGCCTGCCTCTTAGTACGCAACTCCCTCGACTGTCTTTTGGTGTTCAGCAGCCGAGATGTCACTGCGGTGACTCTCCAACTGAGCACCGGGAGCTCAGTCATGGCCATATCTGTCTATCTCTCTCCGACGGAGCCTGTTGACGGGGTACTGAAGGTACTGTCCGGGCTTCTGGGGAGGGGAGGTGCGACGGAGATGGTGATCATGGGCGAATTCAACGCTAAATCCCCCCTCTGGGGTGGAGACTTGTTAGATTCTCGTGGTCGAGCGGTCCAGGACTGGATTGCGACCAACGGACTCCTCGTTGCTAACGACCCTGACAGCATTCCCACTTTCGATTGCGTCAGGGAGCAGAGTTGGATAGACCTAACTCTCCTTAGGACTTCTTGTCCTGATCGTTACTCCGAGTGGCGAGTCTGGGACGACGAGAATCTCTCGGACTACCGCTTTGTAACGTTGGACCTCCGTTTGACTGTTAGACAGGGAAACCTGTCGGCACCTAAGAGGATCAACTGGAAGCGGGTCGACAAGTCCATGCTGGCGTTGTCTATAAAGTCTATTTTCGAGGAGTGCCCTCGACCCAAGGATTCACGTTCTCTGCCGCTCTTCCTGGATGGATTGAATGAAAGCCTTCTGCGTGCCACCGATCTGGCAACGCGTCAGACTCCTAGAGGCACCTTTGTACGCAGCGCTGTGCTCTGGTGGTCAGACGAGTTGACAGCTCAGAAGTCCAAATGTAGAGCACTCCGTCGCCGACTCCGAGCCTTTGGGGACCTGAGAACGAGGGAGGTGTTCGTGAACAAATACCGTCGAGAGCGAGCCGTCTTTACCAAGATGGTGCAGGTGGCAAAGCACCGTTCCTTTCGGAGCTACCTGGATAAGCTTACGAGCAGGGCTGGATACAGCCCTGAGTGTAAGTCGTTCATGCAAGAGAACACCTTTCAGTCAAAACTGGAGTCGGTTTCCACCGATCGTGGAACCACAACTGACTCTGTGACGACCGTGAAAGCTATCATGGCTCACCACTTCCGCAGAGTTACTGAACCTCGTTTCAGGAAAGCTCCCAGGTTTGATCTGAAGGAAGTTCCCTTTTCAGAGAACGAAATCACTCTCGCTCTGAGCGACCTCCAGAATAACAAAGCCACCGGCTTAGATGGGCTTCCGATCGCAGTCCTGAAGCTCGCTCACTCCACTGATCCGGAGTTCCTGACGGCGATCATGAATGCCTGCCGAGATGCTCAGTTGTTCCCCAGGGCATGGAAGAACGTGCGGTGTGTTCTCATAGCCAAGCATGGTAGGGACTTATCGTCCTGCGACTCGTACCGATCACTCAGTTTGGTGAGCTCTTGGGGGAAACACCTGGATAAGCTGATGTACAATCGGCTTGGGCACTTTGTCGAAAGCAGTGGGCTTCTTAGTGAATACCAGTTTGGATTCCGAAAGCACCGGAGTGCGGTCGACGCACTTCAGCTGGTTGACGGGTACATCCGCACCAATCGCGGTGATGGCCTGCATACTGTGCTACTGTCATTCGATATCAAAGGAGCCTTCGACACCGTCCGTTGGGCGGATGTCTTCCAGGATCTTTACCGACTTGGTATTCCTCTTGAGCTTTTCCATCTGTATGGGAGCTTCCTGGATAACCGTTTGGCCACCTATCATGGCCGATCGTTCAGTCACACTGTCGAATACAACTGTGGGGTTCCACAGGGGTCTTGCTCGGGGCCGCTGCTATGGATCATAGTGGCGAACTCCTTGCTGAGACACTTCGAGGGGTGCGACTTCTTTGCTCACGACAAGCTCGTGGCCTTTGCGGACGACTTCCTCTTCGTCCTCAAAGCCCGGAATCGGGAAGAGGTCATCGTTAAGACGAAACGAGCTGTTCTGCTCATGTCAGCGTGGTGTAAATCACACCACCTGCAACTTAGCGTAGGAAAAACCCAACTCCTCATCGTGTCTCCCCGTCGCCCCTGGACCTACAGTCTGAAATTCGACCTGGACGGCGGTTCTTTCAGGAACTAGACACAAATAAGGTACCTCGGGGTCATCTTCGATACTAGGCTCTCATTCACTGCTCACCTCGACCTTGTGAAGCGCAAGGCTAGGAAGGTGCTGCAGAAGCTGGCCAGGGTTTCTCGACCCACTTGGGGACTTGGTGGAAAGACCATGAAGGCCCTGTACTGTACCGTCCTGGAGAAGATGATCCTCTATGGGTGCGAAGTCTGGTACCGGAACACTGGGCGGCAGGATCTGAAACTGTCTCAGATCCAACGGGCTTGTCTGCTTTTGATAACAAAGGCTTACAGGACCGCCTCGAACGAGGCCCTGCTAGTACTAGCAGGTGTGATGCCGCTGGAATACTCCGCGAGAATCAGACAAGCACTCTATCTCTGCAAAAGAGGTGTGTCCGACATCAATCTGTTCGGACTGACTTTCTCTCGGGACAGTGCTTACGGACCTCGTGGCCATACGGTGAACCCTTATGACCTTGTCTCTGTTGACTTCGACGATATCCAACCGGTTGGCAGTGGTTGGGAGATCTTCACTGATGGCTCAAAGATGGATACTCCGCACGCCGGATCGCGTGTGGGGGCAGCGTTCGTTGCATACCGGGATACCGCCTTGGTATACTTCGGTGTTTACCGACTTGCAGATCGCAATTCGGTCTTCGACGCTGAGCTCTACACTATCCTTCAAGCTCTTCTCTGGGCCCTCAGGAATCTCTCGGACGGAAAGCTGAGATTTCACTCAGATAGCCGATCCTCTCTGCTAGCGTTGCGGGACCTGACCAGTTACCACCCCTGGGTGGTACTCATCAAGAATACGCTTTCGGTTCTAGGGGGCCGTGGTGTTGAGGTGAGTTTTGGTTGGGTACCGGCCCATACGGGCATCTCCGGTAACGAGGAGGCGGATGCGCTTGCCAAATCTGCTGCCTTGAAGTCGGAGATCGATGCTGACATGAGATACTCATGGACTGTCGTTGGTGAGATGTTGAAGAGGTCGGTACTCAAGGGGTGGCAGGAACGCTGGGACAGCTCCATCAAAGGAAGATAGACCCATTCTCTACTGCCTAAGGTCTCCCTGAGAAGGTGCGAGAGTGATTTCTACCTCAACCAGATACTCACTGGTCATGGAATCATACCTGAGTTCCAATTAAAAAGGTTCGGTAAGAGAGGGTTGTGTCCGTTCGATGACGAACTGGGAACGATAGACCATATGGTCTATCACTGTAGGCGCAACAGTGAGATAAGGAGATCCCTATCAGTTCCCGTCCAATCACAGCGCTAAGCCTCACTAGCTTAGTTCAACTACCTCGGGTCAGGGAGGGCCTGAAAAAAATGACCGTACTGCTCTTTGACGAACTCGACCCATGAGGTCTCAACCTGTGGGGAAACGACTGAGTCTCGGCGCCTCATTGACCAGTACAACCTCCTGGGACGCTTCAGGTTCTCTGCTGTCGTCTCTTCACCCCGAATCGTCGCTCGCCGGGAATCCCTCTTAACCACCACCTGGAGGACGAGTCTCTGATCCGGAACCAACCCGTTAGCGGGAGGAGACCCGGAGGAGCAGCGCCCTCCTTGTTCAGGGACACGACTCTGTTCCGGACCCGACCCCTTTGACGGGGGAGGAGACCTGGAGGAGTAGTGTCCGATATCCAGTGCAAACCCGGGACCGGTGTGCGGGATGAACCCACCAACTCCCTCCGATCGGGGGAGATGGAGGGCCTATCCTGGTCGTGGAGAATTCGAAGGCAGCGTCTTCTCCACGTCCAGCCCCCCGAGAGGTGGGCTTCCTGTCACCGGGATCTCCGCTCCCGAGGTGGAGGTGGTTGGGGCCTCATTCAAAATCAGAGCGGTATCCTCTTGCGGGTAGCGCGTATCGGGAGTCCGTTTCACTGCGGTGGTCATTGCGTTCGGCGCCGGCCAGTACTACTCAAGCTCTGTGTCGGAGTCCCTTCTCCGAGCAGTTAGCAGACTATGCTATCGCTATCGACTCTTTTGTCAGTAGGAATCCCCGGTAAGCGTCTTAAATGCACGCACAGGTGGGGTGCTTTCTCAGTTACCTCTATTCTGGCCGGTGTGCCAAATGCGATCTTGTGAGTAATTGTGTGATTTGTGAAACTCCCCGGACAAAGGCCCAGAGTCTATCCGTGTGGAGCAGCTATTCCAAAGCTTCATGAGCTTACTTGATTACTCATTTCATTGCGCTAAGCACGAGAATTCTACGTCCACGTCGTACCGGCTGGAAACTAGTAGTCTTCGGATTTGCTAGGCCAACAGAACTCGGACAACTGTCCTTTTCAAGACAATTGATCTACTGGGTATTTGGGTTTTCCCAAATATCACACTTTTTTCTATCAAAAAAGTTTTGCTCTTTAAAGCACTTAGCGGGATTTCTGGTTTTCCAGATTTCCTTCCTTTTTTATATATAATTTTCTTAGATACTAATTCCTTCTGCCACCATGGCCGAAGTCAGCGAGGACCAGCACGCAGAAACTCAAAGCGTAGCATAAATGAACTTTGCCGAAGTTCCAGAGGAGACGACCACCGCAGCAGAAGGGGACTTCATTTCCAGGGCCATCTTCCATCAGACGAATATGTTGCAGATACTTCTGGCGAAAGACATCCGAGCAGCGCATAAAACAAGTTAAAGGCGGAGCTTCAACTCATGATGAGGGTGTTCATCGAACAAAGCAACAAGATTGCGCCGCTACAAGGACAACTCCAGAAGCAGGAACCAGCAGCGAAGACTTATGCTGACATTGCAGCACAGAATAAACAGAATTCCAGAAGCAGGAACAGACCCAGAGTGAAGACAACGCCCGCCATCATTGTGAAGCCGAAGGGGGACCAGTCCAGCGATGCTACACTTCATGACATAAAGAAGAATGTTAAACCCAAGGAGATCGAAGTTGTAGTCGAGGGAGTGAAGAAGATTGCTGGAGGAGGCATCGTCATCACCACTCAGACGGAAGCGGAAGCCGAGAAGATCACTGAGGAACTCAAGAAAGCAGAGGAACTGATTGGAGAGTACCAAATTGATAGACCGCGCAGACTAAAACCCCAGATGGTGATATACGATTTGGCCGCAGATGTCGACAAGGAAGAACTGAAGTCACTTATTGTGGAACATAACGACTGAATTCGACTGGAAGAAGTCTCTGTTAAGTCAAGTTATAAAGCCCGAAATGGAGGAAGAAACTGGATTGTGGAGATAGAGCCCCGAGTAATTAGTCTTTTGGAGAACAAGAAGATTAGAATTGGATGGCAGAGAGATAATTATAGAGAATATATTAGGCCCACCATCTGTTTTAATTGCGGCAGATTCGGACACATTGGGAAACATTGTAGACAGAAGACGAGCTGTATGAAGTGCGGAGAAACCGACCATTTAAAGAAAGACTGCAAGGAAACGATTACCAGCTGCATTAATTGTATGGAACACAATAGAAGACATAAGACGAACTTCGATGCAAGACACAGCTGTCAAGATAGGGAGTGTAGGTGCTGGGACAAAGAGAAGGCGACCATAATAGCTAACACCAATCATGGGCACTAATAGGCTTTTATGCATGGTGCACCTAAACCTGGGCAATCCCAGAGCAGCTTCTGCCCAGCTTGCCCAGGTTATTTTTTTCACAAAAATTACAAGTTATTTCCATCAACGAGCCCTACACATACCTCCACTCTATCATCGGATTTCCCATCTCATACAGCATCATCTGCAACAACACCAGTCCCAAGGCAGCCATCTTGGTTTCCAAGGACATCAGAAAAACATCCTTCCATGTCTCCGACAACATCGCAGCTACCCAGCTCCAATTGGAGTCTGGGATTTTTTATTTTATTTCTTTTTATAGTTCTCCTTCAAGTGACCTCAACGTGGAATTAGACCGACTCGGCATTCTCATTCGAAGCATAGAAGGACCGATCATCCTGATGGGAGACTTCAACGCAAAGTCCAGACTTTGGGGACAAAGGTTATTGGACCATAGAGGATCGAGCGTCATCGATTTTATGATCCTTCATGACCTCACTATCTTGAACAATCCGAACAGTATTCCGACTTTTCAATGCAGCCAAGGAAATAGCTGGATAGACTTAGTTTTCATCAAAGAACTTCAAGAATTCGATCTCCATCTCAAGGTCACGGATGACATCCCCGCTAGCGACCACAACCTGCTTGAACTTGACTTCAACACAAAGACTCCGGATATAAGTTATTCAAGATTTCCAATTAGACGACTTAACTGGGAGAAGTTCCTGATTGCAGCTGAAAACTTCCTGAAAACAATTGACTGGATGATTTTTGGTTTGGTTTGGTTTGGAGCGCTACGGTCTACTTTTTGCAACACGAGTGCTAATGAGACCGGGACCTACTGCTTAAAGCCGATTCCGAACGGCTACGAACATCCATGCCATAGTGGGACTCGAACCCACGAACTCCGGTTCCGAAGGCCAGCACCCTAACCATTCGGCCATCGTTCGGCTTGACGGGATGAATATTGGAGCAGAACAATTGGACTCTATTATCACAGATATACAAAGGAAGATCTAATATTTAGCGACAGACAATCTAATACCTACACTTAAGAAAGGTAAGAAGAATGCGCCTTGGTGGGACAGCAGCCTGAGGACCCATAGAAATAGAGTGAAAGCTCTAAGAAGACTCTACCAGAAGGAGAAGGACGAGACGACGCGAAGAAGGAGAAGAGAAGTCTTCAAGAAAGAAGAAGCCAATTACAAGAAGAGGATTCTTCAAAAGAAACAGGATTGTTTCAGAGACCTCGTGGAAAAGACTTTTGTGGGAGCGCCTTATTATAAAGCTACTAATTTCATCAAGGTGAAGAGGAAGGATAATCTCAGTTTCATTTTCAAACCAGACATGAACTTAACGAAGAACAGAGAAGAGACGATCAAGACCATCATAGACGCCCACTTCCAGATCTACACTGAAGAAATCCCAGCTTCTGGACCTGAATTGACCGAAGAAGATCATCCAATTACAAGCAAGGAAATTAAAGAGACGATTCGGAGAATGAAGGATAATAAGACAGCTGGCCCAGACGGTATTCCCAAGGAAGTGTTGGAAGCATTGTTCAAGAGGTTTCCATTGATTTTTGCAACTATTTTTAATTGTTGCTACAACAGTGGTTACTTCCCCGAGAACTGGAAGACTGCTAACATCGTGCTCTGTCCTAAAGGAAACAAAGACATGACTTCTGTGGATTCTTACAGGCTCATTTCACTGCTACCTGTTTGGGGGAAGATATTCGACATGATTCTTACTGCAAGACTTGACCACCATTTGGAGACTTCAAATTTCTATCACAAACTCCAATTTGGTTTCAGGAGATTTAGATCTACATTTCATGCCATGGAGAACGTTTTGAAGTTCATCAAGAAAGCAGATGAAGAGAAGACGACTACTCTAATGATCGTATTGGACATCAAAGGTGCCTTTAACAATGCATCCTGGTTTGCCATCAGACAGAAACTGAATGAAATTACTCTTCCTGAGTCTCTCAGGAAGAGCATTTTTTTCTTTTATTTTTTCCAGTACCGTTAGATGCGAACAATACGTGAAGAGCTACACAAAAGGTGTCCCCCAAGGATCCAGTCTTGGACCAAAACTCTGGCTGATGCTTATTAATGAAGTCCTCATAGAAGAAGAAGATGTTACCATCCAGGCCTTTCCTGATGACTTGTGTGTCTTAATCAAGGAAAGAGCTGTATACAGGTTTACAGATAGAGCGTTGTCAGTTATGAAGAAACTTGAAGACTGGGCACATGCCAATGGTCTCTAATTCCGCATCTCCAAATGCCAGTTCACCATTATCAAGAGGATTTGCAGAGTCTCTAGAATACCAAGTATCGCCTTGAACAACCAGAGACTACAATACCAGAAGGAAGTCAAATACCTGGGAGTGATCTTCGACCACAAGCTTAACTGGATGCTCTGAAGAAGACGAAGGAAAAGATAGCAGCCAATGTTGCAAGATTTTCCAGGATTCAAGGGACGGACTGGGGAGTTAGAGAGGATACCATGAAGAAGATATATCATGCCATCTTGGAAAAGCAGATTACGTATGGTGCTGAGATATGGTGGGATGGCACCAAAAGAACATCCAGAATTCTCAACTCCATTCAAAGACCAGCTCTTTTCAAAATCTCCAGATGTTTTAGAACAGTCTCCACTGATGTTCTCCAGATTCTCACTGGCATTCCTCCAGTCTCCTTTTCCTGTGAAAGCTTGTGGAAACTCTACAAACTAAAGAGAGGATCTACTATTGGCATTTTGGACGAAGTGGTGGCATACGAGGGCGTCAATTGGCAGATTTCTTCTTTTGACCCTTCTTGGGATCTTCTGGACCTCTCCTGGAGCAACTACACGCAACAAGAATCAAGTCTTCTTCTTTATACAGATGGTTCCAAACTTCAAGGAAGAGTAGGATACGCATTCATCGCAGTTGAAGACAACAACATCGTGGTGGAGATTCAACAGAGACTCAATGATGATGCCACTGTCTACAGCGCCGAAGTACACGCCATTACGGATGCCAACAGGTTCATCGACTTTTCATGCCATGAAGGAGCAATCACCCGTTCAGACTCCAAGTCGGCACTTGCAGCAATTTGTAATCCCAACAGAACTATGGAGATAGAGGAACTACAGTATGCCGTTCGTCATTCCAGTAAGAAGATCGAACTACAATGGGTCAAGGCTCATGTAGGCGAATACTATAATGAACTAGGGGATGGACTAGCCAAAGGTGCAACTCGAAAAGACAAAATGGACGTTTTTTGCAAGTCTTCGATTGGAAAAATCAAGAAGAAATTAAAGGCTGAAGTTCTCAAAAACTGACAAAACTCCTGGGACCAGCCATCTAATGGAAGAGTTGTTTACAAGATCATCCCCAAGGTAACCTTCAACAGGATTCATGGCTGCTTCAAGCTAAACCAAACTATTACGCAACATGGAGCTTTCCCAAGTTATCTGAACAGATTTTTTTATCTTCCGGACATCTGTTGGTGCGGAGAAGACATTGGTGATGTGGACCACCTATTGTATAAGTGCAAATTAATGGCTGACATCCGAAAGCGGTACTTCCTCTCCGTGGGATTTCAAAAACTGCTGAACTCTACCCTGTCAAGAACTGGACTCTGCGAACTGGTTGATAGATGAAAGTCTCTCTCTACAGAAGATGCTGTTTAATTGTACATATTGTATATAACTCAATTTCTGCTTGTTTTATTTCTTTATTTTGTTTTGTATTTTCTTTTTTCTTTGTATTAATTGTATCTTTTTATCAATAAAAACAGGACTCTCCCCAAACCCAGGAAAAAGGTCAAAATTTGAAGTTTCGTGTTTGCGTGCCCAGACAAGTGTCCAATTTCTTGATGTAGGAGATTTCCTGGATGGTCCTCTTCGTGGCGGTCCCCTGAGGCGAGCGAGGAGTGAGCGGAGGAGTTGTGAAGACTAGAGCGGATGTGGTGCTTCTGAACTGTGGAGCTCAAAGTACAGAGTTTGGAGAACTGTCAAAGCTATCAGAAATCAGTGGCTGGATGGCTTCGGCCGGGTCAGCATAGGAATTCCTTTACCTTTATTCTACCCCAACAGAAGAATA
The DNA here is from genome assembly GCA_032207245.1 of Pardosa pseudoannulata. Classification (NCBI taxonomy): domain Eukaryota; kingdom Metazoa; phylum Arthropoda; class Arachnida; order Araneae; family Lycosidae; genus Pardosa; species Pardosa pseudoannulata. The sequence goes on from CM063503.1 coordinate 77,007,692, forward strand.
TAACTGAGATCCATCAACAAAGGACAGCTAGCGAAGTACAAAAGGATGATCAACATCACAAAAAAGAAGTTCTAGGAGTTCATTAACGACTCTTTCATGGAAGAACCTTACCATAAACTCTCTAATTTTGTTAAGATTAGAAGAAGAGATGTCTTGGGCTCTGTAATACTACACTCAAGACTCGAGTTGGTGTTACATGGGCCCCTGGTTTTTTTGTTTCGGCGGCCGAAGACGGACACCCCGAGAGAGGGTCGGCAAGCCCTGTTCCAAGGAGGTTTAACAGGAGGTGGCGAAGGATGCCACCCCCCACCAGCTTCAGAAAAGGACATTTTTCCCGTGGAGGCGAAAGCTTGACCGAGGGGGGATTCCACCCCGGCCCTCGCGAAGAGGAAAGGAAAGATGCCCGGTCGGATCGACGGAGAACGGACATTCTTGTGAAAGGAGCGGAGACCGAGAGGGGTGTTTTCCGCTCGGCACCATTTGGTTTTTTTCCTCGGTCTTATTTCGGCCCTGTTTTGAGTATGATTTGCATTGTACATATGTTTTAACAAATCTTCTTAATAATAAATATTTAATCCAGAGTTTTGTCGCTGCTGTGCTTCATCGTCGGCAACATAGGCTTTAATCGAACCCAAGATACCTGCTCCAGACAAAATAGGCGAGCAGGAGCAGAAACGAAGCTTGCGGTCATCGGGAAGTGCAGCCGGGGACGCGCGAGGCGATATAGTCTCCATTTTCCTGTCAGATGATTCCAGAACCAACAACAAATCGGCCATTATTGACGCCCATTTCCAGATGAGCACAAACTATGTTGTTCCTACTGTTTTCAGTAGTCTGGGAGATGTCCCTCCCATCACAATCAAGGAAATAGAGACCACATTCAATATGATTAACAACAACAAAGGTTCCGGGAGAAGACGGTCTTCCCAAAGAAATCTGAGAACAAGTTTTTAAGAAGAAGAAGACGCTTTCCCTGAACTTATTCAATGCCTGTCTCAATCTTGGCTATTTTCCAGTTTTCTGGAAGAACGTAAAGATTGTCCTCTGCCCCAAGACTAACAAAGACCTCATTAAGACTGACTCATACAGATCCATTTGTTTGCTTCCTGTATGGGGGAAGGTCTTATACAAGATCCTCACCTCAAGACTGGACTTCTATCTCGAGAACTCAAGAATCTACCATTCTCTTCAGTTTGGTTTTATAAGAAACAAATCAACAATCATGGCGATGGAAAATGTTAAGAACTTCATCAACCAAGCAGAACGTGAGAAGAAGATTACACTGATTGTGGTCCTGGATGTCAAAGGAGCCTTTAACAATGCTTCGTGGTGAAGAATTTAACTCAAGCTAATTGAAGCCAATGTTCCTAATTACCTTAGGAACATAATTTTTTCTTTTATCCATAGGAGAAGTGTGAGCTGTGAAGACTATAGCAAGATCTATAATAAAGTAGTGCCTCAGGGTTCCAGTCTTGGTCCTAAGCTTTGACTAATAATCATCCACGAGATTTTGACGGAAACCGAAGACTTCACAATCCAAGTTTTCGCCTACGACATCTGTATCCTGATGAAAGAAAGTATCGCCTATAAATTCACAAAGAGCGCCGAGCCGATAATGTTTAAGATCGATGAATGGGCTATCAACAACCAACTTCAGTTTAGCCACAATAAATGCGAATTCACAATCATAAAGCAGAAAGGACGTAACCCGTATCCCCAGCATTCATCAAGGTCACAGTCTCAAGTATCAAAAGGCCATCAAATATCTTGGTGTGTATTTCAACAACAAGACCAATTGGACGTATCACCTCTACAGCCTGAAGGACAAGGTCACAGCAAACATTACAAGACTCTCCAGAATTCAAGGGATAAACTGGTGTGCTACCTCAGAAACAATGAAGAAGATATATCAAGCTGTAATTGAGAAGCAGATCACCTACGGAGCAGAGATCTGGTGGGACGGAACAAAGAGATCAGCTCGACTCCTGTCAACAATTCAAAGAACTGCACTCATCAGGATTACAAGATGTTATATGACTACATCGACGGACGCCCTTCAGGAAGGCTGGAATTCCCCCGGTGGACATCGTTTGCGAAAGTCTTCACAAACTTCGCAAGTTAAGAAAAGGCAGTACCATCTATTTAGACAACGCGACCATAGCCACAGAAGAAGTGCACTGGCCTTCCCGTGACATCACAGCTCCATGGACATCTCAAGACATCGGCTGGATAGACAAAGAAGATGACGACGAGTTCGAGTTGAAGATTTACACTGATGGCTCCAAGTTAGACAATCAAGTAGGCTACGCCTTCATTGCAGTTGAAAAAAACGAAGTGGTGGCTGAAATAAAGTATCGACTTAATGACGAATCGACTGTCTACAACGCAGAGGTCAAAGCAATTGCTGTTGCAGTTCGACACGGGGTCTACTCTAATCAAGAAAGAGCACTCATCAGATCTGACTCCCGAGCGGCACTCAACGCAATATGCAACTATAGTCATCTAAAGGACGCCGAAGTCATCAGACATATGATCTTCAACTCTTACAAGGACATTTAGCTCAGATGGATTAAAGTTGATGTTAGAGAACAATTCAACGAAAGGGCTGACAAGCTAACCAAGGAAGCCACAAAGAAGGAACACACCGATGAGATTTGCAAGATATCCATCCACCAGATTAAAGTGAAGATGAAATCATCCATCACAAGAGATTGGCAACAAAGATGGTCCAATTCCTCAAAAGGAAGATCAACATTCAAGGTCAACCCAAGACGAATTCATGGTGACCTCCTATTAAACAAAGTTCTAACCCATCATGGAGCCTTCCCTACCTACTGGCAACGATTTTTCGGAGGATCTGGTATCTGTTGGTGTGGACACGACAACGAAGACGCGGAGCATATTATCTATGACTGCCCTCCGATAGAAGACATCCGACAGAAGAAGTTCCCCTCCAATTTCAAAGACTTCATAATCCACAATCTTCTGAATTCAAGTACCCCAGCCCAAGGAGTTCGTGACATACTGGAGCGGTGCAGCGTGCTGAAACAAGAAAAAGTCTAATTATCTCTTTGTATATATTGTACATATTTTCTTCATTCATCGTATTTCTATGTATATATCCTTAACTCACTGTGTATCTCATTTTAGTTAATAAAGTTAAAGAGGTTTCCGAACGGGACACTAGAAAATTCGGACTTGCGAACTCAGAGTTGTAGTCGTATCTGCTTTGCTGGTAGGAGATTCCCTGGATGGTCCTCTTCGTGACTGTCGGGAGCACGGCGAGTGTGAGATGGTCGGAGGAGTTGAGCGGATTGGGACTTCCCCTGAACTGTGGAACTTCGAGTATGATGGCGGGGAGCTGTCAAAGCGAACAGTTATCAGTTTTGCATGGCTTCTTGCTGGGTCAGCAGAGGAATTCTCTTACCTCTATTCTCTGTATTTTATCTCTATATCTAATTCAACAAGCGTTACTTCTGTTTCTGCGAATTTTTCTTTACTTACGATCTTGTAGAATTCTTCTTTTAAGTTCTCAAATTTTCCTTGCAATTTTAGGAGTTGAGCGTAGTCATGTTGGCGTCCACCATTTCACTTTCTTTTTGAGTAGAAATCATAATTGATACAAAATATCGTAGCGAAAATTGTTCTTCCTAATCCATAGAGTCCTGGTAAGAGCTCCGAATCGCTTAGGACCAAAATGTGTGAAGGTAGCGAAAGAATTTACAAGCGGTGGACTGTATAACAATCTATATTTCTTCTTTCGCGTCTGTGCCATCTGTCCACTTCAGAAACCGTCACAACAAAGTCAAGCTGGAGCGCATTACATTCGCCAAGGCTAGTAGGCACAAGTACGGAACAACTATTATTTACAATTCTCTTAATAAACACAATTACATTATCACTTACTATAATACAACTTATTCATGATTAACATATTCAATTTACCATTATTTACAATTCGTTTAATATAAACAATTATACAATTTACTTGATATATTCAATTTACAACTTATCTGAAAATTTTTGGGAGCTGAAGAAGCATTAAAATCAGTTTCTAAATATTCTTGCGTGAAAGAAGTAAAATTGCTAATCCCAACTTTTTAGCACAAATTTATAAAAAGCTAACCATTATTAAAATGATATGCCGTTTTCTTTCTCAATTATATCTGTATTTAAAATAGTATTTAACATTACTGTGTGTAAATCTGATTCTCTTGACAAATCTCAAAATTCCCGCATTGATCATTCCAACATATTACTCATCAGCTATATAAATACGTAATAACGGTGACAATTTGGCTACAAACTTGATAATGCCAGTATGGATACTATAATGATTATGTTTAGCACTTGCTATGCCAAACGCACCAAGGGTTCCCACTACATTTTTCACTGAAATGGTACCGAAATAGTCCGAATAGACCGAAATAGTCCCTGCGCATGCGCATTACCGTCGACCAACTTCAGTTTTGGGGTATCGATTCAACATGCAGACTTTCCTAACACTAGATGTGATGCCAGAGTGACGTCGTTGCACCACTTGACTGAAGAGAGGGGTAAACGATAGCAGACGAGAGAGATGGAGAAGTGTATTGTACGGAACAGTCCACGAGTTTAATCGTCGATTGGTTTTGATTTCTAAAATCATAGCAATATGTTTATGTTAGATGTTTTGATGTAGTGTGGTGTTTATGTTGTATCTAATCAAGAACTGTACAGTGTGTAGTGAATAAATACGCAAAATTAGTGTATTATGGGCCGGTCTCAAAGTCGTTTAACGGTTAACCGCGGTTAATCTCTGTTTAAACAGAGAATTGCGTCCCACCATCGGTTGGCGCTTTGGGTTAATCGCGGTTAGCCATTAATCTACTTTGGTGAGACCGGCCCTAAGTGGGGGAGTGTTCAATGCTCAAATATATGTTCCACTGAGAAAACATTGGGTGACATCAAAAGGGTACTTTATATCACACTAGTACTCAGCGAGTATAGTTGTTACTGTCGTTAGAACTACGTAAAGTTGTGACGTCAAGCTCATAAGGTGACCATCGAAAGGCCAAAGCGCTGATCTGTGGCATGCCGACCATAAGGCAAACTGCTTGATACATGAATGTGTAGCTTTACTGTTTGTCTTTAATTTCAGAGCTTTTTATATTACAAATTAAGCCTTTATGGGGAAATTTAAATTTTTGTCAATAGATCACAGCTTGTACATTAATCCCTTAAAGGCCACTCCCCACTATGGTCCACTGCAAGCCATTACCACCGTCTGGAGGGGGTATGGCTTATCGCGGTCGACGATGGAAGAGGATAAAATGACTTTGGCGGAGGATGGGTTTGGAAGGTTTTTCTCCGAAGATCAAAGACAACCAGCGTGCGCTACCAAAGTGCGCAATAGATTCTATGGATACATACACTCGCTCTGCTCATGTAGTGGCCCAGTGTGTGGATGCAACCCGTAAACCATTGTTCAAGGTCGCCATCAGGACCAGTACTGGAGTGGTGAACAATTGGCCATAGTATGGAGGCTACGTAAGAATTGTGATGTAACTGCTGCGCAATGTCATAGCAACGCAATGAGGTGCCCTCTGGCGTTTTGTATGTTAACTATTTAGTTATTCGTGGAATCCGAAGCAGACTTACCGAAATCGTGTTCGTTGATTTCATTTTTGTTGAGTAATGATGTAACTGTTTGTAACGTTGATAGCTTGCAGTAATTACTTAAAGTACCACCATCTTTACATAGTTCGTAATTGCATAGAACATTTGGTCTCATCGAATGCAGGAGTATTATATTTGAAATTGCGTAATGGACAAAACTCAGCCACAAAAAGGAGTGTTATTCAAAATCCCATATCACATTTCTTAAATGAAGGATTAAAATCTGCAGATGGAAATGTTTTGGGAGCAAAATAGATTCCTTATCCAAAATAGGATAGAAACTTTAGAATTTACAAGAGTACTACGCTGTACTTAAAGATGAAGAATTACCTCCTGTGGAAGAATCCTTTTTTCAATAAGGTACAGAGGCTGAAGATATTCAGGTAAGCTTCAAATGATTTGTTATTAATTACAAGAATGAAAATGTTATTGAAAATAACTCAGTTCAATACGAAGCCGATAGTAAATCTAACGTGGGTGTACAACCACCTAGTATTCCATTATCCACCTTTCCGGTTAGATATGAAGATTGGAATGTTTTTATGATCAATTTGTTTCGACTGTTGATAGTAACAAACCGTCTCTTAACCTAAAGTTGTGTTATTTACAGTTTGCCTTGATTGGGAGAGCGAAATATGTACTAACAATAGAAGATTTTTACGAATGGTTAATGAAAGCTTTAAAAGATTGGTTTGATAATAAGCGTCATATTGTATAAAGTCACGTAAATGGTTTGTTGTCATTAGATAAACTCGAAAATGAATCTGATAGAGATTTACAACTCTTGCTAGATCAGGTAATGAAATATATTAGAACGTTAAATCTACTGGAATCGGATCATAATAATGATATATATGATAATCCTAATATATATTCTAATATATGATTCTGAAACATGAATAAAATTTTTAAATGAGAAACCCCAACTGACCTACCTAGCTGGAAGAATTTTGAGATTTTTTAGAAAAGTTTTCTTATTTTGAACAATTTAGAAGCTAAAGAAATAAAATTCTCCCTTCGAAATTTAAGTCGATGTCAATAAATCAAAATATTTCCTAATTAATTCTACACCCAGTTGCATAATATGTAAAAACTGTCAAGTGATTTATGAATGTTCAGAATTTCGAGTTCTAAATGTTAAAGAGAGATTTTAATTAGAGAAAACATATCTGCTTAAACTGCTCACTAAATTCGAATAGAGTTAGTGAATGCAATAGTAGGCATTTTTGTTCAATTTTCCATAGAAAGCACAGCTTATTACTTCACGATGAAACAAAAATAAAGCAAATTATGCAGGATTCTCAAACTAAACTTAAACAAGTTCATTGATGCCCAACGGACGGTTCTACATGTGCCGAATCGGTTTCTTGTTTGCATTAAAAACGTCGATGGCAGATTTATTCAAGTACTCGCCATTTAGGACTCGGATTGTGAGAATAATTATATAACAATCTACTGTTGTAACTTATTGAACTTGAACATAATTAAGATCATGTCATTGGTTTGCGGTATTAATACAGTCTGTTTCATAAGAGCGTGTCGTCTATTTCGCTGAAAATACAAACGAATAAGTTAAAAATACATTTGTACCGTGTAGTGCACATATTAAACTGAAATGCATTTCACCTAATAAGTTGTCCAGCCTCCATTATTATCGATTATGCAAGAATCACTTTATCATTCGATTTTGAAGCTGAGCGGAATTTACCCCGTTCCGGTAGGTCGTCAACATTTTGTACCGCTTTATAATGTGCTACCCACTTCTTGACGAACTACACGGACTTTCTCATGTACCGGGCTGCAGCTGCATAAGACATTTTTGGTCCTTTTGGATGGTTACACAGAAACACTGCCTCAAAATGGCTCGCATACGCAGCACTCATTTTGGAATTGTTGATTTAAACACAGCAAAACAAATCGAATAAAAAATATAACCCTAAAGCAATGTTTGAAGAACACGTGCAATTAAGCCAGTATCTGCGCGCTATCTATTGACGAAGTTATGAGCGACACACTCGTATGGAACAGACTGTAATTCGTCTATAAGCATATAAAACAAGATCGTTACGGATATTTCAAATAACGAAAGATATTTTTGCCGAACTGTAGAAATGTTTGTTGTTGCAAGAGTTACAAATATTTGCCTTCAGTGAGAGTTGATGTTTCCACAAGTATATTTCCACAGTTCCACAATTTATTTAGTAGAATCCACATTGAAATTCCAGGAAAAATAGACATTTTCTTAGGCGTAGAAGTATTCTGTGGGGATTTGAAAGGAAGTAAAATAACATTGGAAAAATTAACGCATTTTGTTTACTTGAACAATTATATAAATATCACAATTATATTCTAGTATGATTACAAGGTTAAATGTTTGTATTCTACTGATAAGTTGATAATGCGTTTACAGTCTAAATTTTTAAAGCATTTATACGAGTATAAATGGTTTTAACAAATGATTTTTTGTTTTATGTTTATTAACTGATCAAACACAAATTGTGTTTTACGTTTGCGTTAACAAACGTGAACTAAATGAGTCTCGGTACATTTTAGCCATTTTTTTAAGTAACCGTTAATCTATAAACCAATAACCATTCAAAAATGTAAGAACATTCCAGATTTTGACAGCATATTATCATTTCAAAATTTTAAGAAACGTTTTAAGTTAAACGTACATTAAAATTACGATCTCACATACTTAGTAGTTAGTTTTTTGATCATTTTTTTTACTAATCAGATGACAGTGGGAATGAAGCATCCTATTCATTCTCATAGAATTAGGTTATAAGTAACGAATACCCCATTAAAATTTTTGTCTTCATATATATTGTGTTATTTCGCGATTTATCTTTTTACTTGGCTAATTTGTTGCGTATTGTAAATAGGTAGCTGTAGAAATGTTAATGATCATTGAATTTCCTTAATTAACTGATTGAATCCATTGTATCGTTATTTTCAAATATATTTTTATTTATTATTAATATCTGTTGATAGTTGTCTATTTGCTTACTGTATGATTTTTAAAACTGACCACCTTTCCATATCCTTAACAAATGGTTGTAATTTTTTAATACAAAGTTTTTAACTTTCGAGTGTATTTCACTCGTTTGGACAACCCTAAATATCTTAAGCATTTAGAAATTTGTGGTTATTTGTCTGTCAATTTCATGAGCTGAGACTAAAAAATTAGAATTTTTTTCCTTTTATATAAATCTGGTATGCAGTTATCTTTTTACATTTTTTAGAATCAATTTCTTACTATTTAAAATTGTGTGTTGAAGTATTTTTTTATTGACTGTATTTTATTAATGGGTGAATTAATCGTTAGAATTTTCCTGTAGTCCTAATTGTTGTTGTAATTGAGCTAATGTTTATTTCCCGTCCAGTTATACCCAATGGAGATTTATTAGTATATGTGTCTGCTCCAAATGCACATATCTAACAAATCTCTTTTCGGTTGGATCACTTTTCTGTACTTCGAAAGGTAAGTAAGAAACACTTTAAATCTAATTTCTTTACTAATATCTTGGTTATTTTTAGAAATCATTTTATAAAGTTTTAAGATATACTTCGGAATATTTGAAAACATTTTGGAAGCATCGGTATATTCAAAACTAATTTGTGGAAAAGTTTCTGTATTAAAAAGAAATGCTCTTCAGTTTTACATCTTTAAAAACTAATCAAAAGGTGTCTAGAATTAAGAAATTCGCCTCCAAATTTGGTAATTTAAAAACTTTTTAAAACAATGTATGTGATGTCGCACTTCTTGTTACTCCCCTCTGCAAGAGCAGTAGGTCTCGTGTAGCAAAACAGTAGACTGTAGCACTCCAAACTTTCCTATTGCTTCCTGCTATTTGAAATTCAGTTATTTTTTCCAATTAGTAGAGCTCCGCAGTCAATGACTAGGGCTGTTTTGAGCTCTATAGTCTACCTTTGGGCTAATAACACTCCAAAAGGTTTCTACGCCAGCAACGGGATTCGAACCCACGAAAAGCCATCATAGTGTGCAAAATGAAGTTTGTGTGCCTTGTTATTAACCTTTGTTTTTTAATTCTCAGATTCTGTTGAAAACTTAAGAAACAAGGATTGTGTTCGATCTCCGGAACTGTGATGAATCTATAGCTGTTATACTGCGAAAAAACTCTGTAGTACTTTTGAAAGAAATTCTCAATTTCTAAGAAACATTTAGATTTCTTTGTACGTGTATTACTTCCCGATTTTTGAAATGACGGCCATATTGGATTTCTTTTGTGCAAATATAGTGAACATTTTATTGTTTACATAGATTCCCTTATTGAGAGGAAGTGGTATCTCCCTTAGTAAGCCGCTTGTGGTCGGTATTCCAATTATCCATACAGTTCTAGCACCCTCTACTAGGAAATGTGTTTATAATTGGAGAAGGTATGGATGAAATATATAGGATCATCTGAAAGAGAGCCCATGCAACACAGTAGGCTAGAAAGTTCCCAACCCGCCCTCCCTTCTAGGTGTAGTTGTTTTATAATGTTACAAGCCCTCTAGCGGCCACAAAAAAATCCAAAACAACGCCACCTATCGGTTGCATTGTAAACTACTAGAACGATCATACACTAGAAGGATAGGTAACTTGCAAAGGTTCCCAACCCGCCCTCTCTTCCAGGTGCAATTACTTTTATAGATTTTCTATGTCACAAACCCTCTATCGGCCACCAAGAAATTCCATAACAACGCCATCTAGGAGTATTACGAAAATTCATTTGGCTGAAGTATCTTGCGACATGACTTCTGCATAATAGAAAAAAGAGCTCCCGTCTAGATGCAGTCAGCCTCTGTCTTTTATGCCTTTGTCCTCACTGGCCAATTGTTCACCACTGCAGTACTAGCCTTGATGGTGACCTTGGACGATGGTTCACGGGTAGCATCCACACATTGGACCACTAAATGAGCCGAACGCGTAGATGCCTTCGTCGACCTAGAAGCCATACCCCCTTCACACAGTGGTAATGGCTTGCTGTGGACCATGGTATGAAGGGACCTTTAGTTTTTCGGTGTTAAAAGCCTTCCAGCGGCCAAAAACAAATCTGATAACAACGCCATCTATCGGTCTTATGTTAAGCAATTTGTAGTAAGTGTTACGCTGAAAGAGTAGGTAATTAAGCAGTACGGTTTTTTTCACTATGGCAGAGAGTAATTCAAATAAGACTCTTCAGAGAACCTCTGAATGTGATAAGCGCCCAACAACCTCCCATCGCAGTTCAATTTTATAGTTTCTTTGTCCTAGCAGTCGACAGTGAAACTCTATAGTAATGCGCCTATTAGTTAAATTGACAGCGGAGCTCAATTGGCAAAGGTGCCGATCTCAGACCCAGAGGATTGAGAATTCGAGCGAAAGATCATTGATGGTAAAATAGGTTCGTGATCCTGATGTCCTCTGGAGTTGGGGGTTATTCCGTAAGCTATGCGTGTTAATCGGGTGGTTTCCAGCCATGTTTGGCATTAATATACCTGTCTGCAGTGAGAAAAATTATAAATAAAATAGCGGTTACCAGAAGAGTATAAAACTTTATTTGCAATTTAGAGCCTTTTTCAAAATTTTTCTCTACAAAGCTGCAGATTTTGTTGATCGTTTTTTATTATGAGATCAGTAAACATTATCCCTTATGAGGAGAAAGCAAAAATGCATCCAAGCCTTATTCGGGAATCGGACTCGAGCACAATATGCTAACTACTACACAATCTGAGCTGTGGAAAGTATGAAATAAGTATCCTAGCAATGGGAACATTCCTTCAGAATGTTCCACTCTTATAGAATAGATTTGATTCACCCTCTACTATATTGGGGCTACTGTCGGAATTTTCAAACGATATTGTTAATAAATATTGGCTTAAGGGTGGTATTTTATTGCGGTTGACAAAACGTTTAAGTCGACTTTATGCCCTGAAGTTGATACAGGGGAATTCGGTACTCTAATCCAGAAATGGTCGACAATTACAAGGTCGAATTTCTAACAAGGCGTAAATAAAACAACCAAATGTTTGTGAAGAAATACGTATTAAAATTTCTAATACTTACCTTTCTAAATATAGAACATCACTGAACGTTATCCAACCTAAAAGAGATTTCTTAGATATGTGCATTTGAAGTAGACACATATACTAACGAATCTCCATTGGGTACAACTGGACTTGAAATGTTTTCAAAAGCATCGAAATAAATCGTACAATTTATCAATTATAAAATAAATATGTTTTAGTGTTAGTTCTCCTAAACATGAATTTTACAGAAAAATAACATCAAATTTCTACATGTATAAAGACTTTTAGAGTTAGTCGAACGAGTGAATTACACTAGAAATTTATTGAAATTTGAATTTTCTATTAAAAACATTTTGGCCCACACATGTTAAGGACATGGAAGCTTTCAGATGGCCTATCAATTCTAAAATTCATACAATAAACAAATTAGTTACTACTAACTGATATCATTAACACTAGATAAAAATATATTTCAAAATAACGATACAATGAATTCAATTAGTTGGTTAAGGAAATCAAATGATTATTAATGTTTGATACATTTTTAAAAACGGGTAAGAAATTTAGTTAAAGTAAAAAGATAAATTGCCAAACAATGCTATGTATATAAAGAAAATTTTTTTGAAAATGTGCAATTCGTTCTTTATTACCAAAATCTATGAGGATAAATATGATGCTGAATACTGTTGAGATGCCATCTGTGCCATTAAGCAGCAGGAGTCGATCCGATAAGTGAAAAATTGATCAAAGCGTTACCAATTTTTCTTACTAAATTTGCTAGATTGCAGTTTTAAAGAGCTCGCTTACCTTAAAAGTTTTTAAATATTCATTTTTGGTTCCATGCTGGAAATATAATCTGGGGCGTTCTTAAGAATTTTTGAATGGCTACTGTTTTATAGATTAATGATTACTGAAAAAATGGCTAAAATACACAATGAAACATTCAGATCATGTTTGTTAACACAAGTATAAACCTAGCAAGTCTCGAATTCGTTAATACACAAAAATGTCTTGTTAAGAGCATTTATACCCATATAAATACTTAATAAATTCAAAATGAAAACATGTTATATATTTATCTACAGAATAGAAACATTTAATCTTGTTTGTAATAAAGCTAAATTACATCGTTATATAAATACGAAATATCTTCTATTAATATGAAACTAGAATCATTTATGCATTGCTGGAGATATTTATAAAAGCTTCCAACACATACATAACATTTTAAAACTAAATTTTTGTTAAAGGAAAAATGAATTACATGACGAATATACAGTGTTTCCGATCTCTTGATGGGTTTTAAGGAAATCACTTCCGCATATAATTGTTAAAAAATCCCCATTTTAAGAAAATAAATTAATACTTGCATTAAAAAAGAAAAATGTAATAGATGAGTGTTCCCAGTACCACATTGATAACATTACATGCTTCCATAACGGCTGTTGTGATTTCTGTAAATTTACCTCATTAAAATAAAACCTTTTCATATCAACGTGAAAGACAGCAAAGCAATAAAACATTACAAATATTTCATTTACAGACACTGGTGTAATAGAGTTGTGAATTGTTCAATGGAACTAGCTTGGAAAAAACAATGGACATGCGGTAGCGCAGAAAATTTTATGCACCCTACACCCGTTCAATTTTCAGGGAACATTATACGCCTTTAAAAGAAAACAAGTTTATTCGAAATATGACAGTAAATATTGAAATAGTTTTGTATTTTAGGATTCAATTTAAAGCAGGTCAATAAAATAAAGTATTATACAAGTGCTTTTTTTAATCTGTAAAATGTTTTTAAAATCTCAAGCATTAATATTTTTGCTTCAAAATCCTCTTTGAGGTCTATTAAAGCTCCCTGTAAGTCTGTAAATGAATTTTTAGATATCTCTAGATTTATGTTTTATAAAAACCTTACTGATACAGCGAAACCAAGCATTTTGACAGTGTCCTTTGTATCAGAGTATAACATAATGAAGCAATTTTTTGTTTATTCACAGTATCATCCTATATATTATAAAAAAGCTTTATACAAAACTTAATCCTTGTATCTTAAACACAAAAAAATAGAATAACTTTAGACTTATGACTGCATGGAATTCAGAGGAAAACAAAAAAAGCCATTTATAGCACACATTAGTTAATGGGAAAAAAAGGCCCCCTATATATAAGATTACATGCATCAATTTAAAAACATCGAAGATACATTTTTCAAATTTCTCATCCTCGTTTGTAATATGAGCCAATATAAACAATTCGATATTTTTAAAGTTAACATCCTCTTAAAATGACTCAGTCGTGCGAAACCAAGGAAAACAGTATAAGAATTCACTAACGTTTTAAAAGAATTAATGTGTATTTACCTTACATGTCCGTTTGATAGATAGCCATGAGAAACCTCGTGTATCAAAGTAAAGAACCCCGTAGCTCTGAATGACACTCGACGAACTGATACGTGCAGAAATAACATGATGCCATAGATTATCAACAAATCGAACTACCATTTCTCACCAAAGTCGATTAACGATTAACCGTGATTAATCTCTGTTTAAACGGAGAATTGCGTACCACCATTGGTTGGCGCCATGGGTTAATCCGGGTTAGCCATTAAACGACTTTGGTGAGACCGTCTCTTAATTATTAAGTAATAAAACGACAAATTAAGTCTTCTTACAACTATTAAAATCCATTTAAAGCTGCTAATGAAACACTTTCTGTACCATTTTCAGTTCATTGCTGCAAGGTTGAGAATAGATTTCTAATGTTGAGAGATGTGGCAACAAATTAGTTATTTGAAGTATATTCCTCTTTTCAACAAAGTTTAGAGGTAACCAAAATTAACAAAAATGTAAAGCCCTTTATGAAAACCATTTTCACGTTATTTAAAAAAATTGAACAAAGGCCTGGATTTGGAGTTATAACTCCTCAGAGATTGACTACGCTCTTAATTATAGCGAATTAGAGGTAATCCTAAAGTCAATGTTGTCTCACGGAGATTAACTCTCTAGTTCAATTGCAAAGAGTTTAAACTTCGATTAGTTCTAATCGCTTAACCGAGATTAACACATGGCGCCAACCAATGGTGGAAGGCAATTCTCCGTTTAAACAGAGATTAATCGCAGCTAGCTGTTAAACGACTTTGGTGAGACCGGTCCTTAATTTGCCCTTTGAGCCTCCTCAAAGGGCAACCTTAAGTTTAAAACCTTAGGTTTAAACTTAAAATAAGAATAAATTTGGAATTTTTTAATAAGTGGAGCCATAAAATTTTTCTTTTGATTCTCGCGTTCAAAGTCCTTTAAAAAGATCCATGTTTCATTTCAGTTTTACAATTCTTACTTTTGATAAATTTTTGAATCATATATTGTAGCTTTTCTTCATCGATAATATATGTGATGTTTTCTGTACATTAATAGGATAGTGTGTAAAAGACAATAAATTAGAACTATCAAAATAATAGTTAAGAGAGCATGAACACAGGAACATGGTACTTTGATTTTTTTTTCTGACTTTAAAATATTTTGAACACCTCCGAATTTTGACATATTCAACCCAAGTGTAGGTTAAAACCTAGCCATACCCCTTTCTTTCAGCGTACCTTTACTATATTCCTCCATGTAGGAATTTGAAAATTTCTTCGACTATTTTTTTTTTAAGTAGAAAGTAAGAAAATCGAATATTTTACCAATTTCGATTTTTTAAAAACGTAAGAATTTAAAAATATTTACTCTACCATTATAGCAACTAAAACTGCATTGTTTTTCTTCAATTTTAAGAGCAGAACAGAGTAGAAGAGGACATTGAATTTTTTTTTCTTTCTTCGATTTTTCAAACTACCCTGTACCCTCTTCTACCCTCTTTATAACCCCACCCTTACCCCTTACCGTCGACCTTCCATTTCATATTTCACTAATTTAAATGCACATAAAGTCATAGCTATTTCATAAGTGTAAAGTTTCAATAATGGAAGTCTTATTAGAAAATAAAGTTCATTCGAAGTTTTAGGTTTTCATCTTAGAATTAGAGAACACATATGCACAAGTTTAATAATTGTATTGAAAAACTTTTTATACCAGTTACCTTAATGTGAACGTTCTTCTAGCACGCTGAAACTGATAAAATCTTATGTACGCTTCTCACTGGTACAGGGAATATAACCATACTGTGTATTGAAAAAGATATCACAAACAGCTTGAATTACAACGAAGCCATCGACGCTAAAACTAGAAAATAATGTTATAAATACCTTTGGTCTTTTCATAATACATAGGGATAAAGTTGGTCCTTTTTTATTCTGTAAATTGAGTTCATTCTTAATATATGCTATAGGTATAAAACATATATATAGGAAGGTACGTCACCTGTGAAGTGCAGTGCCACCTAGTGAGTTGCAGTAACTTTAGATAGACGGAAGTCGGACGTGGACGAGGACATTCGTTAGGTGCAGACGACACTTGAACTTTTCGTTTGTTGATGATTTACACTGTTAAGCCAGACGGGCTTTGATCTTTAACTTACATATATATTTCAATTAAACGTTTGTACTTGTAAATCCGTGTGTTTAAGCGATCCAGGACCACATATATTTATTTTTTCCACTCTATTTGGTAGTAAGGTTGCAAGTCAGTTTTCTGCCACGGGCTCCAAAGAACTTAATTTTGGCCCCACACTTTCATGCCTCAAAACTTTCTAACTGCCAAGTTGCCAATTATTAAAAATACCAGAAAAGCGTTTTAAACTAATCTTGATCAAAAGTTAAAAAGTTTTTGTCCAAAAAAATACTCTTTAAATTCACAACTTCCTGTTTCGAAATTGCTACTTTCCTGTTTGTTTTGACAGCTGTAACTTTTCTTTGAAATGACGTAGAGACAAAACATAAACAGATTTAGAGGCCTAAAAGTTGAAGTTTTACAATCCAGAAATTAAAAAAAAAGATTTTTGACAAAAATGACGTTTTTAACGTAGTCGGATACCTTAAAAAGATACATTTGATAAATCTGATGTTGAGCATTTTGTGCTCTTAGTATGACAGATGGAAAGAGGTAATGAAGATATATAAAACAACTACCATAACGTATCAGAATTATGATGCAAAGGACTTTATAAGTAATATTACCACCAAAACATTCTATTAATTCAAGGTAATGGCTCAGTCTCATTAGCCCTCGTGTTGCAAAAAGTAGACGGTAGTATTCCAAACCATACCAAACCAAGGTAATGGCTTGTGTCTTCTGCAAGCAGTGCTTAATCATGGTTGCATACTGATTTCCTGCAACAACAACAAAAAAAGTCTATTTATTAATAAAACCTAGCAAGTTAATACAGTACTCATTAAAAGAACTTAAATAGCAATGCATTAGAACTACTATACCTTTTCCAGATGAATAATTAATAAACAGAATCAATGTACTAAATGGTAGATAAATATTTTGAAGTTATTTATTAGTTTGGTTCACTGCAATTTGCACTTTTATGCTTATAAGATGAACAGCTACTATTTGCAATTCATTTACAAATCTCCGAACGATGGCCGAATGGTTAGGGCACTAGCGTTCTGTAACGGAAACCGTGGGTTCGAAACCCACTTTGGCATGCATATTCATGGCCGTTTGGAATAGGTTTAAGCAGTAGGTTGCAAAAGAGTAGACCGTAGCGCTCCGAACGTCTATACGGCTGCAAGACAGGCTCTAGCGGTTTTGCCTCCCCGGACAAAGATGTAAAATTTCTCCTTTTCCCCCGTACTGTAGTAGAACAGCACTGACAACGTTTTGGAGCAGTGAAATTCGCATTTTGAAGCTATTGGAAAAGATGTGATTCGGGTTTTGGAGCAATTACAGGAAGGATGATTTAAAAAAATTAACCATTATGTAATAAATAATATATATATATATATATATATATATATATATATATATATATATATATATATATATATATATATATATATATATATATATATATATATCATTTGGGGGTTAGAAACCTTTTTCTCAGGAAAGCTATTCAAATAAAGAAATTGGTAGAAAATTTCAAATAATGTTTGATAACTATTCCTGCAACATTTCTACATACACATATACACACACATACACACACATATATATGTAATCATCCAGGGGACCAACCAGTTCCGAACTTCACTTGAAATCCTTTTTAAAATTGCCCCTATTATTTTATTCAGCCCGGGCATGCTGGGCTGCCAAATGTCCCGCTAAGTTTCTGTCCAGAAGAAACACATCAGTCGTCGTGGCCGAACATAATTTTTATTTCATCCGATCAAAATAGCACAAAATCCAGAGGCATCTGAACCGGACGGTGTCAGAACGCTCTCTCTAATGCCAACCTTTTGCGAGAGACGACCAAAACCCGTGTGTGGTTTAATGTCGTGGGAAAAATGCTGAGGCAAGTGTTATTTGCTTATAGAAAGTAACCTTTGATTAGAGACATCTGCCAAAGTGTGGCGTTTCAGAAGAGTATTATTGCTGATCGTTACAGATTTTCCTGGGAGAGTTATTACTTTCTAATTAAAATGCCAGCCATATCATTTTTTGCTTTGAGAATCAAAGAAAGAATTTCAGGGTTCGGCTGAAGGAATGAAAACATCCTCGTTTAAATTGGATGGCTGGGAAATATGGTTAATATAAAGAGAAGAAATTAAGATCTAGAATAATAAATGGGGAAAAGGGATAATTTTGGATAGACTTTAGGGCTTAGATATTGATATTATTACATATATATATGTATATATATATATATATATATATATATATATATATATGTATATATATATATATATATATATATATATATATATATATATATATATATATATATATATATATATATATATATATATATATATATATATATATATATATATATATATATATATATATAAATAAGGATATATAAGAAACTGTGTTAATATGTATAGAAATAAACTTGTTAATATAAAAACAAGTAGTCACGTTTCCGTATAAAATAATACTTAAAATATGGATTGAAATCGGCAGTTTCTTCATATAAGAATGTTCAAAGTTTTTCTGTGTAAATATACATGAACACAAAAAGAAACTTTAATATATAAGCCTATTAAAAAAATAAAGATACATTTCTGTAATAAACTTTTAGTTTTAGGATGGCAAAACTTCTTAAAAAGCTGTAAAATTTGGTATAACATCATTCCTTTAATAATTTGCAGTATTATGCTAATTTTTGTCTAATATATTTTAATTTATAAAGTAAATTATAATTTTAATGAAATACACCAAATTGTAGAAAAAAGTAGATAATTAAAAAAAAAAATTAAGTACCAAAATTTCCATATGAGTCCAAGTCCAAGTAGTAGTGTGTTTCGGGGCACCTTGACTGAAAGTCGTATCCCCAGTGATGAGCATTTGATACATTCATTACAGGTGTGCTTCGTTACAGATTGAGATACATATTAAGGTGAAGTTACATTAAATTTAGGTTAAATATAAATAAGTTAAAGAAAATAAGGACCTGTCCTCAATAATAAAAATAATAAAATAAAAATTATAAGAGATATAAATTAAGAGTTTAAAGTGAAAAAAGGGGGAGAAAGGATAGAGAGTAATTTTGTGGATGATGACATCCAATTTTTAAATTTTAATAATTTTTTTGGTTTTATTTTAATTTTTATATATCTTTTATTTATTTATTTTTTTATTAAGTTTTAAAGAAAAGGAAAAAGGAAAATATGAAAAGAAGGTAAAAGTTACGTTAGATATTACTGACAATAAATTAAAATTCAAGGAGTAGTAAGAGTAATAGTGGCGCCATCTATTCGGCGCGGAGGAAATTAAGCTTCAGTTAAGAATTTGGAATAAGGGGAAAATGATTTACGGGATCATCGCCGCACTTGGACGCTTGATTGTTTTATTTTGAGTGTTAGTCTCTTTTTTTTTCTTGGTGGTGGTGGTAGTGGTGGTGTGTGTGTGTGTGGGGGGGGGGTTCATAAAATCTAATGCAATGGTGCTCTACTAATTTGAACCTGAAAGGAACAGTTTCGAAAGCAACCAACCGTTTTGGCCACCCTCCTACTGATAATAATCATATAATATATATATATATATATATATATATATATATATATATATATATATATATATATATATATATATATATATATATATATATATATATATATATATAAGGAAAATTCTCAGGGGTTTTCAAATCTGAAGTCAAGGGCTAAAAATTCCAGCGTCATTTTGAATTTCCCCTTTTTAACCCCTAACCTAAATTGACCACTGGGACTACAGTTTACGCCCTCGGAGAAGGGGCCTGACCAATTATAATCCTACATGGCCCTAGCGGACAATTTAGGAAATTTCCAAATAAAAAGGAGATACACGCTGTCGGAGACAGATTTTTCTAGAGATATTTTCCCACAGATGTTGACCCAGGTGTTACGTGTCTTGTACATAGAACTTCATGCTAGCTGACCCTTCAGTTTGTCCTGTCCCTATGATGAAGTGGGAACCCGTCCTTCAACGTTATCTTAATAAAGGTCTTTAGCTGAAACGGTATCATTTTATGGCCATGACTGCAACCACCCATCGAGAAGTCCGTCTCATTACACACACACACACACACACACACACACACACACACACACACACACACATATATATATATATATATATATATATATATATATATATATATATATATATATATATGTGTGTGTGTGTGTGTGTGTGTGTGTGTGTGTGTTTGGACCCACCTCCAGAGGGCGCTTTTACGCGTCTCTGGAAGTTTTTTCGTTTTTAGATGGTGTGTTGTTCTTCGGTTGTATCCCTCACCTGATTATGAGCACATCTGCTGCTCGTAATATTGAATTTAAATGTAAATAAATAAGTGTTTTGTTTGCTCTCCCACTCTAGATTCTTGAACTTTGAATTACCTGAACCCTACTATGGGTTTCGACATATATTCGTTTTGGATATATATATTTATTTCGATCACACACACATATATATATATATGTATATATATATATATATATATATATATATATATATATATATATATATATATATATATATATATATAATAAATAAAAATCCTAATAAAAATAAAAATTTCTGTGTTTTCGCAAAACCACTTGTAAATTAATTTATATCTTAAATTAACAAACTTTAAATACATATTATAGATGAGTACTGCAACAAACCGCTTTGGAGGATGGGTTAGAGCACAATGTTTTCAGTATTGAGTCTGTAGGTTCGATTTTCCGCAGTTGCAGAAAGCGGATAAATTCTAAATTTAGGTGTCCGGTGTGAAAATTAGACGTCTTATTTAGGTACCAGAAGTATTTTACTTTGATAATTTTATGTACTTCTGCATCGTTTATATTAATTTCATATCCCTCTCTAAATAGAAAAGTTTTCGTTTGAACGCTGATTCAGTGAGTTTCAAATAGATCTAATAAGAGTTTATTGCCATAGTCTTCTTTGGCCTAGTAGATAGAGCACGAATATTCAAGCGATGAGTCTGCTGGAAATATATACGATTTTGGATCACGAAATGCGAGACTCGAGGAAAAAATAAAATTCAGTTTAAATTCTTAAACTACAGTACTAGATTCTGAAAACATTTTAATTTGTGCAGCATCGCCACATGGGAACGCTAGAGTTTCATACCCTTTTAAAACCAGAAGGTTTTGTTTGAACATTGATTTAGCAAGTTTCAAATAGAACTTGCAGGATTACATTGTCACAACTTCCTTTGGCTAACAGAGCAGAGCTGCGAGTTCTGAGTTTCCAAGTTCGATTCTCTGCAGCTGCACTAAATAATTAAGTCCTTAAATCAAGGATAAATAAAAAGTATCTCTTGTTTAGATGTTTTGAATTTCCTGTAATGCATTTTACTGTGATAGTTGGTTATTTCAGAGCTGTGTTGAAGTTTCATATTCCCCCTACAAATACAGAAGTTGTCATTTGGATGTTGTCTCAACAAACTTCAAATAGCTCTAAAAATCTTCTACTGCCACAGCTTTCTTTGGCTGAGTGGTTAGAGCGTGAGGTTAAAGGTAATAATGCTTCTTGTTCGATTCCTGGCAGTTACAAAAAAATTTAAAAAATATTGGACAAGGAAAAAAATTCTGGTTTAGAGGCTTCGAATCAGCTGTACTGCAGCTTTCAGTGATAGTCGGGTACATCAGCAAGGTGTTAGTGTTTCATACCCCCCATTCAAATGCTGACGTTTTCATTTGGACGTTGATTGAGCAAGCTTCAAATAGATCTAATAAGACTCTACTGCCTCGGCCTTATTTGGTAGACCGTGAGGTAAACTCAGAATTATGAGTCTTCTGCGGGTTTAAATCCCAGAGATAGCAGAGAACGGTAGGCTCAAGCGTAATAATGGTAGGTTCCCTGTTTCGGCTCCCTTTAACATTCGCGGATTTAATGATGTCTCCTGAACACCTGAGCGGAAGAAGGTAGAGTGAGATGACCGCACTCCTGGGTTGTGTCCTGCTTCTCTGGACCTGCAGGGTATAACCCTGTGACAGAGTGTGCATGTGTGAAAATTTCGTAGGTACGTCTCTAGGAGACCCCCCTTCTTACCCCTCTTAACTCAAAGAGGAATTCCACCTCTCTGAGAGAGTGTCTCTTAGGAAGAGAGGTAAAATTCATCTTCTTAGAGAAAGGAACCTAAGGTAATGAACATCTCTTACTTCTAAGAAATTTTACGTCTGTAAGAAAGGACATTAACCCTTCATTTAGAGAGGGAGAATTTACTTATCTTCCTTAGAGGGAAAAGGGAGGAAAGGGATTTCATAGGAAGAAAATCACCTTCTCTAACCTCTAGGAGTAGGTAACGTTTGATTACCTCCCTTGCAAGCCAAAACCTCCCTTACTTCTAAGGTAAATTTTACCTCACTTAGGTAGAGAGGTCTAAGACTCTCCCTTTCTAAGAGAAAAGAATTTATAAAAGTTATTCAACTTCTCTTACCTCTAAGAGAAATATTACCTCTGTAGGAGCGTTAACTTTCTCTCTTTTAGAGAGTGAGTATTTACCTTCTTGCCTAAGAGACCCCTCTTCCTCTCTCCTTTTATCTCTCTTCATTACTACCCTCTCTAAGAGAGGGATCTAATAGAAAGAGAGGTAAAGACCCTCTCTTAGAAAAAGGGACCTGAGAGAGGAGTTTAGGTTCCCTTCCCTACGAGAGGAAGGAATGGAACCATGGAAGGCAACGAGTAATTACGTGAACCTTCTACTTAAAACCTCTCAAGAAGAGAATCTCTGCATCCCTAGCAGAAGTAAATTTTACCCCTGTAAAAGGGGGAGTGTCACTTTGAATCCTAATCCTTGATCTTAAGAGATGATCATAATTACCTCCATCATTATCAAATTTTGAAACCCCCCCCGGGCCTTCTGTCGGAGAGCTGTGAAAGAATTGCGTCACAGGGTTGTACCTCGTAGGTACAGAGAAGCGGGGAAAAGCCCAGGAGTTCAATCATCACATTTCGCCTTCATCTGAGCAGGGGTTTAGGGGGCATCATCAAAACCACGAATGTTAAAGGGAGCTGAAACAGAGAACCTACTACTATTAGGCTTGCGCCAACAACTCTCTGCTACCTCGGAGATTTGAACCCACATACTCATAATTATGAGTCGACTTTGTGCTCTATCACTCGGCCAAATGAGACCCAAGCAGAAGAGTCTTATTAGATCTATTTGAACCTTTCTCAATCACCGCCCAAATGAAAACTTCTGTATTTGAATGGGAGATTTGATCATCATGCTGAAGTACCCATATAGATGAGTTTACGCAACTATCACCGTAAAATGTATTACAGTGGACTCGAAGCCTTTAAACCAGAATTTTTACTTTTTTCTTGATTCAAGAATTTGTTAATTTTCTGTAACTGCCTGGAATCGAATACGCAGCCTCATTACTTTCAGCCTTACCACTCATTCAAAGAAAGCCGAGGCAGTAGATCCTTTTTAGATATATTTGAAGTTTGCCGAGACAACGTCCAAATGAAAACTTCTTTATTTTAAAGGGGATATGAAAATCTAACACCGTGCAGATGTACCCAACTATCACCGTACAAAGTTTTACAGTGGATTCGAAGAATCTAAACCAGAAGTTTTAATTTCCCCTGATCCAAGGACATAGTTATTTTTTGAAAATGTGGTGACTCACTACTTCTAGATTTGCGTTCTAACTTCTCAGCCAAATGAAGCCATGTCAGTACAGTCATATTAGGTCTATTTGAATCTTACTCAATCAAGGATGATATGAAAACTTCTGTACTTTAAGGCGGTATATGAAACTCTAACAGGGTGCGTAATTACCCAACTATCATAGTAAAATGTTATGATTATTTTACAGTGGATTCGAAACATGTAAACCAGACCCAGATAGCATGCATACAAATTTTTTTTAAAAGAGATATTATTTTTTTCGAACTTAACTCTAAACTTTACGGTAGTTTAATTTACACCTCTCTAATTCTTAGGAGCAGTTCGAGTTCAATTCTTCGTTGTGTGTGATTTTTTGAGTAAAGGAATGTGTTAATTTTGGAGTAGTCTGGTGCAATTTACTTTACTTTTAAATGATAGATTTCGGAGCACAATGGCCCCAAAGTACCGTTTTGGCACAGACTGGAGCATTTGGCGCAGCTGTTTCACCCCTGGGCCCGTACAATACAAATTGTAACATTTTACTACAGGGTGAGTACGTTTTGAAAATAGTGTATAAACATAAAATAGATACTCATTTTACCCATCTCTAAAACTTCACAACACTGATTGCGTATTCTTAATATCATGAATTGCCCAAACAAATCGTTCAGTTTAATATGTAGTTTCTACCCTAAATGTAGTATTAACACAAATAAAACAATAGAATCAAGTTTTCCTTTTATAATAGGGTAGTGAAAATCCTTTCAAAAGAAATATGTTCCGTTAGATACTTGTTACCACAAATCGCTAGCCTGTGTATAAAAATATATATATTTTTTTTTTGAGGTGACGCATTTTACATGCGATGGTTGGCATTTTAGTTTAATCAATAAAAAATATATTAAATAATCATGTTTCAAGTTTCCAAGCATTAAGCAATTACACTTTGTAAACTATTTTTATAAAATTTGTTTTCCTAATGTAGTAAGCATTCTACAAATTCGATCCAAAATACCGCCCCGGATCCAGTTTGTCTGGCCCTAGAGCCACCTTTGAGACTGTCACTGAGATAATTTGTATAAAATGAAAGTGAATTAAGGACACAAAAGCTTCATTTGTGAAGGATCCTTTTATTACAATGGCTATCATGAGTTCCAGTTCTTGGCTTTACACAGAATTTGTTTCAGTAACGGAAGTGGATTCTCGCCAGATGTTGTGTTAACTGATGAACCCAGAGAGTTGAAGAGACACGTAGTTTTTGGGTCCCGGTATTTGGTTCCGCGATACAATCCACTCCTGTTTTGAAATCTGTTAGAAACTATCTAGAGAACGCATCACTCTAAGCAAAAACATCGAACTGTAATGAATAGGCTCCATGATTCTCACTTTGGAGGTCAATCAAGAACTCTAGACATTGTGACGTTTTTACACACGTTAAACAACGTACATTTTGGCTTACGTTGCTTCTTCCCACACATATCACATACTGTACACAACAAACTATACACATTAACAAGAGAGTATAACAGAAAAACTGTGTAGATCTACAATAAATGCTCTTGCATGGAAAAGTTCCGGTGTTCAGTATATTGTTAATTAGAAATTGGAATGAAAGTAGCACTATACAGAGGCATTCAGAAAGTCTGATTGCATATTTAAAAAAGAAAAGAAACTAAGTGTTTAGAATTTTCCTATTTCATTTAAGAACTTAATGTATTTTTCGTGCTGCTCAAGATGCTGAAATAACAATCAAAATTTCTTCAATGCAAATTCATGAAAAATAATATTGTAAATCACAATTGGAATAGTTTTAGTTTCTATACATTAAATACATAACCCTTGCAATTACATTGCTCCTCAACTGCAGAATGGGACATCGGTTCATTAAATACTCTAAATAATTTTAAAAAGGTCCCATAATGACTGAAATTCACTTTTAAGGCTTTGATTTTAAAGGACTTCCAGTGCAATCTGTGAATGACACTCGGTCAGAGAAAAAAAATATCTACATGATTTTGATTCCTATATTAAGTATTGTTTTTTAAACTTTCAATATACAATTTATTAAGTGTCAAACCAATAATAGAAACTACGATTATTATTGCATATTATTCCATATTTAAAAAAGTACTCTTTTGCTCTTACATGGTTTTACAATCAATGATAAATTAAGACACTGAGATTTAAATAGCATTCAAATTTTAATTAAAAAAAGTTATAGCTCATAGTTATAGAGACTTCTTTAGGTCACCGTAAATAGAAAAATTCAGAAACTGGAAAAAATGAAAAGGATTTTGATAATAATTTCAGAGGATTTAATAATAAAGACATTATGCTAAGCAATATTTTTAACTGACTAAATAAAAGGTAAATGCTACCAAAGTATATAGATCTCTCAGAATGCGCAGTAATTTTATAAAGAATAAATATGTTCCCTTAAACAACTACATTGTGCACAAATGATATGACGAAAAGAATTCAGAAAACAAAATGGTACTGCTTCTTTAGAATCGTAACTATCAATTTGTCGTTAAGCCATTTTATTAAATACACAACCTTTTCATTTTCTGTATAGAAAATGACTGACGAATGATTAGTCCGGTGACTTTATTGTGAATGCTTAATGAAATACTTTTTAGAGCTCATCTGAAAGGATTTTTTTGTATGAAACTAAAGTAAAATAAATATATTCTGAAAATAAATTTCTTGAATTGCTTGATTCTGACTCTTTAACGATTACTCAATTTCATTTACTATATGCATGCAGATTGTTACAGTCTTGCCTTGCAAGATACCTTCTTGTTGAAAAATTGTCATTTTTTATTGATAATTTTTAACCGGTCTTTCTCTCTCAACAACCTTCATGATCTTTAGACAAAGATCCATCCCTAAACAGCACACATGATCCATTGGGTATTAAATAAACTTCTACGATCAGCAGTTCTCTAACTCTTTTAGTCACGGTAACTTGTAGGGCTAAAAATATTTTGCGACATAGCTAGACTTGAAGCGGTTTGAATACGAAAGAAAAGAAGATAAAATAGTGCAAATTTAATGCTCAGTTGTTTTTAATGGGATGAATGAAGTTGTTTGGATGAATTTTTCATACCACTGGATTATTACCCCGATATCCATGATGCTTGAGGTACTCGAACGTACAGCGGCACCTAGTTTGAGAACTGCGATATGACATCCTGTATGCTGAATAAATATCAAATGGAATTTGTGTGCTGTTTAGGAC
Source organism: Pardosa pseudoannulata (assembly GCA_032207245.1). Lineage (NCBI taxonomy): Eukaryota > Metazoa > Arthropoda > Arachnida > Araneae > Lycosidae > Pardosa > Pardosa pseudoannulata. Next base: position 77,034,765 of record CM063503.1, read on the forward strand.
TCAGTACAGTGGTTCTCAAACTGTGCACTTCGGCGCCCTCACAGAATCACAGAATGTAATTCTTAACGATGTTGCTCAAACGTCGAAAGACTAGCAAACAGAGAACAGAAAAAACGAGCGGTGGTGAGGTGAACTAACAGCCAGAGTGAAGAACATAAAAAAAAAGAAAATTGGAACAAAATTACAACAGGAGGGAAAGGCGCTCATTAGAGTCAGCCGTTTTCTTAAATTTATTAGTAAAATCTTTTAGAGCGTTAAACAAAACAGGCCAGTAATATCTTGGAATCCTAGAAGGGCTTTTATTTCTTTAATTATCTTGCCAAGCTCTACAATTTCTTTTAGAGTGGAACTTTTAGATTGCATTTATAAGTTTCATTAATAGTCAGGTCAGTGGTAATATTTGTTGTAGGATTAGGGTCTATTTGTTTTTCATTGTTGACAATTTGAGCAAAAGTTTTCTTATTTTAGGAGGATTTTTGTTAGTGTAAGTTGGAAGGTTTGAGGTGCTTCTAGTACTATTTTTTTTTAATTTCGGAAAGTTAGCGCATCCCTTACAACTTGCAGGGTGTTTACCACTGCAGTTGCAGCATTTGACACAGTCTTCCTTAACTTCGGCGCCCTGGAGAACCATGAATTCTTTATAGGGATACAACGCGAAGTTACATTATTTTCCTAATTTTATTTACACTTTTAATTCCATTTCATACTTTGCTACATAAAACTGAGCTAGTATGAACTAATAAACAATTAATTTGCGAGCTTCGTTCGATGTCTCATACTTTATGTTCGTTGTTAAATGGATGCTGGTCTCATACAAATCTTTCCTTTGACTTCTTCCCACGTATGCAGCACCAGCCTAATCATATGAAGCAGAATCCACTATTAAACTTATAACTAACTGCTCAGCCAAAGGCCACTATCAAACAGATAGTTAACGTACCCTGGTATTATACTAGAGTGATTGGTAAAGAAAATTAATTTAATATTTCAAATGTCGTTTCATTGAAAATTGTTCCTGTGAACTCTCCCAAAATTTTACATACAACTCTCAACAAATTTCTATAACAGCACGCATAACAATATCCTCTTGCAATTGTTCGAAAACAACCTAGCTAATGCTGCTAATATAAAACGGCTTGCAACTGTTTTTAATTTTTAAAATATTTCTTTTATTAAAAAAAACTCAAAATTAATATATGCTTTTACATAAAAAAAATCATTAAATTTTTAAACTGACACCTAGAGTAGCTTCGACTGCCTGCTGTAAAATACGTTGTCAATCTCTTTCTTAACTCATTCACTTGCATCTACGAACAGATCTCACTTTTTAGAAACTATTGAATTGCATTTCCTATCTGTCATATCTAATCACTTTACTCATCCGTTATTACCAATCTGTTAGCCAATTAACGTAACAACTCAACAAAATCGACGCCCGTCGGTTCGGCCTCGATGACGTTAATTCCTGATGGTGCTATTCGATGTGACTTTATGTGGGACCACATGCCGATTGTTCTACTCAATGCAATTTAGAATAACAACAATAAAAGGGTTATATAGTTGAATATTGTGATCAAGAGAAGATTTTGAAGTATCCTTTCTCCCATAATTTGAAAGATGGATCGGTGTTTATGAAACAGCAATAAGTGTTGTAAAATCGTAATAGCCAATTTACGAATCGACTAAACAAAATCGACGACCGTGGGCTAGATCCAGTTAGCGTCGCTTCCACACTATTTCAAAAAGGTCTTCTCCGATGATATTTTAGTCTAGGTCTACACGACCATTATTCAACTCAATACGATTTGAACTAATATCGATAAAAGGGTTATTATACCGATTAAATATTGTAATCAAGTGAAGTTTCTGAAATATTTTTTCTTCTAATATTTGAAAAATGGACAGGATTTTTATGAAACAATAAAAAGTGTTGTAAAAGAGTAAAATCCACTGAAAGCTAAATTTATTAAAATTTGCTTAGTAAATTTTTATGTGGTTTAAAATGCTTTTTATTTACTTTTACTTAACATATTAAAAAATCATTAATACTAACTATTTTAATAAATAATTTTTATTTGTGCGATATATCACAATTGACTATTTTGGAGAAAAAAAAACTTGGCGAGTTAGAAAAATCTGAATTTGAAAAGGGCGCCGAAAATTGAAAATGTTTGAGAACCACTGATTTGTATCTCTTAAAACACCTAACATCAAGCATGTCAAATTCAAAGAATAATACGCGCTTAATTAGGAGGGTTTAATATTACGTGGGCTGTAAAAAGAAAAAAAAAAAAAAGAAAAAAAAAAAACACTTTATTTTTTACAGGAGTGTATGTTTTTTTTTTTTCGAGCAGTAAAATATATAAAAATTAAAGATGAGTTACGTAAGCACTAAACAACATATTAAATTAAAACTTTCCTTCCTAAAACTTCGTATTTCTTCTTTGACATCCTTCTAAGTATTTACGAGAAACTTTGTACACAATTAACTCAACTTTGTACAGTTGTAAATTGTACACAATTTACTCAACTTTTAACTCAACTCAACTTTGTACACAACCACTCAAAATTGATGTGGAGCTAAATGGAGCTGTCTTGACCATCAATGACAATTGCGATGATTTTTAACTCAACTGGAAAATTATTTTTAAAAATTTCATTGGTAATAACATTTTCGAATTACTACTTTGTCAGCGAATTTTCCGTATATTGTAAAATATTTGTTCATACTCAGCAAGCATGAATTGAGATGCAACAAGCCTAGAGCTGAAAATACGAAGGAAATATCATTGCAAGATGTTTTAAAAACTCAATTATGAAATGTATATATTAATTTCTCTACATACCGTTTTATTGGGTGGGCCGCAAAAGTGTCCAGTGTGGACCACATGCGGTCCGCTTGCCGTGAGTTTGACATCCTTGCTTAACCTATTACTTGGTAAAATATTGCATCATATATTTCTGTAGTATTGTATTTTTCCTTTAAACAGAAATTCTACGAAATCGCCCACAATTAAAATGCAAATATAAAATTTAACAATCTCCTGAAAATTTAGGGTTTCTAAAATTTAAATCATGCCATTGAATGTCAGTAAAAGTTAAAAAATTGAAAATAATTTTTCAGTTATTTAGTAATTTTACATCTACTACTTTACTTTGTATTACTCTCTATTATCTCAAAATTATATTGGGATCTGAAACTTTTTTTTTTATCAAAACACATACAGAGTTTTACTTACACTTTATTTAATAGATTCATACTATATATTTATTTTACAGAGCATTTTTTTTAATCCATGCACAATTCTCAGAGAAATTCATATCACATGTAAAGTGAAATATAACCTTGTAAAAGCTACTTTACAGAATTTTAGCAGATGTAATTTCAAAACTTGTTTTTATTCTGTTATTGAATTCATTATTATTATGTAAAAAATATGGAAAAAGTTTTATTACAGATTATATCCCAAAACCATTTATATCACTTAAAAATTGAGACACATTAATTGTAAATCATATACTGTAGAAAAAAATCAGCTGGGCACAAACTGTATACTTTTCCTTATATATACATATACTGAGAAAAAAAATTTCAAATCCCATCTGATTTCAAGTAAGATAACTCTCTACAAACCTGCTGTAAATTTAACTGTGATTTTAAAATCACTTTCTGTTCCAGATGTTGGAAGTTGTATGCCACTCTTTTTATACAAGGAGGAATGCAGAGCAAGGTATGTATTTCCCACATTCCAAAATAGAATGTAGTTCCCCACACACCTAACTTTCAGTAGCAGATGTATTGCTCAGGTGGCAGGAAAGCATTTGAAGATCATAAAAAAACAATATACAAACGACTAATACAGCACATAAACTACGATGCTGGTTTATCAACCACAGAAAATGTAAAACATTGCACATGAAAGTTGCATGTTAATGAAAACAATGAAATAATTTCATTATTTTGAATATTTTGCAGTTTACTCTAAGTTTAGTTTTAATAACCAGTTAATTATTTAGCCTTGATTTTATTTTGGAGGAGAGCTTTTGCCAAGCTATCATAATTTTCATTGCTCCCTTATGATGGCAGTATGGCAAGCAATACTTCCCTCTATCTCCCCAGGCAATATGCAGTAATAGAAATATATATAGTTTATATAAGTTACCCTGCCTAAAAAATTATAGATTCTTGTTCTCTTAATTTTAAAACATTATAATAATTTTAGCCTATTTTACCCTATAATGTCTTTTATATCCCAGCTAAGTATGCATATAATACTTTATAAATAATATTTAATGTTTAATTTTATATATAAGTAGTTATCTCAAATTAAGGAGTTAAACACAAAAGAGATAACTCTAATCTTTAAAATGTAATAGATATATGCCTTAATTGAATTCTTTCTGGTATAATTAATATAAAAAAAACTAACTTAAACTTTCTTTTAATCAAATATGGCTGAAGAACACTGCTATTTATAAATATGTTACAAATTTAAAACTCTTTATTCTAATCTTAAACATTTTTTTTCCATTTACTAAAAGCAAAAACATTAAGTTCATAGATTTAATATGACACAAATGACAATTTTCAAAGTTTTAACTGCTATGCATTCTGAGCATCAGGCAACAAAAAGTGTTTGTGTAAACAACAACTGAACTGCATACTAATATCTTACAATTTTCCTATTAAACACAATAAAATTTTTATCGTTTTGGCAGTTAAAAATGGATTGAAAACATCCATATTAAAAAAAGAAATAAGTCCATATAAAAAAATGACTTTTGCATACACAAGATGTAAATTGCATGCTAATAATTTACAGTTTTTCCCAATAAATACATTAAAATTTTAATCATTTTTTTGAAGTTAAAAATGGACAGCAAACATCAGCATTGCATGTTGTTTGTATGATTAAAATATCAAAATATCTAATTAATCAGATATCTATTAATAAAGAGTCATATTTTAGTTTTGATCTATAATACAGTGTCCTTCTGTGAATCAAGAATTCATTAATTAACGAATTTTGAGTAAGCAAATACAGATTACTATGGTAAAAAAATATTTTTTTCCTAAAATTTCTGAGCAGAGAAACTGCAAAAGCTCAAATTAATGAAATATTAACATTCATTACATTTTAATATATGTTTAAATCCCAACAATAAATACATTAACAAAACAGGTTGAGTGCAGAACTATTGCAACATTTGTATACAACTGGCAATGTTTATATACTGACAGAGGCTGAATTGTTCTTCGAACAAAAGATTAAAAAGCCACCTAAGTTTTGTCAACTCAGAAAAGTAAAATAATATCCATAATATCGTGACATCACAGACTAGAAGTAAATTACAACAATATTGAGCGTGTGATAAAAATATTCTCTACATTCAGTTAGAAATATCCTCGCGGAATTTTCCCTATGGAAATTAACGCAAGTTTCTAAGAAATTTCCAGCTGCAATGAATATTTTCATTTCACAAGTTCATCAGCATTCAGGTAAAAATAATAGTTTGTTAGTTTACTGAAGAGATGTTAAACAAGTTGTAAATTTGTTTTTAATCTATGACTTCCCACAGAGAAGTTCATTTTTTTTTTCCTTTTTGCTTCCCTCACCAGAAGAGAATCTAAATAATGGACAGTCTGTAACAGTATTCATGATTCAATGGAGACTTAAAAATATCAGCTTGTTTCTTTGTTAGCATTCTCTATCTAAACGAAATGAATTGCACAGTATTCATAAAACTCTTCAAACTGATTGAGAGAAATCATGACAATAAGTTTAAACAATTTGTTTTCACAATTAATGTGCATTGCAATTTGCTGCCTAAGTGGAAGTTTCCATTGCTGATGACGTCTCAGAGACTGGAGACAAATTATTGTCCATTGATGGGAGTGATGTCATTGGAGATGGGTTTATGGGTGCGGACGCTGAATGACCAGAAACCGATGGACCCATATCCGACAGTCCATTGGCCGTGGACGCTGTAAGTTTTGCAGACAGGGAATTCAAGAAAGTAGCTGTTGTCGCTGGACTGCCACTATTAGCTGTTAACAATGGGGCCATACTAGTTGGATTCACAAGAGTTGGAGAATCCAGTAACCCGAGTCCACCTTCTCGATACCTACAAGATAAAAAGTGATCCGGGTTAGATTAAATTAAGGACTACTAAAAATCTCATTAAACTTCTGATCGGTTTTAAATTAACTGTTTCCTTAACATGTTCAATATAATTTTGTATTTAATATTTAAGTAAAACTTACCACATATTTCTCATCTCTTGCCTCTTTGCCCTCATCAGTTGCTTGTACTCTGAAATTCTAAGTTTCTTCCCATCTACAATACAAGTTCTTTTAGGACGCGGGCGATACCTGTAGTCAGGATGTTTTTCCATATGAAGTTTACTCAATCGAGATTGTTCTTCATAGTACGGTTGTTTTTCCAGATTAGACATTGCTTTCCAGCGTGCGCCTAGTAAAAAAAAATTACATGTTTATAAAAAAAATAGAAGTTAAAAATAAGAAATAAAAACAAATTAAAGCATAAGAATAACAAAACAAAATTTATTAATGATGTTGTGTTTCCCCAGCGATACACATAAACTTCATTAAAACAAAAATATTGTTTATGAAAGATGTGATGTATACAATAAACACACACATACATAATTACATAACATATATATATATATATATATATATATATATATATATATATATATATATATATATAATACATGAATTTGATATTTAATATAAATAACACCATCTATTTTAGGCTTAATGTAATCCTTTATGAATCAATCCAATGATGTAGCATTGATCCAATCAAGTTCAATGATGTAGCTTAGATTTTGTCGCCCAGGGCAGATGCCAAATTTCCGCCCCTCATTTCCAACGAAATATATTATTATAAACATAAAATTTTCTACAGCAAAGAAAATATTTAACTCCAAAGACATTTTTTTCTCCAAAACTTAAAATTTTGAAACTATAAAACAAAATTTATTTGTGAAAAAATGTTAATTCTATTATTATTAAATTAACAAAAAACAGTACACATGTCGTTGTGGACGTTTGTCAAAGACTAAAGTTTATGGAAGTAATACACTATATTGCACACTAAATAGGTACGGTGTAAAGTATTGCTGATGACACAACAATAATTGACAGCATATCTGTTTTTTGCTGAGTTGGATCTCCTGCAATATTTATTCAACAACATGAATTTCGAGGGCCCTAGCAAAGGGTAACCCGGGGAAGATATTCTCTTTAACCCTCTACTCTACTCTACTCTAGTTCTCTGATGCAGGTAAAAATGATGTGTTAAGAGTGATGATAAAGAAATACAATGGTCTACGTAGATCTTCTTAACTCATGTATCAAATTAAAATCATTGACAGTACACCAGAGCAGAAACGTGTTAAGTTACTAATTCATTGAAACAGCTCAGACGTCTGAGTTGCCTGCTTTTAATAAATTTTCTTAAATTTTTACCTAAAAAGTTAAGAAATATAAGAAGTTGGACATAAACCAATATTGGAAGTATAGGCAGGAAAACTAAAATAAATGCTTAATTTATTATAAAAAATATTTAACTCGCAAATGAATATTTTTATTACTATTTTACAAGGCCAAACATATTTTGTGGAGTTTGGTTTGTTTTGGAGCGCTATGGTTATTTCCTAGCAGCACGAAAGCTAATCTGATCGGGATCTACGGTTTAAAGCCGATTCCGAAAGGTTTAGAACATCTATGCAAACATCGCGCTTTGAATCCCCGGATTCTGGTACCAAAAAGCATCCCCCTACCCATTCAGGCACCGTCCCAATATTTTGGGAGGAACTAGTAAAACTTTTGCTGTTATTTCTGAAAAAAATTAAATAAAACTACGAATATAGCTATTTATATACTCGTATAACACCTATGAAGATTACAAATCAGTTAATTTCATTGCATTACACTATTGAACTAAGATTTATTGTAGCATAAAATGCAAAGCCAATGTAAGGCACATATATAGAGAGAGAATATGTAGACAGTTGTTTCGAACATGCATCGCTTGCAGTGCAAAAGTACTCAAAGGCTTATAAAAGCATACTGAGCAATGATAATGTTGCTCGTTCGAAACAACGAAACAGCTGTATCCATACTTTCTCTCTCTATTTGTCCCTTACTTGAGTTGGCTTTGCTTTTTATGCTATATTGAGAACAAAGGCCTTAATAAAGCCTTTAAGATTTAATAAGAATAATTTATTCTTAAAATGCATGTATATCTATACATGCATAAGTATTTATGTGCACTTTTGGTTGTGAGATGTGTCTTTGCCATCGAATACCTATGGCAACACTGAGAGATTGAAAGCGAAGAGTTACACAATAAATCTTTGTTAAGAAGATTGGCAATGTGCGATTCTTCATTTAGACCAATTAATAGAAATAGGTAATGAAGACGCGCATAAAACTTTTTCTGTAAAATTGGGTAATAAGTAGGGGGAAAATATGCTGGAGTGTTTAAATCCCTCTTTTACCTAGGTAAAGTTTTGTCACCAATGTCGTCTGCTCGGAAAGGATTTGTTTTGGTTGGGATCGCTACTTTCAATTTTGCTACATGAGGTCTAATTAGATTTGAATCTACTGTTCAAAGGCGATTCTGAACAGCTACGAAGATCCATACCAGCAGCAGGACTCGAAACGCGGACTTCGGCATTGAAGGGCAGCATCTTGTCGATTTGGTCACCCTCTAGTTATTTCAAAAGGAAACCGGTCCCTAAGATTCTCCCATCTTGCCTACGTCCTGATGCCTCATGCATATAATTTGAATCTACATTGAAATAAATTAACTTTTACCCGTATTGCTAAATAGTTATAGTTTAAGTACTTACCTAAAATTTTTGAAATGTTGGAATTATGCATATCAGGACATGCTTTTAGAATTTTCCGACGCTCATCCTTTGCCCAAACCATAAATGCATTCATGGGTCTCTTGATGTGAGGCTTGCCATCCCCCTCTTTCTTGGCTTGGCGTATTATTTTGGCACCTAAAAGTTTACCTGAAAGAAAAAAGAAGACATAAATAACCAGTGCATTGAATTCATTAAAAAAATATTCAATAATTGATAGAAATTAGGTAGGTCTTATTACTTCAGATGAACTTTATATTAATTTATAGTTTAACCCCTTAATGCACAGTTAAAAAAAACCGGTCAAATAAATCATTTATTTTTAATGTAAAAAACTGAATTTAGAAAAATATATGTATTTTATACTATTATAATATCGGGAGACTTTAGAGGAGTATGAAAATAAACAAATTATTGAACGTGTACCAGATATTTCTCAGCCAAAAACCAAACCATTTTTTTATCTGCCTTATAGGGTACTTTACAATTCTGGAAAATTAAAATTTTACTGATCTCGTCATATGGCGGGTTATTTGCTAGTCGTTTAACCCCTTAACGTGCACGCTCCAGTTAACTCGAGCTTGCTAAACTGGTCAAGCTGTGCACACTCGAGATAATTCGAGCGGCATTGTACTTCATGTTGCTATAATTTTTCACACTCGAATGCAATCGAGAATTGAAAATAACAATGTGAAAAAGAAAAACAATTGTGTTATTGATCTTTATCATTTACATGGGATTGTAAGCTATAACACTTACTTATTCAAGTATAAAATATATTTTTTTTCTACTTATCATTTGCTGTGTGTTGTGCTAAAAGAGATAGCAAAGGAAAAAGGAAAAGAAAAGAGAGTCGTTACATGTGTAATAGTTGCAATGTTGGTCTATGTGCTGCACCTTGTTTCGAAATATATCACACAAAAGAAAATTTTGATTAATTTTATAAATACTAGTATTGTTATTATTTATGTTTTAAAAGTATAAATAAGTATTTTTACTGATAATAATGTTTATTCTAAAATGGGAATTCGAAAAGAAATATAAAAAAAGGCGATGTGCGTGTAATATTACAATATTCGACTATTTTCTGCAATGTTATCAAAATCAGAAATTGCAATAAAAGTTTCGATTATTTTTGTATTTTTGTAATTTTCTTGGCAAGACAACGTTCTAAATTGAGTTCTTTACATTAAATAAATTGATTTTTATTTTTTTGGTCGGCCCTTTTCAAAAACTGCATTAAGGGGTTAAATAAAGTGCGAATTATCTGTATTCTATAAAGTAATTTAATTTAGTTCTTATAGACAAAGTAATATAACCAGTTAGAGACGTTTTATCACGTACTCTGACAGGTGATGATGGTATCACCTTTCTTGTCGGTATCACTAAGAGCCGAGTCACTGTTTTCCTTCCGGCTGGGGACTGGTGGTTGGCCGGACAAGTTGCTGCCTGAAGCTGTCTGAGGAAGATACAAGTGCAGTGGAAACTGTTTATCTGCCCCAACGGATGCTTGTGACCCGGGTCCTAAGGCTCCATGAAGACTGTCTTTCACATTCATTCCTGCTGACATGAGAGTTCCTGAAACAGAATATATGTGATATTCTCTTTTTCTAAGAAAGATTTTATTTTATTGATATGTATAATACCAGGGCCGTAACTAGGGCGTGACAAAGGTGGCATTTGCTTCTTTTGCCACACCCTCAGTGAGAGTTCCTGAAACGGAATGTATGTGATATTCTCTTTTTCTAAGAAAGATTTTATTTTATTGATATGCATAATACCAGAGCCGCAACTAGGGCGTGGCATAGGTGGTATTTGCTTCTTTTGCCACACCCTCAGTGAGAGTTCCTGAAACTGATTATATGTGATGTTCCCTTTTTCTAAGAAAGATTTTATTTTATTGATATGCATAATACCAAGTCCTTAACTAGGGAATGGGAAAGGTGGCATTTCCCACCTTTGCCACGCCCTAGGTGAAAGTTACTGAAACGGAATATATGTGATGTTCTCTTTTTCTAAGAAAGATTTTGTTTATTGATATGCATAATATCAGGGCATTAACTAGGGAATGGGAAAGGTGGCATTTCCCACCTTTGCCACGCCCTAGGTGAAAGTTACTGAAACGGAATATATGTGATGTTCTCTTTTTCTAAGAAAGATTTTGTTTATTGATATGCATAATATCAGGGCCTTAAATAGGGTGAGGCAAAGGTGATATTTGCCACCTTCGCCACACCCTAGGTGAGAGTTCCTGAACCGGAA
>CM063503.1:77060930-77080930 GCA_032207245.1 Pardosa pseudoannulata
TTTATTTCGTTTGATTGTTTTTCCTATTTTAAACATTTTTAGGAAAATGATTAAACTTGAATCAAAAAAGTTTACAAACACCTATTCTTTTGGCCTCTCATGAATACACGAAGGTCAAACATTAGGATACGCCAAAAACTTCTGGTTGTACTATCCGTTTAGAATTTTTACGGGTATAAATTTTATTACCATAACCAAAAACATTTTGGGGAGAGACCAATGGAAATTTTATGCATTTATTTGCAGAAAATTCTTAAATAAAACTACAGACATTACTATTGATGCACACTACTAATGAGTATTGTAAGTCAATTAATTTTACCGTATTAATATATCATAACAGTATACTCTTCGGACAGGGGTGTAGCGATACATTTTCCCATGGAAGCGGTTTCTCCTACTTCTTTTATGCACACTACTAATGAGTATTGTTAAAAAATTGATTTTACCGTATTAATTTATCATAACAGTATACTCTTCTGACAGGGGTATAGCGAGACATTTTCCCATGGAAGCGGTTTCTCATACTTCTTTTATGCACACTACTAATGAGTATTGTAAGACAATTGACTTTACCGTATTAATATATTATAACAGTATATACTTCTCTGACAGGAGTGTAGCGAGACATTTTTCCATGGAAACGGTTTCTCCTACTTCTTTTAGGCACACTGAGTATTAAGACAATTGACTTTACCGCAGTAGCGTACGCAAAATTTTTCCAAGGGAGGGGGGTTCATAATTTTCAAGGGGGGGGGTTATAATTCTAAAAAATAATAACCCGCATAATTTCTATTAAAATTTTAATTTTTGCCATTTTGTCTGAGCTCAAGGGGGGGGGTTTAAACCCCTAACACCCCCCTTGCGTACTCCCCTTCTTTACCGTATTAATATATTATAACAGTATACTTCTCTGACAGGGGTGTAGTGAGACATTTTCTCATGGAAGTGGTTTTCCTATTCATTTTATGCACACTTCTAATGAGTACTTTACGACAATTAACTTTATCATATTAATATATTATAACAGTATACTTCTCTGACGGGGGTATAGCGAGGCATTTTCCCATGGAAGCGGTTTCTCCTACTTCTTTTATGCACACTACTAATAAGTATTGTAAGACAGTTACCGTATTAATATATCATAAGAGTATAACTCTTCTAATAGGGGTGTAGGGAGACATTTTCCCATGGAAGCGGTTTCTCCTACTTCTTTTATGCACACTACTAATAAGTATTGTAAGACAGTTACCGTATTAATATATCATAAGAGTATAACTCTTCTAATAGGGGTGTAGGGAGACATTTTCCCATGGAAGCGGTTTCTCCTACTTCTTTTATGCACACTGCTAATGAGTATTGTAAGACAATTAACTTTACTGTAGTAATATATCATAATAGTATACTCTTCTGACAGAAATTCTTCTGCGAAAAATTTTCCATGGAAACTATTTCTTCCACTTCAACTCCTATCTCAAAATTAATACAGTACTCCTTACATATATAATGCATGTATACAGTAATTTTTATGGGGGTGATAACCCCACATACCTCTTTTTCTATTCCACTGTCTTCTAAAAATAAGATTTTATTTCAAGCTTTCTTATTAGATAGTTCAAACTAGCTTTTATAATTATGCTTCTTAATCCTTTAAGGATCGCATAATTTTGAGGAAATCGATCATAATAGTACCTATTTTTTTTTATTCAAGAAAACTATATAAAGCTATGTATATGTATAATATATGCATTCATTTTAAAATTTTGGGTTCATTTTGAGCGTAAAATAAATAAAATTAAATTCTACGGAAAAGCCAACATTTAGGGTTATTATGACTGAATGTTGGTTTTCCAACAAACCAAAAATATTAAATATAAACATTGAAAGAGAATTTTATTACATTTACGTATAATATAAATAAATATCAGTAATTTTTTGCGTGTTAAGTTTCAATGCATGAGATGAAAGAATCCAACATCAGCATTTGGACAGCAGTGTCGAATTTCCTTCATGCATATCTGAATTTTTTCATTTCTGCTGGAAAAACAAACTTTGCATTCTCTTAATGGTTGCCAGTTGTTATCAGTGGGAAGTATATCTCTAATAAAATGTCTTTCACTCAGACTGTTGGGGTTATTATCTTAACTTGGACAGCCTTGTTTTACAATGGTATCTAATATTAAATACTTTTCAATAAGTTCACCTACTAAAGATAAGCGGAATATCAAATGGGATTTTTTTCTCCACCTTGTTTATTTGTAAACTAGCATATAGCCCGTCATATGACGGGATCAGTAAAATGTTTAATTTTTCATAATTGTAAAGCACCCTTTGAGGCAGGTAAAAAAGGTTTGTTTATGGCTGAGAACTATCTGGTACATGCTCAATAATTTGTTTATCTTCATACTCCTCTAAAGTCTCCCGATACTGTGAATGCAGTTTAGAATCACTCTGAATTCATTTAGTCAAACCGTGTGATTATGTATAAAAAACAAACACACAAACGAACAAACTTCTTAATTTTCAAAGTTATATAACTTAAACGCTAGATATTTATTATTCCATGAAATACACTCCTAGAATTTTACGACAAGAATTTATTGTTAATACCAGCGATAAAATTTTCATTGCATCAAAAAATAATCGATGATTAAATTTAAAATTATCACATATATATATATAATCTATTATTTAAGCTAAATATAAAAGAAAATGATTTGTAAGTTTAAAGTAAGTTTTAAAGTAATATGTAAGTTCAGTGATAAAACGTATGAAAATAATGCAGACGATATTTAAATAATTTAAAATAAGAAATGATTACATGAGGCGGTTAAAGGAACGACATCATAATGCTGGAAAAAGTAGTTTTTACCTATTTATTATGTGATAAATTGATAAGTTTAATCACCTGTTCTTTACCGGGGAAAATAGGGCTTGAAATATTGACAGTAAACGCTCGAAAAGGGGGGAAGGGGTTTATTTTGAACGTTTTAAAGACTGGCTTTGAATTTTGCTAACCTTAACTTATCATGAATCCAATATGGGTGCCCCTATCCATTCCCCGTCCAACAGCTTCATAAATTCGAAGACAGACGAACAGATAACTTAGTCTATTATTATATAGGGGATAAGATATGAGTTCGAAACAGTTTGATATAACACATTACAAATAATATAGTACTGCAATCTTGTATATAAATTGAAAATTAAACATGATTCCGGGCATAAAGAATAGATTGTTTTAATATTTTTGGTGTGTAACTTTTCAACGCTCTATCCCGGAAATATCACGGACGCGAGAAATAAAGGGCGAAATTTCAACCCGTTATTTTGATGGGAGCGAGAAGGAAGGGGTTAAAATTACAAAAATTGGGAAAAAAATTTACACTCTAATGGATTAGTGTGTAGCATCAGCTTCTATCATATTCAACAGGTAGTAGTGGATATAGTAAAATAAATGAAAAAGCATGGGTGATAAAGACATTTTCCTCACTTTGCCTTAACTGGCAATTAAATCACCTTAATTGGCAATTAAATCATAGTTATAAGGGAACTTGAACTTACTGGATATGAAGGTGCTCCATGAAGAAGTCCTGACGTACCACTAGTTGACGCGAGTGAGAGAGCACTATGGGTAGATGTCAGAGTTGGTGAGGCAGATGCTGAGGATGTGTTCCCAGATGACTGACTGGCATCAGACTTACCCGTCGATTGAGGACTCGGACTACAACTGGCACTGGAAAGAAATACGACCATATGTTCATAAAGTTGGAAAATATATTACCTAAAACAGCCATAAACAGGTAAAGTATTTGGAAGTCTTTGAACCTTCAGATACATATTATCGTATAGACAATACGTGATTAAGGAAAAATCTGTCCATGTACTACAACAGCCTAATATAACCATAAACTGGTAAAGTGTTTGGAAGTCTTTGGTACCTTTAAGATGTATATTATAGTTCAGATAATAAATATTGAGGAAGAATCTGCCCATGTGCTACAAGAGCCTAAAATAGCCATAAACTGGTAAAGTACTTGGAAGCCTTTGGGCCTTCAGATATATATTATCGTATTGACAATATGTGATTAAGGAAAAATCTGTCCATGTACTACAACAGAATGTTGCAGTTATTCAATTGAGATTTGATCGTGAAACTTTTAAGGATTTTGTTGGAGTATTATATAAAGATAATTGACTCTTATAGGGTTTTGGAGACTAACTATGATGACTCATGCAGAAAATTTCTGAGTTTAACGTATAATTATGAAACATTGCTTGTACCAGAGTACAGATATTATTATTTTCAACTTTAAATTGGTGGAACGTTAAAAAAATAAAACATTAAGAGTTATTCAATGTATGTAGATATAAGAAACATATGTTTGTAAGAAAAAATATTGATTTAAAATTGAGCAGTTAAGTTAAATCAGACCCAAATACTGACATCAAACACACAAACAAGCTGAATCTTTAAAATTGTCAACAATATTATTATCAGATTTTTTTGGTCGAATTAAACCCTTTTAAATGAAAATGCAATGGTCTAAAAAGTGATAGACAGACTATCCTTGGATCACCCTGATTTTTTGTCGGGTCCACTAGATATTTCTAAACAATATTAAAGAAATTTTCCTTGTCAAAGTTTAAAAAAAAAAGTAAATTTATTGGCAGGCTCTGTTTTATTTTCAGCATCCAATGTCCCCAAATTAGAATTTTATAAGTCTTTGTCGAAGTCGAATTATTAACCTGGCAGTGGGTATCTCGTATTATTATTTTTTCTTTTTGCCCTTTGAAAAATGTTTGCTAATCAATGATATAAAATAAAATGTGCGTAATTTATAGATCACTAACGTAACAAGCTATCATATAGAAGGTTCATACAGGTGCTTCTCTTTTTCGCCCTTCTAAAAATGCTTGCTAATCAAAGATATAAAATAAAATGTGCGTAATTTATAGATCACTAAAGAAACAAGCTTTCATACAGAGGGTTCATACAGGTGTTTCTGTTTTTCGCCCTTCTAAAAATGTTTGCTAATCAAAGATATAAAATAAAATGTGCTTAGTTTATAGATCACTAACGTAACAAGCTATCATATAGAGGGTTCATACAGGTGTTTCTCTTTTTCGCCCTTCTAAAAATGCTTGCTAATCAAAGATATAAAATAAAATGTGCGTAATTTACAGATCAATAACATAACAAGCTATCATACAGAGGGTTCATTCAGGTGTTTTTCCTTTGCCCTTCTTAAAATATTTGCTAATCAATGATATGAAATAAAAAATACGCAATTTTCAGATCACTAACATAACAAGCCATCATATAGAGGGTTTACATAGGTTGTTTGAAAGTGCAAACTGATGACTTTTAAAGACTTTTTTTAACGGAGTCTTTCAACTTTTTTAAGGAACTATCTAAAAGTGAAAATTAGTAATTTTTAAGAAGCCTTTAGATTTTTAAGGACTTCAACTAGGAATGAAAATTGTAGAGGACAGAAACGCATTCAGATTTATAATTTTGAATAAACCACTTTACTCAGGATTAAATACCATATTGATGAAAAGTTTTTTTTCTTTTAGTATGTCATTAAAATACGATGCTAATGAATTTGTACCTGAATATTATATTGTAAAACGCGAATTTTAAATACATTCACTAACTCTTCCAGCCAAAATTGAGGATTCACTGTGAAAATTGAAGGCTTTAAGGTTTTTTTACTTAATTTCTGTTGCTCCTTAGAGAAGCAACTAAGTTTAAGGAGTTTTTAAGGAGCGTGCAAGCATTAATATATCATTTTTAATGAGATAAAGTATTCAAATGCATCATGTAGCATGAAATCCAAACTGGAAACTTCTCAGGCCAGTAGTGAGAAATGGCAACTGCTAGTTTACTAGAATATTACCAAAATCCCAAAATTTGAAAGCCTAGAGATATTGAGAATGTATAAAGCGCTACTCTATGATATCGGAGTTCGTGGGTTCGGATCTCAGTGTTCGCTTGGATGATAGTAGCTGTTCGGAATTATCTTTAAGCAGTAGGTCCCTGTCTGATTAACCTGTGTGTAGCAAAACAGTACACCGTAGCGCTTCAAACCCAACCTAATAGCATAATGTAATAAACATTCTATTTTCAATTTTTAAACTGTTTTGAATAAATTTTTGAATACTGAAAGTATTGATAGAGTGCATTAAGTTTACTGGGGATACAGTACATTTAAGCTATGTTTAAAAAACCTGAGTATCAGGCTAGAAATAATTTTATTGAACTGTAAATATTAGCAGTAGTTCTTACAACACACTTTTTAGTTATTCAGTGGCATGCATTATATAACTGAAATTTACCTTTAAAATCACAATTTACTTATTATAAAACTATAATCAATGCCCAAATCAGATAAACATGAGCTTATTCATAACGAACGATAAAACATATATACTTAACCTCTACGCTATTCGGATAAATGTATTTGTGGGCTTCAATTTTCTTTTTATAAAGGTAAAAATGCAAAAATTTTTACTTACTTCCGAACTTTTACTTTTCATCAGTAAAAATATCCTTTTTTTGGGAATATTTAAATGTCTACTATTACTTTATAAACTAAGTTTTAATATAGTAAAATGTCTCACAAATTTTCAGAATTCGCGCCTTACCTTTCTATATTTGGACCTCCTCTTGAGATTGAGATCCTAAACTTTTTACGCTTCAGAGCTAATGGGTATATAATTACAATTGGAGAAGAAGGTAATTGTAGAATATTAGCACATACCGCAACTGTAATATTAGCATTTAAAAGTTTTTCTTATAAACCGTCATCTCCATAAATTAAAAATAAAAGTACTACTCTATCTATTTCAATGCTATATGGCGGGGAATTTTAACTATTTAATTGTTAAAAGAACCTTTGTACTGATGCATTTTTATATTATATATTTAAATATCCTGTACTGAAGAGTCAGATGGCTGTAATTCAGGATTCCATCTTTAATTATTAATAGTAAAATTTAGAATGATTTCATTTCATATAAATAGGACCAAACCAGAAGTTTTTTTTTAATTTTTATTTTATTTTATTTATTTATTTATTAATAATGCATATCATAATCTTTGTAGTGGTGCCTTATTATATTACATATTTAAATATCCTGTATTGAAGAGTCAGATGTGTGGAATTCAGGATTCCATCTTTAATTATTAACAGTATAATTTAGAATGATTTCATTTCATATAAATAGGGCTAAACCAGAAGTTTTTAAAATTTTTATTTTATTTATTTATTTATTTAATTATTTATTTATTAAGAATGCATATCATGATCCTTGTACTGATGCATTATTATATTATATATTTAACTATCCTGTATTGAAGAGTCTGCTAGTAATTTAGGATTTCATCTTTAATTATTAACAGTAAAATTTAGAATGATTTCATTTCATATAAATAGGGTCAAACCAGGTTTTTAAAATTTTTATTTATTTATTTAATTATTTATTTATTAAGAATGCATATCAAAATTGGAAAGTATTTGATATTTTCTTCAAATAATATAAACTCTATGCCAGTGATTTTCAATCGATGTACCTTGAATAACCTTAAGATTAATTAAATTTTTTTAAAAGGTTCTGTATATCATCATGATTTAGTAAAATTAAAAGCTGTTAAACATTGCATTGTTCTAACGTGTGATTTAGTGAAATTAAAAACAGTTAAAAAACATTGCATTGCTCTAACATGTGATTTAGTGAAATTAAAAACAGTTAAAAACATTGCATTGTTCTAACGTGTGATTTAGTGAAATTACAAACAGTTAAAAAACAATGCATTGCTCTAACGTGTGATTTAGGGAAATTGAAAAGTTAAAAAACATTGCATTTTTTAAATGTGTGATTTAGGGAAATTAAAAACAGTTAAAAAACATTGCATTGTTCTAACGTGCAGGAACATTTATTAATCCATCTATAAGAGTCGAGTTTACACAAAAAAAGAGTCTTCTATAAAAGGAGAGGAAAGCGATTATTCCCTTTGTGAAAAGACGAGATTTTCTAAGAATTTACTGTAAAAATATGTAAAACCAAACAAGGATGTACTAACGATAAAGAAAGTAACAATAAATCCCTAATTAAATAAGAATGCACAAGCATAGAAACAATAAAGGAAGTAAGAGGAGCATTAAAGCTGTAAATTCCCTAAAGGGAAAAATCAAATAATAGAAATCTGGAAATAGAATGCACAAAAGAATGCGAAGTGATTACAAAAGCTATAAATATAAGTAGGTAGGAAAGTCAAAATGTTTAGAAGCTAGAAAGAGATAATCCTCTTAAAAGGACAGTGTTTCGGAAATAATGAAACATGTTTAAAAATTCCCTTGAGATGAGTTCTGCATATTAGCTACAAAGTTAGAAAATTCTTTGTGGCAGCAGGAAAAACGTTTTTAAATTAAAATAACCTCAATATATTAGCTTATAAGTATTAAGGGGCACGTTTGGATTGATTTTAAGCATTATTTCTGAGAGAATACATTTTATTTAAATAAAAAAATATCCAACGTGCTTATCTTTGTCTATTTATTGAAATAAATATCAAAATCTAAACTCAATTTAAGAGTTAAATATGAATTTCTACCTAAGCTACAGAACAGGCTTTTATTTGTGTTGAACGCTTCGTATTTGTTGAAGATTTTTTTTGTCTTGGTTTAATCATTATAGCTTTAATAAAAGAGTTTTGAAATTGCTAATTTTACCCGGCGAAAATTAGAATCGTCATCGAGGAAAAATGTATAGTTCACAAAAGAATGGTTTTCATTTTGCATGGTTGAAAATTCCATTAAAAGTTCCAAGTCAAAATAAAAAATATCCTATTTTCTCTTTTGGGTTTTAATTTTTAATGCGACAAAAAAATGATTACAATATTTTTATTTTGCTAGAACAAAATTCTGTTCTTTCGTTAAAGTGTCTTGTTATACATAGCAAACGTTTCAACAATTATAAGGCACTGATATAATTCATATATTTTGTTAGTGTTTATAGAGCCAATACACTCTTTGTTGTATAGCATTAAAGGTGTTTATAAAGCAAATAGGGTTACATTAAGGTAATAATGAGACTCTTGGATAATATAAAATAAACATTAATGGCAAAAATTCTAAAGAAATGTCGGTTTAGAAACTATACACAATAGAAATTTGCAAAGTATTATCAAAGAAAACTGTGTAAAAGCCTCTGTGTTACTTAACCCAGGGTGTACCCAGATGGGAGGGGGGGGGGGCTAGACAGGCTCGAGCTCTCTCCCCGAAATTTTGGAGTTTATAGTACAGTCGAACTTCGATAACTCGAAATCCCAGGGTATCCCCAAAAATATTCGCCTTATCCGAAGTTCGAGTCATCGAAATTACCTCCCATTCCTCTCTACTGGCACTTAAGATAGGTCGACATGATTTAAATGGTTTCGTATGTGCATAATGCTATATTTGTACGCATTTCAATTTTTTTAATAGCGTATGTAAACAACAAGAGAAGAATGGGTTCAAAAGGTTTATTAAAACTCAAGAAATTTGGCCTCATTACATATTAGTTAGTATACATGCCATGTAACTCTCATTTGAAAAAAGCATTTATTTTTTAGGTTGCTGTCATTCACAAAGTCACCTAAGTTTTGAACACAGTTAAATAGGGTGTACCTTCGGTGGTGTCCAGGTATTGTTGTAACATGTGAACGAAGGTTCTCGAAGGTCGCGAGTGAACAGGCATTCGAAGTTTTGAACAGACTTGTGTTTTTTACCTGGGAAATCTATCACAAAAACTTCGACTTAGAAGATGTTCACTTCGAGTTATCGAGACAGTTTTTTAAAGAAAAGTATAGAAATGATTCGGGACTTGATTAAAATTTCGAGTTAGCGGATTATTTTAAGTCGAGTTATCGAAGTTCTACTGTATTATATTTTAACCCCTTGTCCGTGACGCAGAGTCCTGAGAATTGAAAATAAACGGTAGCCATGCCATTTTACCTCATAGTTATGCATGATCATCTATCTATATATTAAATGCATTAGGAGAAACAATATTTTTACGGTTTCACGGACAGAACTGTTATAGCATTTTCAATGTCTTGTTTCAGAAGTACTTGGCTGTAGGCAGTGTTTCCAACCAGTGTTTAGCAACAACGAACCGGATTTAGTCGTAAATCGAAAGTGTATAACCGTATTGATCCAATGAGTAGTCTTTATAATACCATAACAAGCATGAACGAAAGTAATCGTAATCAATTCCGAATAGTAAGGTTTTGACCAAAGATCGGTTTTTGACCTACACTTCCTTGAACCATGTTAATCTGTTTCTTTTAAACAATTATATAATAATTCTATATTTAATGTCCCAGAAAAGGCTTATATGCTTTTGAACTAATCCAGTGGTTCCCAAAGTGGTTTATATAGTCCCTTAGAGGTCTGTGTAACCACTTAGGGGTCCAAATAGGGTCAATGATTTTCTAGAGTGTGAAGATATTCGCTAAATTGATTGGACAACCAGATCTTAACCTATAGAGTATGTCTAGTACAATCTAAGAAAGGCAACTCGCACCATCTCTCCGAGAATTATCTTGGGCTTGAAAACACCGTTGCTGAATGAATGAAACCAACTGCATAGAAATTCATGAACTGACTTATTTCTAATATGAAATCATAGTGTGAGACCTGTATATCTGTAAAATGGGCACACTCCTTCTTACAGATACTACCAATTTATTTGTTTGATTTTGTATCAAATCATATCCATTCATTATAGTGCTGTAGGATGGCAACAATCAATGAAACAAATTTTTTTAAAGCTACAGAATAAATAGCATTAATTTTTGTGTATGTTACATATCTACAGCACGGATATTTAAACGTCCTGGACTTGATTTAGCAATAAATTCAAATCATACGATAAATAAAGACATGAAAAGAGAGCTGGCAAGGGTAGTCAGATTCTCTTTCATTGGAGAAGAATCTGGATCCACTTATTTGTAGAAATCCCAAAAAGGTATTGACGAGCTTCTTATAAGAAAATCCATAAAGATCTCAGCTCTAATGGACTCAACTCTATTAAATCAGTCATCGAATCTTTCTGTATTCTCTCTGATAATACTAAATGGTGTTTGATTCCTTCTTCCTTTTTCACTGTGCCAATTATTAGGCTTTACCTAAAGTTCATTAACTGAACACCCTTTTTAGACCCATTCTCACTAATATCGATACTATTTTTTACAATTTCGTGGAATACTTAGTTTCTGTTTTATCACATGAGCAACAATTCTTTTGCTCCTTTGTCGCGGGTTGCCTACATGATGGGTTTAAGGTATTCATGATACCATGCTGCAGATTTCCCTCAATTTTCACCACTTGAGGGGAAGGAGGGATTTTCTCCCAATCCTGCAACTATTTCACACTTATCAAACTCTTAGCGGGAGGACATCCAGACCTACAGATTTGTTTTGCTAGTTCTGGGAGTACAGAGAGATGCTCTGTGCATCTACTAGGCTAGATCTTAGCATACTAGGTCCACAAGCTAACCACTAGACCATCTCCTGCCCTTCTATTCGTGCTTTTTTTTAAAGTTGACTTAGTATTTATTGCTATATTCGGTCACAAAAGTTTTACCATACCTCTATTTACGGAACTTTTATGGCCTCTCCAGTTTTGAAATAATCTTGGTAGAACTTGTTTTCCCCTGTACTGTACTGAATGAGTAACTATACTTTTGTAGTGGATAATTAAATTCCACTAAAGGTAATAATTTATCCATAATTAATATTTATTAAAGAAGTTCATAGTAAAAGAGAATTGTGTTAATATTTACAGTTTGTTTATAATTCAGTAAGTAAGGAGATTAAATTAAATTTGGGTAAGCAGGAGTAAAAATATAGCAGAAATACGATAATTTGAAGAAGAATTTCTTTTTTTCCAGCTTTGTTTGTTATTCGAGCTGATTTGCCCTCTCAGCATATTTGTATATAATCTTCATTCCGCTCAAGATAAAAAGAAATAACCATTAAAAATAAAGTTTTCTTTTTAAAAATATTACTAATCCACGGTAGAGTTCTACGAGAACTCGAATCTGTAAATTTACTGGAACCATATATTTTCAGCTTCTTTTGACGTTAATTAACAAATTGTTTACATTTTACAAATCCTCAATATTGTTTAATGGCATTAAATGTAAAAACTTACAGGAACAATATATTTTCAGCTTCTTTTGACATTAATTAACAAATTGTTTGTATTTTACTAATCCTCAATAATGTTTTATAGGAATTCAAATCCGAAAACTTACTGGAACAATATATTTTCAACTTTTTTTGACATTAATTGACAAATTGTTTACATTTTACAAATCCTCAATATTGTTTAATGGGAATTCAAATCCGAAAACTTACTGGAACAATATATTTTCATCTTCTTTTGGCATTAATTGACAAATTGTTTGTATTTTACTAATCCTCAATAATGTTTTATGGGAATTCAAATCCGAAAACATACTGGAACAATATATTTTCAGCTTCTTTTGACATTAATTGACAAATTGTTCGCCTTTTAGTATAAGTTGTGGGATTAGATTTCGTATCCTTCGCGGTATGATGTCGAATTTTGAGAATGTTACCGGGAACAGTATGTGTTCCAATCGATAGTATTAACGAAAGTACACAAGCGAAGGGTATTATACGCCGAATCGGGAGGAATTCTTTTTCAGCCATAGAAATCCTGCCATATGGAGGCGAACTTTTGATAGAAGATTAATGTCAGAATATAAAGAATGAGAGACGAGAAAAATTTAGACGGGTATTTTTTTCTTTTTAGCTTTAAGGTATGGCCACTTTTATAATGCAGTTTTTCTTTCTTTCTAGTATTTCCATACGTACGTGTCTCTTTCTTTGTGTGTATTACGTGAACTAAGAGAATAATTTCAAAAGTTATGTACAATAGATCTTTAGTTTTTTGACACATTAAATGCTACTAAATAATGGAAGGATAATCTGCATTGATTTAATTGAGAGTAATACATTAAATACTTTTAAGTAAATGCAATGAAAATTAATAATCTAAAGTTAGGTAAGGTAATAATACAGTATTAAGAATGAACGACTAGAATAATTTAGATGTGAAATTATTATTTTTTTCTTTAGGATGTATTAGGATTTAAAATGTGTTTTGCTCATTTATACCTAACCTATACAGAAATTATTCATGTTAACTGCTTTTTTGGATAAACCCTTATAATTGAAACACATTACATTTGATTCTTTTGAAGAAAATACTTATTGGGAATTTACAAAGGGTTCTTTGGGAAAATCAGGATTCAGCAAGGGCACCGAAAATCAAAAAATTTTGGGAACCACTGCTTTAAGCATCTATTTTTTCTTCCTTGGAGTTAATTATGGTATTTGGACGGATTTTCTATTAAAGAAAGTAAAAAAAATATGTTATTATAGTAACTTTTACCTACAACTATTTTTACTGCATTATGATCACTAGTTTATAGAAAAAAATTAGAATTTTGAATTAGAACAAATTAGATTTTTGAATACATAGAAAATTAATACTTTTCTTCTCTTTTCTATCTTTAACTGAATCATTAATCGCCTATATCAAATGGCTTTAGTCCGAATATCGCAAACAGAAATAAACTGAAATCTTAACAATGAAATACTATTACATTTTTAAAAAAAGAAGCCAGGCAGAAAATTAAACTATAGTTTCAGCTTTGAATATTCCTTTCAAAATTCTAATCATCAGGGAATAGAGAGGCTAAAAGGATTTACAGAATTTATCTTATGAAAAGTGTTTAACTCATGCACTTGAGTTGGTCTACTATTGCATTCTCTATCTAGATGTAAAAATGCATTTTAATAGAAGTTATTTTAAATCTTTAATCCAACCACACAATTTTGAAATTTGAGTACTTCGGAAGAAAATTTTGGGCACCGAGAAAGATTATTATTTGAATACTTTCCAAAATTCTAATCATCAGGGGATAGAGAGGCTAAGATGATTTACAGAGTTTATCTTAAGAAAAGTGCTTAACTCAAGTACTTGAGTTGGTCTAGTATTGCATTATCTATCTAGATATAAAAATGCATTTTAATGGAAGTTATTTTGAATCTTTCTTCCAACCACATGATTCTGAAATTTGAGTACTTCTCTAGAAAATTTTGGGCAGTGAAAAAGATTGTTTTTACATCATGAATGGAGAGCTGGTTCTATCAAAATACGTAAACTACAATGCACATTTTTCTTCTTGAAATACATTCAAGTAACAGTGTTTCACAAATTTAAGCATCTACATCAGTTGTTCATAATTTATTTTATTCGAGAACTTTTTCTATTTAAACAATTTTTAAGAATGTTCGCAACCTTCCTTTTCCATGCATCCTATTTTAGACTTAAAACAATAAATACAGGATTTGAAAAATTATATTTTACAACTTAACAAAGGTGATGATATTTTTTATAAAGTACTAATTATTAATTTGATTATTGAGTTTACTTCTGCTTTATAAGTGTTATAATTTGTGGCTGAGATTGTGTCAAGACCAATCTCATGTTATCTTTAACAAAGTTTATTTCTGGCTGTTACTTGATCTGCAAAACTAAGGAAAATTAAATTCCACAGAGGTATTATTGGTATTCTAAAATTGCCATGGTTTTGTTTTACATATTAGTGTTATTTGTTTCTAATTAAAGCAAACAGTAGTATCAGCTTTGAATATTTTTTAACTAACGCAAAGTGGACCAAAAATGAGGTAAGGATATTTTTTAATATTATTGCGTGTTTATGAATCATTAAAAAGTTATTACTTGTATAGATGAAATATTAATAACTAACACAAATGAACTATCGACATTTTATCTCCAATCTTAATATATTTTATTTTTTAATTGTAACCCGTCACCGCCCCTTTCCTTTAAAAAGAAAACCTAAGGCGGCTCCTCGATTTGATAATCGATGATTTACATCGATACTATACTCAAAATAAATTGTAAACTATGTACTGTTCAGGGACTTTCATCTACAAAAGAATTAATGATCGCTGAAAAAAAAAAATCTAAGCAGCTCGTGATACAATGATTACATTTCTAAATTTCAAAATCTCACAATCAATGTGTTATCTCAGCAATAAATTTTTAATGTGTTTTCCTTTAAAAAGAAAATATCTCGATTGATAATCGATGATTACATATTATCGATTGAAACTATGTATTCAATTTTATCTACAAAAGAATTAATGTACAGTAGAATATGCATGTGAATAGCAGTATTTCGACTAAACATTTCCTGTAAATTCTCAGTAGAATTAAAATCTCAGCAAAATTCTGTGTCGTACTGAATAATTATCTGCGTTATCGCATATTTATTTATCAAAATGAAACTTATTCAATGTAAACTAGTGTACATAGAGAGGATGTAATTTGAATACGATGCATTAAGTCAAATATCATTGAAAACTCAGCAGATATATTTTCAGAGAAAAATTAATTCCACGTCTTTGGTACACAATTTTGCACTACTGTATAGCACCTCATTTCTGTAAGTAGTTAAATTAGCTGTTTTCAGAGAGCATATTTCAGTGATGTTTATCAGCTCTTTCAAGCGTCCATTCAATTTTATTTCAACGGAAAGTTTGTTTCAACCTATGACTTATTTCATTTATCTTTTCCTTGGATAATCAACGTTGGCCTGTTGCGTTGTTGTCCAATACCATTTTGTTGTTTGCAAACCAATAACAAAGTCAATAATTCTTATTTTTAATTTAACGCTCGGATATTTCTGATGGCTATATATTAGTAAATATCTAACACAGAAGCTATTATAGACACCTAGAAGTAAAACAAAATATGAAATTTAAACACCTTTAAATATGACATCAAGTCATCATTAGTGAGGAGGTGTCATTTTAAAACATAATAAGATGTCTTTAAAAAAAAAAGGAAAACTTCGTGATAAGAGATTTATTTGCTATCATATATGAGAAAAGTACTGAAAAGAGATGACTTATTACAGATATGGCTATTCGAAATAATTTTGACCGGTATACGTTCAGAATACCAGTCATAATACGTTCCTATTCTAAGCTTGAAAATCATAAAATACCGATCGAAATGACAAAATTATAGATAAGATCATATTTGAAAACTTGGGAGATTATTCATAAGATTAATATCTATTTTTATTAAAAAGGAAGAATCGTTTCAAGAAAACAAAAACTCTACAAACCATTTTTTGACTGTCCTCAAATGAGGACGCTGGGCGTTAATGGGTTAATTTGATTAGTTGTTTGCACAATAATACAACTATCTACAAGCGCTATTTTGGTGGAATGATAGAAAATATCTATCATTTAGGCTTTAAATTCCTAAATATCTAGCAAAATCAAGCATGTAAATTCAGTTTATCGAATATAAAGTAATTAACCATTTTTCCTCTGCTAAACACATATTATTTTGGATAGCCTGTCTAGATTATGTAACCATTAAACTGTGTATATCTAGCAGTATTATATGTGAGGGATAACTCTTACAACATATTTGGCAGAATAATTTTTAAAACTTCATAAAACTTTTTAAAACCAAACCACTACTTATGCACTTTTAAATTTCCCTCAAAGTTTAAACGTCATCCAACTTTTCAAACAGGCTCCCACGAACTGCGTTTCTCTTGGTTTGCTTTAAACAGTTACTTTCGACTTCAGATTTTTGTGGATTAGATTATTTTCAAGTTTTGCCATGAATAATTATCCAGCTGCGTTCTAGAAGTTTATCAGTCAGTTTAACCTTCCAAAGACATTTAAAGATTATATAAATAGGTCTAGAGTATTATAGTTGCATAAAGGTTATTGTAATATTATATAACTTATATTTACTAAAGCACATTGCATATCCGTACTTTCATACTTATTTAATGTTTAACCACTAACACGAATACTGAGACGTTACAATGTAATTAAGAAATTCCGTGCTATCACCGGTAAAAATCCCCCCATACCAAACTTTCTCATACCTATTTAAAAGCATTTACCTAAATGAAATAGCCCACTTTAGGAACTCACTAAGTCATTGAGTTAGAATTAATACGCACTTTGCATTACAGTAGGAATACAGAAAAATAATGGAAAAATAAGTATTTTTGGTTCATCTCATAGCGTGGTTTTTAGCTACTTCAATTTTTTTTCTACAAAATCTGCATGTGGATTTTACCTACACCTTTTCTGCATGTGGATACCAGGTCTGGCTCTACACAGTAGGCCTCTAATGGATAAATAAGATTTTCTCACTTCAATGTTAAGGCAGTTTTCTTAGCTCCTGGTCCAACTGGACATATCTCCAGTTAGCAAGGTTGAAAATTCGACAAGGGAGCACTTTATGATGAATATTTAAGTAACCAAGATGTCAGTTACATAAGATAAATTTAAAAATATTAAAAGTAAATGAAAAGTGAATGAATTTTTTTCGGCCAGACTATATATATTTGATTGCTGAATTGTGATCTTTTAGTAACTCAAAATTTTTGTTACTTTCCGGAGCAATCTGAGGAGTTTCCGGAGTTATCAATTTCTCTCATTTCTCCGGAGTAGCTCCGGAGAATCCGGAGTAGTTGGCATGTCAGAGATGCTTAAACTATGGCCCGCAGAGCCTTTAAAGTTGACTTACCAACGTAGTTAGTAAAATAGGATTAATTTAAAATAAAATGAAAAATTCTGAAATAAGTAAAATTACAAAAAAGATCCTGGAAGGTAAAGCGTATATTAGAATTTTGTAAGTCCTTATCCGAGGAATTTTCCTGATAAAATGTAGCTGCGTGATCTACATTTTTTTTCAACACTTACATTTGTGAACAAGGTCTCTAATGATACTGAATAAGTCAAAAACTAAAAGAAGAAATTGTCGATAATTTAAAGTGAATTTTAGACATACGCATCCTATTTTTAACTTGAAAGGCAGTTATTTTGGGGCCCGGGTGCTTGCCCCTTTTGTCCTGTCGGAAATCAGGCCCTGAGGGCATTCCAAATTTGGTGCATTTGTGTTGCTTAAACTGCATTCGTGCGTCACAGGCAAGGGGTTAAGCATAGATTTTCGAGTAAAAAATAACTGCAGGGGTAAGTATAGAGAACGTGCACATGACGTCAGTTGCAGCAAAATTTGCAGGTCAACTTCCTCGTTGGCAAAACATTTGAATTTCCTACGGATTGTGCTTGTTATTGGGGTTTTAATTTTGTCAATTATCTGAAAATGGTAACAAGCTGTTGTACGTATGGCTGTACTAAGCGTTTAAAAAAAGTCAGAAAATACTGGATTTTATTGCTTTCCTAAAGATCCTACATTGCGAATGCTTTGAATAAAAGCTTTGAAAAGGCAAGAGTAGACTCCAAGTTCTTCGAGAATTTGCGGCAAACATTTTCAGAATGGTAATAAAACGTCAACCTTACTGTAATGTAATATATTATATAAATTTATTATGCTCTAAGAAGCTTTTTTCCATATTTCTAATGTATTTTCTTCTCTTTTGTGAGAGAAGTAGTGTACCTATAAATGTAATTATTTTTTCGTCCTTAAAACGATCAGGTTTTGTACATTTTTATTAGACTCTTATGTAATAGTTTACTGAGCATGCTAACTTAATTAAAGTAGTTTAACTTTGATAATGATACTAAATAGTACAGTGTAAAACGTTTAATTTTTTAAATATATATATATATATAATTTTGTAAGGGCAAAAAAAATCTATTTTCAATAACTTGGCCAGATTCTGATGTTTCCTTCCCCTTCCATTACATAAAATTAGTTTTATTGTATACATGATCCTTATCGAAGCTCAAAAGAATCAATGAAAACAAGGGATGTTTGTCCAACGAAAAGTTTAGTTGTAGTCAGCACTCGTATTTGTTTACAAACATGCACTTTCTCTATAGTCTAGCTATATCAGGTGATGTTTATCGAGAGGATCTCAAAACTAAGCAACCGATGGCGGTAAAAGTGAAGTATTAATTTCTTTTCTCTAACCTCCGGTACAAAAACGTTTGAAACCTTCAAGCTGTGGAGTTGCCCCAGTTGGGATACTAGCCCCCTCGAGACAGAAATTCTGACTGAGTTACTGGTTTGGAGTAATAATTGCTGTTACGGAGCTACAGTCTTACCAAAGATTAGGAAGGAAAGTGCAGTAAATGAATGTGTCTTACCTGCTAGCGTTGCTCCCGGAGTTTTTCGGCTTGCTGAGGTTGAGCGGCGTGTCGGCGTCGGCCGCCTTGTTTGGCGTGGGCGACCGGTGTCCGGCTGATGGGCTTGGTCCTATCCGGGACTGAGCATGAGGACTCGTGGACATCGGAATGAGTGGCGGGATATTACCCCAGGGCTGAAGTGGAGACGCCTGAAAGGAAAACTTGAAATGACAAAATGAAAAAAGTAAGTTCGACTCGAGGAATTGCCTGAAGCTTCCATCCAAATTCCATCTTCTAGTCTGAGAATTATTAACAAGTCAGTAGAATAACATAGGGAAAATGAAATAATTTGTGACTAAAATTATTTTCATAAGTATAATTTATTTATGTATAAAAAATATGCGCAGTTTTAAGGGTTTCCAATGGGAAGGTAAAAAACATTTTATTCATGATATACATTTTCAGATAACTTATTAATTTGTCCTAAAATACAACACACTTTTAGTTTGGTTTGGAGCGCTACGGTCTACGGTCTACTCACGAGAGTTAATGAGACCGGGGCTTACTCTTCAACCCTTTAAGGACCCGAGTCATTTCTGCCGATTACATAATGATGCATATCTTAAATGTTAATTATTATGGACTGCACAAAATAAAATAAATAGGATGTTTGAGCAACTTGGAATACTACAGCACGTCCTATTAATAATCAGCTATAGTTTGAAACATCACAGGATGCCATTTATGAAAAAGAAAAAACTACGTGCAAAAAGATTTATTTGGTATTACACGTCAAATACAGACTGAAAAATGGAGT
>CM063503.1:77088430-77255930 GCA_032207245.1 Pardosa pseudoannulata
GAAAATGTATTAGCCAATCAAAATATCCTTTTATTTTAATACATTTCAACACACACATGTATGATTGTTATTACCTAATTCACGGAGTAACTCAAGATATGCGTAACAATAGCTGAGTAGAGGAAGATCAGGTTTACTTTTTTTTTTCTCGGGTTTCTTCTTCAGTAATTTATTTTAATTCAAAAGTACGTTAGTCATACAAAAATTGTCAACGAATTGTTGATTTCACACAAACGTCTCTCTTTTTGCCAGGTTCTCAATATGCTCTCAAGTGGACGCAGTTAATTTTTACATTTCATTATTGGATGCTCTAATATTTAGTCTACATTTATTGGCTAAAAGGAAGAGAAGAAGGGTCGAACTTCCCTCTGATGGAATGTTAATCCCAGGACTTAACTTGTATCGGGGAATATATTTAACAACTTTTTAAATTCGAACTTCCTCTTGCCGGGTGGCTTTTTACCACCTTATAGTATTTAAAATCCCAAGTGATTAATTTATAGCTGTGGTTGGACTCTGTCTGATAGATAGATATTTGTTTGGGCAAGTCTACAAATTTCAATTTCAAGATAACAAATGTAATGCTAAATTCCTTAATTTTAGATGTCTGATTATTAGTTAACTATGTTACATATTTTAATACCAACGAAAAAATTGAGTTCTTTGAAAATGTTTTTTCTTTTATAAAATATTTCATTCCCTCTGATGGAATGTTAATCAGGACTTAACTTGTATCGGGGAATATATTTAACAACTTTTTAAATTCGAACTTCCTCTTGCCGGGTGGCTTTTTACCACCTTATAGTATTTAAAATCCCAAGTGATTAATTTATAGCTGTGGTTGGACTCTGTCTGATAGATAGATATTTGTTTGGGGCAAGTCTACAAATTTCAATTTCAAGAAAAAAATGTAATGCTAAATTCATTATTTTTAGATGTGTAATTATTAGTTAACTATGTCATATATTTTAATACCAACGGAAAAAATTGAGTTCTTTGAAAATGTTTTTTTTCTTTTTATAAAATATTTCATTCCCTCTGATGGAATGTTAATCAGGACTTAACTTGTATCGGGGAATATATTTAACAACTTTTTAAATTTGAACTTCCTCTTGCCGGGTGGCTTTTTACCACCTTATAGTATTTAAAATCCCAAGTGATTAATTTATAGCTGTGGTTGGACTCTGTCTGATAGATAGATATTTGTTTGGGGCAAGTCTACAAATTTCAATTTCAAGATAACAAATGTAATGCTAAATTCCTTAATTTTAGATGTCTGATTATTAGTTAACTATGTTACATATTTTAATACCAACGGAAAAAATTGAGTTCTTTGAAAATGTTTTTTTTCTTTTATAAAATATTTCATTCCCTCTGATGGAATGTTAATCAGGACTTAACTTGTATCGGGGAATATATTTAACAACTTTTTAAATTTGAACTTCCTCTTGTCGGGTGGCTTTTTACCACCTTATAGTATTTAAAATCCCAAGTGATTAATTTGTAGCTGTGGTTGGACTCTGTCAGATAGATAGATATTTGTTTGGGGCAAGTCTACAAAATTTCAATTTCAAGATAACAAATGTAATGCTAAATTCCTTAATTTTAGATGTCTGATTATTAGTTAACTATGTTACATATTTTAATACCAACGGAAAAAATTGAGTTCTTTGAAAATGTTTTTTCTTTTATAAAATATTTCATTCCCTCTGATGGAATGTTAATCAGGACTTAACTTGTATCGGGGAATATATTTAACAACTTTTTAAATTTGAACTTCCTCTTGCCGGGTGGCTTTTTACCACCTTATAGTATTTTAAAATCCCAAGTGATTAATTTGTAGCTGTGGTTGGACTCTGTCAGATAGATAGATATTTGTTTGGGGCAAGTCTACAAATTTCAATTTCAAGATAACAAATGTAATGCTAAATTCCTTAATTTTAGATGTCTGATTATTAGTTAACTATGTTACATATTTTAATACAACGGAAAAAATTGAGTTCTTTGAAAATGTTTTTTTCTTTTATAAAATATTTCATTCCCTCTGATGGAATGTTAATCAGGACTTAACTTGTATCGGGGAATATATTTAACAACTTTTTAAATTCGAACTTCCTCTTGCCGGGTGGCTTTTTACCACCTTATAGTATTTAAAATCCCAAGTGATTAATTTATAGCTGTGGTTGGACTCTGTCTGATAGATAGATATTTGTTTGGGGCAAGTCTACAAATTTCAATTTCAAGAAAAAAATGTAATGCTAAATTCATTATTTTTAGATGTGTAATTATTAGTTAACTATGTTACATATTTTTAATACCAACGGAAAAAATTGAGTTCTTTGAAAATGTTTTTTTCTTTTATAAAATATTTCATTCCCTCTGATGGAATGTTAATCAGGACTTAACTTGTATCGGGGAATATATTTAACAACTTTTTAAATTCGAACTTCCTCTTGCCGGGTGGCTTTTTACCACCTTGTAGTATTTAAAATCCCAAGTGATTAATTTATAGCTGTGGTTGGACTCTGTCTGATAGATAGATATTTGTTTGGGGCAAGTCTACAAATTTCAATTTCAAGAAAAAAATGTAATGCTAAATTCATTATTTTTAGATGTGTAATTATTAGTTAACTATGTTACATATTTTAATACCAACGGAAAAAATTGAGTTCTTTGAAAATGTTTTTTTTTCTTTTATAAAATATTTCATTCCTCTGATGGAATGTTAATCAGGACTTAACTTGTATCGGGGAATATATTTAACAACTTTTTAAATTTGAACTTCCTCTTGTCGGGTGGCTTTTTTACCACCTTATAGTATTTAAAATCCCAAGTGATTAATTTATAGCTGTGGTTGGACTCTGTCTGATAGATAGATATTTGTTTGGGGCAAGTCTACAAATTTCAATTTCAAGAAAAAAATGTAATGCTAAATTCATTATTTTTAGATGTGTAATTATTAGTTAACTATGTTTACATATTTTAATACCTAACGGAAAAAAATTGAGTTCTTTGAAAATGTTTTTTTTCTTTTATAAAATATTTCATTCCCTCTGATGGAATGTTAATCAGGACTTAACTTGTATATCGGGGAATATATTTAACAACTTTAAATTTGAACTTCCTCTTGCCGGGTGGCTTTTTTACACCTTATAGTATTTAAAAATCCAAGTGATTAATTTGTAGCTGTGGTTGGACTCTGTCAGATAGATAGATATTTTGTTTGGGGCAAGTCTACAAATTTCAATTTCAAGATAACAAATGTAATGCTAAATTCCTTAATTTTAGATGTCTGATTATTAGTTAACTATGTTACATATTTTAATACCAACGGAAAAAAATTGAGTTCTTTGAAAATGTTTTTTCTTTTATAAAATATTTTCATTCCCTCTGATGGAATGTTAATCAGGACTTAACTTGTATCGGGGAATATATTTAACAACTTTTTAAATTTGAACTTCCATCTTGCCGGGTGGCTTTTTACCACCTTATAGTATTTAAAATCCCAAGTGATTAATTTATAGCTGTGGTTGGACTCTGTCTGATAGATAGATATTTGTTTGGGGCAAGTCTACAAATTTCAATTTCAAGAAAAAAATGTAATGCTAAATTCATTATTTTTAGATGTGTAATTATTAGTTAACTATGTCATATATTTTAATAATAACGAAAAAATTGAGTTATTTGTAAATGTTTTTTCTTTATAAAATATTTCATTCCCTCTGATGGAATGTTAATCAGGACTTAACTTGTATCGGGGAATATATTTAACAACTTTTTAAATTCGAACTTCCTCTTGCCGGGTGGCTTTTTACCACCTTATAGTATTTAAAATCCCAAGTGATTAATTTATAGCTGTGGTTGGACTCTGTCTGATAGATAGATATTTGTTTGGGGCAAGTCTACAAATTTCAATTTCAAGAAAAAAATGTAATGCTAAATTCATTATTTTTAGATGTGTAATTATTAGTTAACTATGTCATATATTTTAATAATAACGAAAAAATTGAGTTATTTGTAAATGTTTTTTCTTTATAAAATATTTCATTTTCATTCTCAAATTTTCTTCAGTTTGGATTAATAGCAGTTTGAGTTTGTAATACTATTTTAAACCAGAAAATTGTATTTTAATTAAATATTGCATCGATTGGAAGAAGTGCAATAAAAAAAATCAGATAAAACAGATAGAATGCAATTACGTTTAACAAAAATGTTTAGCTTTAAAAAAAATTGTTTATTCTGTACCAGTTAAATAATTAACATAATAATAGTTTTCTTTCAGTTCTAAAGGAGAAAAAAAAAACCTTTTCACACAATACTCTAAAGGGCTCAAAATTTTCAACAACATAATTGTTAAAGAAAACGTTTGATTTTTCCATCGAGAAATAATAGAAATTCTGAAACTTAAAAACATAGTGAAATAAAAGCTGTTGTTTTTCTTTCAGCAAAAATCAAACCTCTGATGTTTTTACCTCGTGTGATAAAAAACATGCGAAAGAAAAAAAAAACTATCTTTTTACATTTAGTAAATGTTTATAAAAATATCGACAACCATTTTCCTCTGGGACAAAAACAAAACTCGACGAAGCAAATTATCTCCGAATAGAAAAGGAGGAAGAATACAATAGAAAATGCTGCCGATATATTAACAAGAGTATGAAATAAAAAGATTTTAATTAAATTCTAATTCAATTTACAGGAGTAGGGTGTAAAGCACAAGAACACGTCAGTATACAATGAAGGGAAAAAATAATAAGAAATTCTGAAAAGGAGTAAAGTAGGATGTTAAAAAGTCGCTTTCACCTTAGTTGGGTGCATTAAGTTAAGAACTAAGTGACATGAATAAAATATCACGTTACAGGGGCTAATTAGAAAAGAAGATGAAAAAAAAGGAAGAAAATTTTGCTTTGTGCATATTTGTTGTACAGGATTCAGTAAGACAATGTCTAAACCAAATTAATAAGGTGATAGAAGTGCAAGCGTTGTTTTTAATGACTTACGGAAGAACTTAAGTACAACTTCAATGATCAATTTAATGCAGCCAGCTGCTACTTTTAATTTGGGTTAAGTGACCTTTTCGGTGCTATTTCTGTTATACAAATGCGTATACTGGTGTGCTATTAAAGTGCAAGAATTAAAGAATAATGATACTTTTAAATGAAATTATGTTTACTGTAGTTATCGATATTATAAAATTATGAGCTACCATGCAATATGAAATTTTCTTTGTGCAAATTTATTGCACAAGGTACAGTAAGACAATGACTGAACTCCATCAATGGACGTCTGAAGTGACACAGTTCTTTTTTAATTCTTACACAAGAACGAACTACAATTACAATGATCAATTTAATGCAGCCAGATGCTACTTTTAATTTGGGTTAAGGGACCTTTTCGGTGCCATTTCTGTTATACAAATGCGTATACTGGTGTGCTATTAAAGTGCAAGAATTAAAGAATAATGATACTTTTAAATGAAATTCTGTTTACTGTAGTTATCGATGTTATAAAATTATCAGCTAGCATGCAATATGAAATTTTCTTTGTGCAAATTTATTGCACAAGGTTCAGTAAGACAATGCCTAAACCCCATCAATGAACGTCTGAAGTGACACAGTTCTTTTTTAATTTCTTACACAAGAACGAACTACAATTACAATGATCAATTTAATGTACCGGCTACTACATTTAATTTGGGTTAAATATTCTTTTAAATAAAATTCCATTTATTTTAATTATTAGCTATATTATTAGCTATATTAGCAGTATGAAATTTAAAATTTAAGTAGATATTACTTTCTATGTAGAAGTTCAAATATTCACCCAATAGTCAATAAAAGTAGAAGTAGAATGGAATGATCACTAATTACTCATTAAAAATAACTTAAATGTTAAATCATCTCAATAATATTAATTTATTCTCTAGAAAATATAACTGTATAAGCATAAAAAATACGCTTATCTATATTTTTGAAAATCTTACGGATCGTGATATAATATGTAATTTTAAATCTTTCCATATTATTTGATCTACATTGTTATTGTATTCAATTAAGGGGGATAATTTTATAATTTTATCAGAGATGAAACAAGTCTTAAAAGTTTCAATTTTATATATAATTTTATTAAGTATTCAGACACTTATGGTCATTCAAACCCGACATGTTTTCGGTAAGCACTAAGAAGGTATGAAACCCCTGAACTATGTTTCACAAATGACAGCGTAATTTTCAATGAACTTCCCAAAAACGATTTCTGGTAATGTCCTTGAAATCCTTGTCCTTGCTTATATCCTCGCAGCAAATAGTGAGCTAATAATGCAAACATTAATCATTCATCAATAAGTGAATAACAGACGAAATTGTCTACATAATTATCTTGTTGCATACAATTTGAACAAAGTATTTTTCCATTTTAAAGGTATAAATGCTTTGACGAATGTAAATTTAGACTAATGCCCGCCAAATAGTAAATTGCGAGTTACCAGTAGCTGAAGAGGAGATTTTCAGTAGATAACCACCGTGAACGGGATGGTGTAATTTTTAAAAAAATTACATTTAAACAATGTATTACATTTATAGAGGAGGATAAAAGCCTACAAATGTAAGTGGTGAAAGCAACCCTTAACAGAAGTCTATTCTAATGATTTAACACTAGTCATTAGCTAAAAAGGTAGCCAACAATAAGCTCTTGGTAGCTCACAATAAGATTTAAAACGTTACGGTAGCTCAGACCCTTCATCACATAGCCGACCACTGGTTTGGAGAATTATTTTTAAGTTTGTACAAAGTAACTAATTGCTGAGAATAACTTTTAATAAAGGAATAAAGATTGTAATTAAGCAATTCTGGGACGTATTGTGATTAATAAGTGAAAGACGTTACAAATATGTAAAAATCTAAAACATTTAAGCTTGATATATTCAAACAGATTTTATGGGAAATTACAATGGGTGACAAATCTAATTTATTTTTTTTATTTGTTTATAAAACATTTAATGTGCCGAAATGCTTATTTCGAAATAAATTCATTTTAATTGTACGATCAACTGCATTGTAAAATCATAGAAATTCCATTAGAATATTCCCTTTCAAACTCCAAAGCAGGTTTGCGAAGATTCTAAATATTAATATTTTCCATTAGTTAAGCTACTGCCATCCCCATTCTAGAACCCAAGAAAAAAAAGAATGTTAAATTCGGTCCGATGAAATGAAATACGTTGAAAGTAATTCTTTGAAAGAGCTGCATAAAGACAGCGAATTCCAATTTGACCAAAAGGTCTACCGAAAATGACTGGATGCATTACTGCTGTGATTCAAAGATTTTAAGAACTGACATTAAAAGGGTTTTCTACATTTTTATCAAGCTTCATAATAGATCAAAATTTTGAGTCAACTTATGTCACTAAACGGAAGATGCAAGAAAAAAATGCAAATGCGAACTTGGAGTAAAAAATGCAAATGATTTTCATCTGAATATCAAGAACGCAAGAAATACGTAAATTATGATATCAACGTTATTTTCTACTCAACCTTCTTCGTTCATTTTTTCCCTGCCTAGCTTTGCGCGAAGTGGAACTCAGAATAGTTAGGGTTATTTCTGGTGTCTTTTTCCTCGTCCAAGTTGGGGGTTGGGGGAAGGGAACGAAATTTATGCGCACAAACAACGAACACATTAGGCAAATTTCGTTCCCCGCGAAAAAATAAGAGAGAGAGAAATTCCAGATTTCCTGCAAAACTTTAAAATAACTAAACAATATTGAGCATAATAAATGAGTGCCCAAAAACCATCAATAATAAAACAGGAGAAAAGAGTAGGAAAGTAATAAAGCGTCTTTTTTCCTTCTCATTCTTCTGAAAATATCTAGATGCCGCCCGACTGTTTTTCCGAAGAAAATTATGAAAGGGAAGGGAAAGAAATCGCTTATTATACTTTCGAAAGCCGACGGGAAGTTTAATGCACATGCAGAGAAAATTCCATTTTCTTAGACGACCGAGCCGGAGAAAAAGTTGTTGGAAAAATGAGAGGTAAAAAGGTAGGAAAAAACGACTTCAGAGCTAAGCAACCTCCTGCTCATCTGTTAGAATCTATTTGCCGTCTTGGCTGCAGGTATTTAGATATCTATGGCGTTTCTGAATGCACGTGCTTCTCTTACAGAAACAACAATCAGTAAAAGAAGAAGAAAAAGATATCACATTTCTCGCAGAAGTAATTACACGGTCAATTCTGAATGGTGCGCATTCTTAAATAGTATTGTTTAGGAGCAAATGGCGGTGGAGATTCTCGAGGGAAAGGGGAGAGGCTAGTGGGTAGGAAGAACATCAAAGGGGGAGTGAGACGCAGATCATTTGGGCAACATGCAAGCTGCCGGGAGGAAAAAGCATGCTTAATGATCACATTTAACAACAAATAACGAAAGAAATCACTCGCAGAAAAGCGCACGAAATAATTATGAAACTTTGGAGGGAAGCAGTTATTTTAGATTTCGGTTCCCAGTCGTTCGAAAACAGATGTCTTATTGGATTAATTAAAGACATAATTATTGCTTGATTTCATCAAGGCTCGAGATTTCAAATAAATTAGCCAACTTTTTAAATTGTCATTAAAATCTTAAAAATACAAAGCTGTCACACCATCATTTAGACTTCAGGTTCCATAGCATTTAATAGTTTTATTTTGTTGGCTAGCATAGTTTGGGAAGCTCAACGTCCTCTTTTGCTACATGAATGGTAAACAATCCAAGAATTACAGTCTAAAGATAACTTTAAACGCTTCTAAACACCTAGGTTTTTTTTGTTTTTTTTTGTTTTTTTAACCTTCGAAAAGATTTACGATTTATACTTACACGATTCAAGGGGCAGAGGGGATGTAGAAGGATAATACTGAAAAATTTTGAAAGAACAGACTTTATTTTTATTCTCCATTGATAATAAATCGCATCCAAAAGGGGAAAATGTACAAAATAAATTAATTATTCCTAACAGCACATAGGTATTAATAGATACTCCGTAAACATCCAGAGAGTTATCTGAACGTCGACCGGGCATCGTGGATGTCAAGTCGATATGCAATGGAATCTGTGTGCTATTATGCACTGAAATATACAGAGAGATTCATTAATAATAAGGATTTTAGCAATTCGAAAAGCGTTGGTCCTTTTGTATATCGTTTATGGTTATCAACCTAAAACTATATTCAGAGCGAAAGGTGTGTTGGATATTTTTAGTATCTTCTTTAGAATCCAATTCAGATTGTCTAAAACGCCTTAATGGGTAAGCGAAATTTCGTAAGCGAAATTTCAAAAAAATAAATACGAAGATTCTATACGATACCAAATGAAAACTTAGTGACCCAATTATGCATACATTACTTCAGCATACAGCTTATGCAGATGGTACAGAGGTAATAACAGAAAAGTAAAGTGTCTTAAGGAACAGATAAATGTCCCGATTAAAAAATAAAAGTTAGAATTTCTATTTGTGTTTTCAATCCTGAAATCTAGAGTAGCAACATTCCCAAACGTGACTTTGAATCCAGGGTAATTTTTATGGTCCTCTATTGTAATCATACCTACTATAGCCTCATAAAATATAATTGATTAACCGATAAAATGTTTTATAAACAGAAGTCTTCAAGTTTCTAATATGCATAGATCTTTTAGATAAGTATCAGCAGATTAGGAATTGAAAATAAATTTGATACTGTGTTTCAAGGTAAAACCACCATAGTGTTTTAGTAATTCACGTTTTTTTAACCAGTTTATTTGTTTTTGAGATAATAGATGCATTTCCTTTTAGGCGAAAATCCATCTTTTGATTTGTTTTATTTCCATGGGCATTTATTTTTACGTTTTTCTTTATAGTAAACGCAGATTAGTTTTTAAAGATAGCTGTTATTAGCTTCTTGGAATAAAATTTACCCAATTAAACGAAAAACGTTACTTTGCTAATTAATGTGCAATGGGGATTAACCTTCTCCTTTCAAAGTAGTTTCAGTATGTTTATAAATAGTACCAAAGATAAAAGTTGCACTAAACTTGGGAAAACAACGTATAGGGATAAATAAAGTTCCTACTTTATCGCAATAAAACTTAATTTTTATTGCAAAAAAAAAAGTTGAAACCGCTAGCTATTCTTCTGCGTAGATATCTTCATTATGAGAAAAAATATCCAAAGATCTCAAGTAAAAAAAATCCAAAGCAACCGAAAAGTGAAGTTACTAAAATGTCACAGAAAACATCCAAACACATTAGGAAGAAATTACAATAGTCTCGAAGGTTATTTTCGATAAAATAAAGTCAAATTATGGTTGGAGAGCCAAGTAGCTAAAAATGCTCAGAAGGAATTATTGATGGCAAAGAAAATCAAAATGAAAAGAAAACAACTGAAGCATTCCTGATTGCCCATCGAAGAAGTAATGTTTTCTCCAGAACCCTTCACATTAAGAGGAAGAAATCGCAAACGGAATTAAATGGATATTGCAGAAAGAAATGGGTCTGAAATTGAAAAAAGTATTGATAAAC
The DNA here is from genome assembly GCA_032207245.1 of Pardosa pseudoannulata. Taxonomy (NCBI): domain Eukaryota; kingdom Metazoa; phylum Arthropoda; class Arachnida; order Araneae; family Lycosidae; genus Pardosa; species Pardosa pseudoannulata. Next base: position 77,098,953 of record CM063503.1, read on the forward strand.
TTTTTCCTTATATATATTTTTTTAAATCATTCAAATAATAGGTACGTGTCTGAAATGAAATGAAGAAATATCCTCTCCCAAATTACAATAAAATAGAAAAGGAAAGGAAAACTGACGCCTAAAAGTACCATTAGCATTGTGTAAAATATGATCAGAAATGGTCTTGTAATTATGAGATGTACTCAAAAAGAGAGTCGATTACGCTCCATATATTTTATTGTTATTAATGGATGTAAATTTGAGAAATTTGTTGCATCTGATGAATGGATATTAAATTTTATTGTTTCCGAAATGCATGTGGAACTTGTTGCTCTTAATGTTGAAGGCTTGAGTCGTAAACAATGAATATTTAAAATATTCTATTACAACTTCAAATTTCATATAAAAAGCCTATGCATATGAGTTATTAAACACTTTCCTGGTTATTAATTTTTACAACTATATAAATTTTTATGACTTTTCAGACAATAAAAATAAAGAAACGATGTTAAATATTAAGTCTGTTTTCAATTAAGGATTCACCAATTATAATTGCGTCGTTTCGCTCTTTGTATCCTTAATTTCTATTTGGTAGGTTAATTTCTTTGGGTATATTTGGATCTTTATTTTTCTATTTTATAACTCTGTTGATAACTTGTGTTATCAACAGAGGTCAAGGAAGATTGAGCTGGTGTTCATTTTAATTTATAATTGAAATTCCTTGCTTTGATGGACTTATAAAACACCCTACGTAACTTATGTAACGTATACACTTTACGTAAGGTGATTGCTTTATCAATGCTTGAGAAATTAACTTTTGGATTTAATTCTCTCACTTTTCTTGTGCGTAATTACCTTGTATTCACGATATTTAAAAATCTGTAAATATTTCTTTTTATATTTAATCTGTTTTTTTTTTTGTTTTTTTTAATTTTTGTTTTTTAAACTTGGTGGATAGGCAGCATTTTTTTTTGGGGGGGGGGGTTTGATTGCAGCTGCAAAAATACTAAGTCCGGCTCAGTAGAAAACTTATCAGATTATCTGTAGTAAGCACACTTGGACGTTGGTTTCAACTAATCTAAGCTGAGAAGAACGAAGTTGTATTTGCCATGTTTTCCGAAAATTCCACTGAAAGCTCCTCAAGATAGATGGTTAAACATACTAAGAGAAAAATGCACTTTTAGTTTTAGAATATACAAATGTAGTTAAAACCTAGAAAGCTTCGTTATATATAGTATTTCTAAACATTTTATGGCTGACTAAATCGTTGAAGTAATAACGCACACCAATTCAAAGTAGCAAAATCAATATGCAGTGCAGCTATGATGCTGATAATATTTATTTATAACAGGCAATTGTTTAGTAATACACTTTATAAAAAATAGAAAGATACCTCATTATACAATTAACTTAAAAACGTTAAAAAGTGTATTTTGTTTATATTTTACTCAAAATCCTGCGACGTTATTGTAGCGTGGTTTTTGTTTGACTGCTATTTTCTCAATTTTTAACTATTCAGTAAAGGAAAAAGTCATAAGTATTTTATAGCGACATTTCTTTATAACAGCAGCATGAAATCCTTTATCGAACTAAAATACAGAAAAAAAAAAAAGTCAATCAAAGTTTTTGTAGGCAAACCCCTGCTTGTCGTTTTGATTCCATGGAAACACAAGAAGAACCATAAGATTTCTTTTATTAATTTCCTATATATGCTTTCCGTTATCTTACAATACTCCGATCTCGTCAGAAAAACTTATTCTTTCTTTTCAAAAGTTGCCACACCACAAAGGAAAAATTAAAATAAATCTAATGACAAACGATAATATTTTAAAACAAATATTAAAACCATTCATGTAAGCAACAACGCTTAATACTCTGATATAAGGAAAGAAATGAACAAGGAAAACAGCACATATAAATAGAAAATTTCGTACTATTTGAAAATCACTGGTATGCTAACCTCTGATAGGAAACTAATGCTATAAAATGCTTAGGTTTATATGACTTGGGGTAAATCTTATAGATATCGATTTTCCTTTTCAAACAATCTCATATGTTATTTGAAAACTCAAAAACAAGGAAGAAGATATACGACAAACCTCTACATAATAGTATGAAGTGAAAATAAGATCAAACATCAGTACTTCTAACGGCAGACTTTTTTCATTTTGGCTTTAATTCTCGATTCACAATGAGTACTTTCAATAAGCTTCGTTCTGTTGACGTTAAATACAACATTGTATTCTCGAGAAAAATTCCTTTCTATAACATAAGAATTTATCGTATCATACCACGAAGTAATTTTACGGAGGGCGAAAAAAAAATGGCTCCACTTCCTTGATCAAACAAAAGATCTCAAATCTCAAGTTTCGTTCCTTTGATGGAGTAAATCGTGAATAAACCGAATTAAATTAAGAAGATTTGGAGAGAAAATTACATGAAACTAGAACTGTTTTGCGACTTTTCTAAAATCAACAAACAGAAACTAAGACGCAATCAAGCAAATGGAAATTGTTTTGATATCATTCGAAGAATCCATGACAATACCAAGAGAATGAAGCGATTGAAAAGATGAATAACAAAGTTTTTCATTTTTAAGCGAAACCATCAATGTTCCTTTATTCAAAATTTATGAAGAGTTGAAATATTAAGCTTGAAAGAATAAGATTAATCAATGTAAAAGTATTCATTATATTTGTAAAAGTATTTATTATTTATCGTGTCTCACTAAATAAAATTACATGAAACGAGGTACATTTTTAAATCGAAGTGCGTCACATTTTTATTTTACCAATACAATGACTTTTGAATTATTAAAAATGAACGTTTTAAAATAGTTTTCTGTTGAGATCAAAACATTCTTTCGTATGGGAAATTTATGGTCGATTTTCTTCAAACACGATCTGAATAATCTAACACGAGTACTTATTAGAGCATATTAACTAACAATCTCTTCAGATTTTTAAAGCCAACTAACTCTTGACCGAGTACATGAGATATTACAACTGAGGATTCCGAATTTTTTTTTCATTCATGTTCGTGATAAATGGTATGTTTACTCATTTCTCTTATTTTCTGCATCTTCTTGAGTACCAGTTCAAATATTTGAAATATCTCATTCATAAAAGAACTTTCATTTATTAAGAAGCTTGCATGATTGCATTAGTTGCATATAATCATCCAAAAATTGCAGAATTCGGCTTTCGGTTTTTTTTATGTTGATACATCGGGACATTGTCTCCGTACTGATCGAACGATTCATTCGGTCCCGAATTTATCTTAATAGAATATTTTATGACCATTAAAACTAGTATGACTGGATTAGTTAGATATAGTCCATAAAAATGCATAATTTTTCTTTCCGTTTTAGTTTTAGGGTCATTTAATGTAAATAGAGTGGGACCACGTTCAATCGCTTCCGTATTGATTATCTGATTCATTTATTCCCAAATTTATCCCCATAGAACTGTTATTTTTCTCGCATTCATGGTTCTCAGATATTTCTTTTTCCTGCATCTATCATCGAGACATTTCGGTCCCGTCGCTTTGTTTTCTCGGAAGTATCGTTTTCGGGGAATTTGGGAGAATTGGGGTAATCTTACAGCAATATTATTGTCTGAATAAAAGTTTGACTTAATTCTATCAGTTGTTGAATTGTTTAATAACATTATCATTCAATTTTTTTCTTTTTTATTCATTGGTGGTCTGACCAATATGAAATCACTCTATTTAGATCCTTTAAAAAATTTTACCTAATGAAATGTGCAAAGCCCTCACAAATCAGTAACTCAGTTGTGATTAATTATAAAAACATTGTACTATTTTTAATAAGCATTACTAATTAATCACTAACTTACACTTAAACACACACAAAAATAAACCCTGTGTGTTTTACAGAAAAAAAAAACCTCTTCTCTAGGACGCAGTTTAAATCTGTTAAATTCACGAGAAAAGTCTGTTTTTTTTTCAATAAAAAAAAATGAAAACAGCCTGTTTTTTAAAGAAAATAATCTGTTTTTTTTAATGGAAATGTGCTTTTTTTAGATGAAAACAGTTCTGTTTTTCTGTGGATATTCCAAATTTATGCAGATTTTAATGCTGTCGTTACTTTAATAAATAAATTTTAATTGAAAGCTATGAATACGGAAACAATGCACAGCTAAACATACTGATATGAAAATTACATAAATTTAATTTTAAAATGTATTTAAAATGTTCTTAAAATTATATACATCGCGATGCCAGTCTGTTTTAAAATATATCAAAATGTATGAGAGGCCTAAAAAAATGCCTCTTAAGTGAAAAAGTAAAATTAAAATACTCTTACGTAATTTCTATGATTATACAAACGAGAAATCACAGAAGTTAGGAAGCAAACTCAATAAATGATAAAAAAAAATAGCTCTCCAAATATCAGTAAAAGAGTAAAAAGTAATGCCTAAAGAGTCGTATCCATTAAATTTAATTTAAAATTGTGCTTTAATATTGCTCTGTTGTTTAAAGTGAGGGAATTTTAACTTTTTAATGCCTAATTCAACTATTTAAATCGAGTATTTTGTGTTGGCTAGCATTTGGTAACATAAGTTTACGCATTAAAGCAAATGTCTTGTTCTTCTTTAATGGTTACATTCCAGAGTATATAAATATGTAGTGAAAGATCAGCATATATTTTTTATTTAATTATGAAACATCTGAAACTATAAAAAATCGTTTAATTTCAGTTCGACTACATAACACAAATATAGAATAATATTTCTTTTCAAACAAATTTTCTATTTATTTATTTATATCAAAATTTTAATATGTTTACAGAACTGATAATACGGTTTTAATAGTTTTAACCTAGATATAAAATTTTAAATCTGAGATTATATCTAAGATAAAATGATCATAAAATATTTATTTTCCTTTGAAGAGTACGTTACTTGACGTTATAAAGCCAAACAATGCCATAGAATCTACTTACAGGAGCTATTTATGACTTTATAAAATTAAGACTAACAAATTTCAAAATCAATAAGATTCAAAGAAAACAAAAATTATTAAATAGAACGGAGAAAAAAATAATTTTTTAGACTAAACCAAATTACTGATTATTTGAAGCAGTAAATTCCCAAAATAGAATTATTTCCGAAGCTTGTAGTTATTAAATAAAATTTTAAACAAAAACCTTAAAAATGATAAAAGTTTCAAAACCGGAAATCTACAGAGGTGATTTACAGATAATTCTTTAACCCTTGCAATCTTTAGGAAAAATAAACCATATCAAAGCTTTATATCAATAATCTCGAGATCAACATTTTATATTTTCTGGCTATACTTTTGTACTTTATAATGTTATAATCCTACAAATTTCTGAAGATAAAATACTTAATAGTTTTAATCGATTAATTTCTAATTTAAACTGAGACTTAGTCTAATGCATTTCCTGTAGTTATAGTTTGCTTTTACTTTGATTGAATAACTTCTGTTAAAATATGGAGATTTTTTCATACTATTCTGCAGAGTTATATAACAAAATATGTAGATTACTGATGTACCAATTACATTCTATTAGCAGATTATACAAAGCAGACATTTGCATGTCTCTCAAAATTAGCATCTTTTTCCGAGTCTATAAACTACTTCCTTTATGACAGTGCTCGAATGGCAGACTAGCTAATTCCTCGATTAAAAACAGCTCTAAAAATTGCGACAAAGCTTTTGGGCATAGTCATTCCCCAAAAGCCATGAGATTGTAACATATGGTAGAAGATGAAAAAAGGGCGTCCCGATGGATGGCAGCTTTGGCCAAATGAGCATTCGCCGGGGCATTTAAGCCTAAAAAGTGGCCTAATAGAATTTTTTGAACCGACCCTGAGAGGTTTTGAAGTGGTTTGGGTTCGATGTAAATCAGTGTCTAGATGGAGCAGAAATAATTGGCATTCACGTATCGCCCCCGAATCCCACTGTTGCTCTCGAATTGAATCAAGTCTTGGGGAGCGAACGAACGTCGAAGCCGTTCCCCGTCGAATGTCGTTCGCTCTTCTTCAATCTTTCATGTTCCGACAGTGAGCGCACACGAACAAAAGACGGAAGGAGCGGTTGCCATGAAATATTAAGAGACAGCGAAGGAAAACTTGAGGGGTGGGGGTGGGGGGGAGCAGGCTTTGAAAGAGGAGACTCCAAAGCACACAGATAGGGAAAGGGGCTTGCATTGTAAATGTTCATTATTCAATCGGGCTACATTAAGACATGAAAAATTCATGCAGATGAAGTGCAGGCCAACAATGGGGGATAAAAGGAAAAACAAATCGCGCCCACTCATTGTGGAAGCCTTTGATTTTCTTTTTGGTGGTCTCTCTCTCTCCCTTTCGATCGCTCTGTTCCTCGGTAAATTGACTTTTCCTTGTTATGACACTGCTATCCCATCCTTTCGCATTTAGGGATGCTTGCTCCAAAGCTTCTATTACTTCCAAATTCCCTCCCCCAGCACTTTCTTTTGTCTCCAGAGTGCATCGGTAAAGGTAATCGAAAGTGAAGCGAATAATAAAGCATGTCCCCCGCACCCCCTGCCTTGTGCTCGCCAACTAAATCTATTCCCCACTTTCTCCTCTTTTACATTCCGACCAATTCTGTCTGTTATCCAACGCACGAATTCAATAAAAACAAAGCGACGAATAAAAACAATGTATGTGCGTATGTACGTCGCTTTTATATATATGCGCATTTCTTTTCCACTCGATTTTTTTTTCCACGAGCGTTTTTCCTCCGCAAAAATCGCGTCTCCCTTAACGACTTTATCTCCCTCGGGATTTTTCCGGAACTCTTCACCAAAAGCAAACTGGAGTACCGGGGAGCGTTTTTGGAAACACTTCTGTAATTGTTAAAAATATATAAAAAGCAGCTGAAGGTAACATAATTTGGTGCTGGCAGCCCGTCTTTCCTGCAACGGGAGAATAAAATAAAGAGGATTCGAATTTTTCAGATGCGCGCGACAAACATTGTTAGCTCCCGAAAAAAAATACGATAACAAGAAAATAAGCCTGATGTCACGAGTTCCGTTTGCAAACAAAAGTAGTTTGTATGCAGCTTCTGTCGCATTCACGAGAGGCACATTTGGAGAAGAACTGGCAAAGACAATTCTTAGGCACCTTCAAAGGAAATGTCGTACCGATCTCAGCAAGAAAAAAATAGATTCGAGAAAATGTAGCATTGTGCAAAAAGCATTGGAATTTAGGATCGGGATCTTTGACCTACCCTCTTGACATTCCGAACGAGAATAAAATATGAACAGAAAATACAGCTCCGAGGTCGCTTAGGATTACCACAAATTATCTAAATACAGTGTTATTGGTAACTGTGATTAGAATTAAAAAACGAAATTCAACTAACTGCTGACAGTTTGAGCTCAAAGAATATTCAAGTATATTACCTCTTAGTAAGAGTGAATTTTAATTTTCCAAAGAGCTGCCGTTTTCTTTCATTTTTTTAATATTTTGAGAAAATTTAATACAGTAGACTCCTTTCTAACAAGCGTCCGTTTAACGGTCCGTAATTAGCATAAAAATTGCGAAAAATCGGAAATTCCGTTATTATGTACTTTTAAGCACTGAAAATTGCTTTATGCTATGTGGAACAACAAGCATCGGCTTCTTCCATTGATGTAATTTTTTTATGACGAAATTATGCAACGAGTTGCCGATTTTCCAGCATTCCGCAGAAAAAATGGCTGATTTTTTAAAATATTCTTACTAATGATATGTAAAACTTTTGTTATAAATTGGCACATTTAATGAATGCTTATTTTAACTATAAAAAGGGCATTTCTATCAACTAAATCATTTTTTTTTCATTCTTTGCTTTAACCGGATTTTCGCTTAACCGGCTTAACACTTTAAGGACGGGTGTATCATATATGCAAAGTCTTTCAAATTCACTCAGAAGATGAGTATAGCATTAATGATATTTTAAGCAGAACATTTAATTCGTATTTTTTATTGCCATTAGAGATAGCCCTATGTCTTTTATACGTGAACTTGTCTACTAGAGAGTCATCTGGTTCAACTTAAAAGATGTTGCATGTATAATGCGCCCGTCTTCAAAAGGTTAAACCCGGATTCCATTCAGGTTGGTTTTATTCATCAGTATTTAATAGGACTAGGATACTTTGTTGTCCATCTGTGACCATCAATCATTTATCGCCAGTGATTCACCACAACCTGACTGCAACTGGTGTCTTCAATAAATGTGGCTATCTTCTCTTATTTTATAAAATATAAAAGGTTCGAGAAAAAATTTACGAAATAAATATTTTGCATTATATCATTTATTTGCAGATATATGCAATAAATGAAGCATTCATACAGTAAAATAGCAAAATATACAAAAAAAATAGTCTGCCAGGTATATCAGAGTTTTATTTACGTCACATTCACGGGTGAAAAGAACTGTAGTAAGTTTTCTTCCATCTCACTCACTCACTCACCGTATTCTATTTATGTATTAATATATAAAATCATTACCATTTTTATTTCCCTTCCTTTCTGTTTACACTTTTCGAATCTCATCGTTTTCAATTTATTTCAAACGCAGTTGTATTCTCTCTCAAGAGAAGAAAAAACGTAAAAGGAGAATAATATTTAAAGTTTCCACAGGTAAAGAAAATAGTTAAAATCTGAGTAGAAACAAATATTTTTTTACGGAGCACATGGATACATTTCTCATTCTTTCAAAAAATGTCTCCTGTTTATATCATTTAGCCTGTGCTATGACTTTGTTTGCTTATATCTCGCAAAATATAATTGTAAAACCTTGAGAATTTTAAAATATTTGATCAAACATTCTTATCGAGACGTAAATGCTTTTTGCAATTATTTTCAGCATTTTAAACAGAATAATTGGAAAAACATCCTAAGACACAAAACATACACAGTTTGAATTCATGCTTCGAGTCTATATTACATTAAAGATGCAGATCTGAATGATCAGCCAAGCAAAATTTGATTCGACAGAGTAAACTTTTCAGAATTTTTCGGTAAATAATTTCATATTTGTTTACTGTAAAAATACATTCAAAATTTTTGAAGCAAGTGACTTCAAAGAGTCAAAGAATTTTACAGAAAAGTAAGTTTTATGAAATTTAGAAAATCAAAACAGGATACTGCAGGAACTTCTTAAAATGGATGAGTATGCGCATGTACGACAAAGAATCCAGATATACCATGAGCGCTCGCCCTGTCACACAGGGAAAACTTTGAAAAAAAAAATTACAGTAGCAATGAAAACTATTGAGAAAGGAAAACGAAAATTTTATTTAGATCTGTGAAACTGAACTACTAGTACAAACAACAAAATGAGTGTTAAACCGGTACAAAGATTTCTATCGTAGAAAATTCCCCTTCTTCCAGCTGTTATAAAACTTTCAAAACAGCATTTACCTTACGGAAAATTATTTCAGAACTATTTATTACTACAGGACATATAAAGTTTCTAACAGAAAAATACTGAAAAGAAGAATAAAAAATATACTTCGTTTCCAATTTATAATTACAGCTTTCTAACACCTTTTATAGATTCCTTCAGGAATAATATGATCAGTGGAGGAATTATGATCTTTACTATCAATAATTCCTTCATCTTTCCCTTCTTATTTAGTAGCATTCTACTGTTTTACTCTCAATAATTGTTAAAAAAAAATGCCAACGTTAATATTTTATGCATAGTTTATATTAGTTAGTAGCATTCTACTGTTTTACTCTCAATAATTGTTAAAAAAAAATGCCAACGTTAATATTTTATGCATAGTTTATATTAGTTAGTAGCATTCTACTGTTTTATTCTCAATAATTGTTATAAAAATGCCAATGTTATATTTTATGCATAGTTTATATTAGTAGCATTCTACTGTTTTACTCTCAATAATTGTTATAAAAATGCCAATGTTAATATTTTATCATAGTTTATATTAATTAGTAGCATTCTAGTGTTTTACTCTGAATAATTGTTAAAAAAAATGCCAATGTTATTATTTTATGCATAATTTATATTAGTTAGTAGCATTCTACTGTTTTATTCTCAATAATTGTTATAAAAATGCCAATGTTATATTTTATGCATAGTTTATATTAGTAGCATTCTACTGTTTTACTCTCAATAATTGTTATAAAAATGCCAATGTTAATATTTTATGTATAGTTCATATTAGGATGAATTCGTCAAACAGCAAATGATGTTTTGTTGATATTGTTCGTTTATTGCTTAAGTATGAAGATGCATTGTATCGATTCTACCTCTATTTGTCAGCGCAATATTAATACTTTATATTTTGTTCTTTAAATATTTGGCACGTTAACACTATTTCAACTGTCACGAAACTTGTAGTGGGGGCATTGTTTAATACAATACATTTCTGTACATCGGAAATTAATGACACTATGTTACAAATCTGAAATTTTACAGGAGAGCATAACAAAATTTTTACGGATTTACGTGAGTTGGGCTTATTTTAGTGAAAAGCTTGATAAACGTCTTTAAGGTAATAGAGAAGACATAGTGCCTGCAAGCCTAAAAAAATAGTAGAAATAAAAAGTTTTATAGCCAAATGGGGATCTTGTAGGGGGACCCATGTTGACTTTTTTAACCAATACTCTAAATCATTCAACTTAAGGCAATGCTTTTATCACAGAATAGAGAACAATTTATACAAAAAATATGCAAGAAAATCAAATTTTTAACTATTTCATATTTACTATATATGAGTGTATATACATATAATGCCTGTTATTTCTGATGATCAGATTTTTTTTTTAATCTATAAGAGAAAAGTATGAATTGAGTCAGATTTAATACTGAAAAGGCGATTCAAAATTTGAAATTCCAGAAATTTCTATAAATTTAATGTTACATTTTAATAATTTAGCAGCAGTACCTTCTTTAATTGCTGGGTTCTACTGTGTAATTTTACCTTCCTTTTTATCCTACCTTGAAAAACATAAAACCTTCATGCAATTAATAGCATAATATTTTTATTCAACCATTTATTAATTTTGACGGATTACAGCACAGATCGTTAAATCGTCGATCGCGAGCTAATAGTAGCCCTTGGTGAAATTTTTCGTAGATCTGGAGTTGCTTCACTACTGCAATGAAGTTGGAATTGGTTGATTTTCAAAATGATTTTTGTTTAAAATACCTTTCTTCAAGCTTGGAGAATATTTTGCTTTTTGTTCCTAATTAAAAACATACAATTTTAGTACAGGTTGGTCTAAATGTAAAGGCATTATTCACCTCCAGATATTAGTGTCTAGATATTTCTTTTTCTACCATGAAATTCATTGAAAAGCAAGCTCAGAAATAGATGGACTTTTGGAGAACTGTATTTGAATGTCAGTCTCTACCTATTTCTCAACATTTAAAACATATTCATGAAAAAGAATGCCTTTTTTTGTCATTAAAGTTAGTAAGATTAATGAAAAATACGGTCTCACATTTTTTATTTATTACTAACACCACTTCAATGTTTTTTCTAATTCACAATTAAATTTTAATTTTCTTATATACGAATTTATTAAAATTAATTTCGTATTTACTATAAATATATGTTTATAGACAGTAAAAAAATGTTAGATTTAATTTAAAAAAAGTTCTTAGCCATAGTTTCTATTGTTAGTTCACAGTAGGATTTAAAAAACTGTACAGTTTCCAACCTTTGAATTCTAGTTTATCTATAGTTTGTCCTATTACGCAATTTAGAAAAATATTTGTAGTGTGTGTAGCGTTAAAATATTGTTTAAGCCATCCATCAAAAATATTCAGTAGCAGGAGTCTACGAATCTTTAGTTAAACATAATCTATTATAAAATGATTAAAAGAAGCTGAGTAAATGGAAAAAAATAATGGCCAATAATCGCAGAGTCAAATATTGAAGCGGTGAAAAAACACATCCGTCATTAATTTATTATGCCATGTATGCAATAAATAGTACCTAAAAGTGATAGTTGTATTGATCTATTAATGACCAGCGTATTTGTTTGAGGGCAGTAGTAAAATAATATGTAAAATCTGAAGTTCTCTTGAAAAAATATTTGCTATTTATTGAAGGTAGAGGACATCTTAAATAAATAGTCACTAAAATTTTTAAGTATTTGTTGTTATTTATAAGTGACTTGAATCCACATTTTGATAGTGCAAGATTCGTAAAGGGTTTTGCTTTCTTCGCAGGTACATCAACTAAAATTACGACGATTGAATATATATCTATTACAATATTTCTCTATAGCGTTATATGTTAATATATGATAGGAAAAATTTTAAAAAATGTTATCTCAGAATTATCCTTTTTAAAAATGTATCCTATGATGTTTGAAATTGCAGCCCATCCCCTTTTCTAGATGAGCTGTAATTTTAATATTGGTACAATAATATGTTAATAACTTCTTAACTGTTTAACTTAATCAACTAACTAATCTCTAAACTTAATCTTTTTAACTCTCTTGAATTCAGGATACATATGTGATATACATCAATGTATATTTAGTACAAGTAATTTAGGTTTTAAGGAATTAAACAAAGAACTGATTTGGGGAACGATGACCTTAAAGTTGTCTTAACTTCGCAACAATAATTTTTCCAAGAACGATGAAATGACCTTAAGGATGAATTCAAGTTGCTAACCAACCAACTAATCAAAAACCATAATCCATTTGAGGTATTTACCAATGTTTAGTGGAAGTATTAAGGTTTTAATGGGTCAAACGAAGAACTGACTCAGGGAGCAATGGTCTTAAAGTTGCTTTTAAATTCATGACGAACATTATCCCAAGAACGATGAAATGACCTTGAAGATTCATTCAAGTTGCTGACCAACCATTTAAAATCAAGAAGAATAAAACTTTTAATTTCCTCAATTACCCTGGAGTCCCCATTATAGGAAATGAGCTTTGAACATGCTATGTGGGATAAAAAGGGAAATACTTTTGTTCCTCTTCATCTAGTGCCTAAAAAATCTTTTCTATATCACTGAAGGACTATCTGTATTTTTATTTCCTATAGAAACACACGATCTTTAGTATTTAATGGCTATAAAAAATTAATTAGTCTGAAAGGAACAAAAAAGATTGCATACAATGCATACAACTTAAAAGAAAGTTAATCTGCTCTTCTGTGTCATAACAGGAGAGGGTGTATTTTTTATCAGGCGAGAGTGATAATTCAATTTTTTGGTATCGGATCATATTTGAAGCTTTATGAAAAAATTTAGAATGAATCAAAAATGCGCATTATAGTATTGAAGACAGGAGTGTAAATGTCACGCGACTCTATAAAAAAAAATGAAAAAACTTAATGAAGTTTTCTTCAAAAAATCGCAAAATATAACAAACTGTACCGATATCGTAATAAGAAAATTGATTAATTCATTTGTCTTTCTTGCGTGGTTTTCTTTATAAGCAACTGCGAGAGCTTTGAAATTATGAAAAAAAAGGTACTATACTTGGTTAGTATTGTGTAATGTTAATTTACATTAAAATTGATTGCATTAGAAGTTTAACGTTAAGAGATGATTGTAATATAGGTTTTCAGTATCGGGAGGCCGATTATTGAATCGATTAAGTAACATTAATTGGCCGATTAAGTAATATTAATTAGAATAATAGGTATGATATACTATAGCTCAGGCCATGAGGTTATACAAAAATGAAGTTAAAAAAAATCACCCAGCCATAACAATATATGAATGGAAAAATCGATAAACTCGAGTTGCGTGTTTTTATTTGTGAGTAACAATTAGAGAGCTTTGAAGTTACCAAAAATATGTAATGTTCTTGGTTAGAATTATAATAATATTAATTTACGATGCAAATTTATTACGTTAAAAGTTTAATATTGGAAGATGATTAGAATAAAGTTTTTTCAGTATCGTTTATTAAAATGAATTACATCCATAATAGATGTCATCGGAAACATTAAAAAACGATTTTTCATAAAGGTTTGAATACTGAAAAATATATAAAGGCCCCTTACTAGATTTCATATATTTTAGAAATGCAATACGAAAAGATGCATAAACGACGACAAGAAGCATTTGTTCGACAAAAGCACGGGGGACTACTAAAATTTCCATAATTTCTTTCATTTAATACAACTAAAACATTTTCCGTTGTCCAGAAGAAAGTGTTTGCAGATTTTAATTTCGTGGAGTACCTAGGTATAGTATTAAATAATATTCTACCTGGAAATATAATTAAATTTGAACTTGAATTCCACTTTAAGTAAAAACACCAATTCCAAAGCAAGAACTCCTAAAACAATTTTATAAAGTAATCTTCGTTTATAAATTTATATAATGTAAAATTATACAGGTTATATATAATTACAATAACTTTAGCATAACAAGCTAAAGCATTGAATACGCTATTGCATAAGAAAATCCCTTAAGAGTTAAATAAAAAGATAAAAGGTACATTTAGATAAACATGAGATGATAACTGAATTCTCTGAAACAAATCCATTCCTCGATTTTTTTTTAACTTTTTCTAATAATGGTGCCTCTATTCATAGAAAACCAAGTAAATTTTCTCTTATATCAGTTCTTCCATTCACCTGGCACTCTTGAGACACTGATTCTATATACCGATGATTTGGAATGGTACGGCACTTATCTGCTTGGAGAAACTGCTATTGTCCCGGCGGGCGACTTTTATGTTATCTTTGGCGATTCTTATGAAGTAAAACATTTTGCCTGACCAAAAGCGTAACTAATATGGAGGAGCTAAGAGAAGAACGTAGTTTCAACATCGTTTTATTATCAGTTAAATGTTTTGAAGTAAACAAAATTGTTTCTGTTGACAAGGGAAAAACAGTAAACACGGTTAAAAAGAGGGAAAATGTTTGGCAGGGCTTTATTTTTTAAAACACATAGAGGAAGATACTAAGCGATTTATATTCGGGTGTAAATACTTGTCCAATGTAAGGAGACTTAAGATTTTAGATTTGAAATACACAGACAAAATATACTCGGGAGATATTTTACATTACAAAATTTTTGTTTGAATTTTGAGAACTATTTCTCCTACTGTAGTACGTTTTACACGACCGTTGTACTGGCATCTTATATTCCCGTCTTCCTAATAATAATAATAATAATAATAATAATAGTAGTAGTAGTAATAATAAAAAACCCAGCTAAACTTTCATTTCAGGGAAATCAACTCACATGTGAAATAGAGACATATATTGGTTCCAGAGCTTTAAAAATATAAAAAAAAATGGGAAAGAAGTAAATATAAGTGACAAATATATGTATATAGCATATTTAAAATAAAGTTTAAAGTATACAGGCAAATAATTGCTTAGCTGTCTGCCTGACAAGGCTATGCATATAGGGAGGAGGTCACATAGGTCTGGACCCCCACCCTAAATTATATTTCTTTAAACAGTAATCTTTGTCTGTTAATTAGATATGTTTGAATAAATTGTTGTGGTATATACCAATTATTATACTTAATGATATCTTGAATGAGTCAAACATACCCCGAAATTATTTTCTATGTCGTCTTGTTGTCTAATAACTAGGAATTAATAGATACTAAATTCTATAATAACTATTATACCAGGACACTGATCACAAACACAATATGTTTCAAATTTCAAATCAATGCATTTTTTATATACGTACTTATCTCCAAATATGCAAAGTGTCAGAAATTATGTGTTTCAAATGTAATATCGCAAATTCATTACTACAGCAATGTTATTGCTTAGAAAATTAATTCCCCAGAGTTCTATGCCTATTTTAGTTTACAGTATCTCATGCATAACTTAGCCCTATCAAAAACATTATATAAAAAACCTATTACATTTTTATACATGAATTAAAAAACCTACGATGAGCGCTGTTACTAGTAATGGTGTACTTTCAAAAAGGTCCGGATTTCAGAAATCTCGGGGGAAAAAATCACATTTTTATACTTTAACATTAAATACTACAGACTCTTTGAAAATCAAATGAAGCAAACTACATGCTATGATAATTACACGAGGAAAAACTTTATTATTATTATTTTTTTTTGTTTTAGAATGTCAGTGTACCCCACTTTTTATTCAGGGTGTAAACGCCTTTGAGAAATGCTGTCGTATATAAATTATTCTGTATGTTTTGCAGCTATATTTAAAAACAGTAAATTCGACTGTACTGTTAACTGATTTTATAGTCAAATTTTAATATTGTTAAATTAATCTTCACGGGAGCTCAAAATAGTGCAAAGTATTATAAACAGTTGATATTTCTTAAAATATGATTATTGGAATCTGTAAGTCCAAGAATCTCAGAATGATTTTTTTCAAAATTTGTCAAGTTCAAATTGGTAAATCTCAAATTATATTTTTTAGTTACATGGTTGAAATTTTGTGCAGATATTCTTTAGTATATTATCTTTGGTTTGTTTTCGGAATTTTTAATTAAAAGTGATAGTTTTCAAGATATTGCTCATAAAAAAAGGGAAAATCACCCAAAAATTCAAAATTTTTTCTTTATGAATTTTTAAAAATTTTGTAATCAGTATTTTTACAAATCCCAAAAACAAATTAATTTATCTTTTTTCAAAAGAAAAAAAAACTGAATAAATTATTTTAAAAGAGTCATTTATGAGTAATATGAAAATAAAATACATATAAATTTTAAAGTTTTATTTTTTTAAATTCAAATTTCAAAAATTTGAATACTTTTTAGATGCATAGTCATACCCGTATAAGTAAAAACTTCCAAATTTTTTTCTTTATGAATAGTTGAAAAATTTGTAATCAGTATTTTTACTAATCCCGAAAACAAATTAATTTATCTTTTTTACAAAAGAAAAAAAACAGTGAATAAATTCTTTTAAAAGAGTTATTCATGATTAATATGAAAATAAAATACATTTAAATTTTAAAGTTTTAATTTTTTAAATTCAAATTTCAAAAATTTGAATACTTTTTAGATGCATAGTAATAACCGTATAAGTAAAAATTCATTACTAAAAATTTCATTTTTGAAAAATAAAATTTTGTGTCCTGGACTTCCTTAATCCCAAGGCCGTAACTAGTCCTTTAGCGCGCGTGGAAAAAAACTGGTCTGCGCCCTTACCACCAAATATAGAGGAAAAAATATATAAACATGTTTTTTTTTTATATCTTACATTCAGAAAATATTTTGTTAATGCCCAAAATATTAACATCCAAAATATTTGTTAACTTTTAAAATGTTCTTAGTATATTAATTTTAAGTTTTTTAAATCTATTTTTACCTCATTAATACTTGAAGATTTTTTGAATATTTTGGCGATATTATTTTGCTGATAAGTTGAATAGTTTATTTGAGGGGAATATTTTTTATCTGAACGTTGAATTTTTATAAAAAATTGGTGAATTTCTAGATTTAAATTTAGTTTTAATAACTGTAATAAATTCAAAATTTGAAACGAATATCCAGATTTATATTAAAGCATATTAGTGGTGTCTGGTAAACATTTTTTAAGAATCTATATCAAGTTTAGTCTCTAGAAGCATAAAAAAATAAGAAAATTCATTAAAAAATTTTTTAAAACACATTTGATTTTATAATCAAAAAAAATATTTTTCAAATTTTCCTTATTTCTACTCTGGGCGAGTCGTTCTCTTTCATATCCCATTAAAAAAATCCCATAAAAAAAATAAGAAAATTCATTAAAAAATTTAAACACATTGGATTTTATAATTAAAAAAATTATTTTTCAAATTTTCCTTATTTCTACTCTGGGCGAATCGTCCTCTTTCATATCCCATTTTCCTTACGGTTCAGCTCCCAAAAGACTGATGCGCCAGTGGCACAAATGCCAAGACCTAGTTACGGCCCTGCTTAATCTATAAACTATTTTATTTACTGAGATAATTTTCTAAGTAAAAAAGGAAATCCACAAATAGGTCCGTTTTAAAATTCTAACGAGACCAACAGTGTCTATATAATAAAAGAGTTGGAAAAGGAAAAACTCTCTCTTTTTCTGGACGCTTCTGCTAAAGTTGGCGAAGTTAAAAGGGCATCCAGAGTTAGCTGGGAACAAACCCCGAATCTATCTTAAGTGCAGTATTTAATTAAGAGCATTTAATAAAATAGTCACACATCCGGAATTCTTTCCATTCATCTTCGCGTCGTGGCTCTGGGCGATTCATTCTTTTAGCAGCAGTTGGAGCGGCTCGATTTTCCGATTTTCGCCCCCTTGTCAACGCGCGCGGTATTCATTTGAATGCAGTCACTCGAGCACGTTGTCAATAAACGCTGTCTCATCTTGTTTGCTTAGGACAAGGTCAAGTCGTGCAAGATGGTGCACAAATGAATCCTTTAATAAATGATCGAAGCCGGGGTTGGGGAGCGCTTTGTTCACGAAATTTCTACGGCGCGGCCAGTTTACTTACTCAAGAATACTAAGAGAGATCAAAGCAAACTACTTCTCGAACAAGTTACCCTCCTCTTCTAATTACATTGAGTCCTTTACAAAGTGGAATATTCGCAGACAAGGCTCTTCAGAGCATTACACAGCTCAATATTGACCCCTTCTTTCGGAGATATTGTTAAAGGACTAAGCAGAAAGCCCGCGGCAAATCTCGCTATTAAATAAAGATAGAAATAGCTTTCTGTCCCCCCTTCCACTCTTCCTACACATAAAGCATAACAAATTTATTTGGAAACTTCCAGTGTAATTCTCGTAAGTGCTGAAATGGCTGGAAGGCTTTTGTATGATGTTGCTGTCATCCATTGTCGATGCAGACTAAATATTGACATTGTGTACCTATCTATCAGTCCCACAATACCACAAAAATATATTTAGACGATAAGTATATTACTCAAATCTATTCACACGAAATCTATTAAAAGGGATCTCAACTTTCGTAAGATGTCGAACAGAGCTATCAAATTAAGTTACAATTTTTTATGGCCAAAAATGCTTCAATATAAAGATAAGCAGAGTCCTACTAAAAATTTGGATGTTTAACATAATATAGCAACCTTATTATGAAAATATATGCAGAAATAAAAAGAATCAGTGCTTTTCGACACACTTTTCCTACAGTTACCAATTATATATTACAAGGTAGAAAAATATAATGAGCTAGCATCATCATTGAGAAGAAGATGACACCTTCATTTTAACGTTCTAATAAAAATATTGTTGAGATAAGAAGTTTTACCTGTAGCTACAATAAATAAATAAATAAATAAAATGTGTTCTTTAATCTGCTCCAAAAACAGCAGTTTAGTTATTTTTTACAGGTTCAGGAATGGTTATGCATTTGTAATGATTTAATTCAGCCATATTACAATTTATAACTCTTTTTATTGCTTAAAATAACATTTTAATTTTCATCACTCTCCTGATTATAAATTGTTTGTTTTCAGTTTAAAGTTATTTCAATTTATCACGAAAATATAAACAAAAAGAAGCAACTGATACATAAACATTTACAATTCGACATGCACAATTACGCTGAAGAAAAGGTAAAAATTCTGGATTCTGTACAGT
Organism: Pardosa pseudoannulata; assembly: GCA_032207245.1. Classification (NCBI taxonomy): domain Eukaryota; kingdom Metazoa; phylum Arthropoda; class Arachnida; order Araneae; family Lycosidae; genus Pardosa; species Pardosa pseudoannulata. The sequence continues at coordinate 77,118,443 of CM063503.1, forward strand.
GACAATACAGCTACTTGAATAATCACCTTTACGTATTTTTTACACGCAGTTTCGAATTTTTGAAGTACGCTTAAAATGACTTTTTTTGTGTACACTTCAAAAATGTCTGCAATGTTTTTTTATTTCTTTTGTTGAGAAGCTTATTCTTCTGTGATTGGGGGGGGGGGGGTAAGAGTGAGCATCATATAAGAATTCAACCAAATAACTGAACGAGAAATCCTAACAGTCTTTTGGCATTGTTCCTAATATTGATGGAGAAATAATTTTTTTTGAACTATAAAGCAATTTTCCCCCTAGAATCGATAGTTAGATCTAGACTTTCTTACTTTCCAAACTGAAAAGATATCTACTACTGTTTTCCATCCCATATACACTGAAAGCGAACAATACAAAGTAACCTGCAGTAAATATTTCCAATTATTTTTTAACATAGTTATTATCAGTAAGTAACAACACATTTAATGACCCAAGGGGCATTTTATATGAAAGCTGTAACACTACTGATTTTACATTCCATTTACACTGAAAGCCAACTATACAGAGTAACCTGCAGTAAATATTTCCAATGATTTTTTAACATAGTTATTATCAGTAAGTAACAACACATTTAATGACCCAACGGGCATATTTTGTGATAGCTGTTATGGTTTTCAGTCAAGATCAGGAAACAATCCCAAAATTTCAGATCTCGACATGACCGCGGGAACCAAATTATTTATCCCAAGTTAATAAAAGTAAGTATCTTTCTTCCATGCAATTAAATCCAAATAAAAGATTAACTCAAAGAATTTTACTAGATATTGCGATTGTACACTTCAGATTTACACATACACGTATTTTAAAACTAAATAAACAGGGAGTATAAAACTCAAGATTGAAATTTAAATCAAATAATTACTAATTACTCAAGATTCAAATTTAAATAAAAAAATTACGAATTACTCAAGATTCAAATTTAGAAAATTAAATAATTACGAATTACTCAAGATTCAAATTTAAATCAAATAATTACTAATTACTCAAGCTTAACCCCTTCCGGTAAAATGACGAGTCTAGCTCGTCATTGGTTTTTCATTCCATACCGCACAATGACGAGCTACACTCGTCATGCGACTAAAGTTACTGATAAATATGATAATTAATTTAGTTTAAAATTTCTAGTGTACTGAATTTAGCAACACTTTTGTTACTTGTGGAAATCCCAGGTCACTATTACATATTGTTTATTTAAAGTTTCTTGGTACAAGTCACTGCCAAATTGATGAGTCAGAATAAAAGAAAACTACTAAGAAATGCCGTGTGTGTTACAAGAATCAAATTAGAAGTGAGACTCCCTGGCGATGTAAACAATTCAGAATTCCTTTGCACTTTGTTTTGAAAAGTACCACTAGCTTGAAGACTATTATCTTAATTTTACCGTTTCTGATACTTAACACTATGTAAAAAGTGGATTTTAATTAAGAATATGTAAGAATTGTAAAATAAAACATGTTTTTTAAATAAAAAATAAATGGTTACTTCACGCACAGTTTTTCATTATTAAATCGTACCGGAAGGGATTAATAATATGCAATTCTAAGATAAAACTATTGACATGGTCATTCAACATAATATAAACAACTTTATACATAACACTTTGAATTTAACTTTTTCAACGATATGTATTCCATATAAAATATTTGAAAATAAGATATTAGTATTTAAATTTCCCTAACTATCCCATTATACATCTGCATAAACTGAGTGATAGTTTTTAAACATGTATAACGTTCAATACTTTTGAAAGATGTTATTTAAAACTGAATATTTTAGGACAGCTTACCTTAAGATGTAAAAGTTCATATAGCTTGCAGTAAAAAAGATAGTTATCGTAAAGCATTACTGGCGAATAATTCATTTTCATATTCTTGGGCAAGGTATCCAAAATAAGCGTATTTATAAAATCATAGAAATCAAGCAACAAAGCTGAGAATGCAAACCACGATGTCTCGAAGGAGAAAATGATGTCAAAGTAAATCATTCCAAAACCGAACTTCAAATAGCTCAAATCAGCAAATGACTAAATGCTTCAGGAAAGTAGTAATGATAACAGCCGGTGATTACTTTTGTTAGCTTTTACCCCAGCGGCTGAACAGATGTACTAAACCCAGTTCTTAAAACATAAATAACAAGGGAAGTATGGGTGCTTATCCTAACCATTGTAAAATACCTATAATCTACACCTTCTGCAAACCACATTGCAACCTGACGTATTGCGGTTAACTACTATGCCAGTCTACCCATTGTGCATTCAAACCTTTGAACGGAAAACCCCATTATTTCTATACCTTTCAATATTTGTCACTAACGAATTCGTAGCACACCATGCATGGTTTGAATATTTTCGTGATCTATACAGTAATAGTAATGAAGCATTAATTTATTATTGTATCTTTAACTATAAAGGAATGTATTTTTAACATAAATGAAACAAAAACATTTGATAACTGCACATCATCATCATCATAATCTAAAAAATGTTGGCTTAAATTTTAGCAATTCTAGCTTAAAAACATGAATGAAGAGGTTAATTGTATCTTGGGAGATAGAAAAGTATAATTTAATAATAGAGTATCAGTGAACAAAATAGAATCCACACTGAAAAAAAATTTTTTTTTAAACAATATTAAGCAAATGTAAACCTATAACACAAAAAAATAATAAGCGTGTAAAAAATAATTTTTACACGCTTCTAACTAGCAGTTAGAAACATAATTGGTCTTATTAGTTTTTTAATTACCCAAGATATTAAATATTAGATTATATAATAATATTTATATACAGATTAGAAAAGAAACGATGCATTTGCTGTAACGTTTAGTTTAGAAAAATACACCACAAACATTATGAAATCCGTATTTTTTAGCATTGATGTATATATAATTCGGAAAATACCTCGTATTCTTTTAAATGCCGACGAACAATTCTTAAGAGTTGGGGGGGATATATTTCTATAAACTTATCTCCCAGAAATTGTATAATTCATTAGTATTTCAGGCAATACAAACTGTTTTTCTATGTAAAAAAACCCTATTTCCTTTATAGTGAAATAAATATTTAAAAAAAAAGATATCTTAGAAGAAACCGTAGAATAATTTTCCTCAAAATAAGTGGTTTTTAACAGCAATTAACAATTATTTTCTTCACAATGAAATAAAGATACAAAAAATATCTTAACAGTATTTTTTCACTAATCGAGGATCCTGCCTACGGGAGATGTTTAGAAGTCATCGGAAACATTAAAAAACGAATTTTCATAAAGGTTTGAATACTGAAAAATATATAAAGGCCCCTTACTAGATTTCACAAATATTTCACAAATGCAACACGAAGAGGTGCATAAACGACGACAAGAAGCATTTACTTGACAAAAGCACGGGGGACTAGTAAAATTTTAATAATTTCTTTCATTTAATACAACTAAAAACATTTTCCGTTATCGAAAAGAAAGTGTTTGCAGATTTTAATTTCGTGGAGTACCTAGGTATAGTATTAAATAATATTCTACCTGGAGGTATAATTAAATTTGTTCTTAAATTTAGAGACCAACTCGAATTTCACTTTAAGTAAAAACACCAATTCCAAAGCAAGAACATCTAAAACAGTTTTATAGTGACATTATTTTTAATACAACTTAAAGTATATAAAGTTATTTAAGCAGAAAATAATGTGTTAAAAAATAGCTAACCAAAATATATTTTAAAACATTTAAGTATAATTCTAAACAGAATTTAATGTATATTGTAAAATCATAGCTATAATGTTTTAAGAACATTAGCTGGTTACTGAGATTCAATAATAATATAGAGTAATTTCAATTTTGTAGTAAAATATTAATTTTATTTTCGAGAAAATTTACAGTAATTTGTTTTTATAAAGCTAATTGAATTTTATGATAAAATTTTTCACACTGATGGATCACGTAAGCAAACAGAAGAACCATAATTTTAATAGATAAATTAAATTACTTTTATTTTCTATTTATTTAACAAATTTGAATTAAATTCTCAAAATTTAAGCTAATAAAAATTTGAAGTAACCTCTTTCCTCCAAGTTAGAAAATAACCTTTAAAACATATTTATCCTTATTACTTTATTTAGTTCAAATATGATTATTTTTTTTATAATATTACATTTAAGCAAAGGGAAAAATAAAATGTGAAAATACATTTTTAAGATTTTTAATTTTTAGAAATTAAAGTTTTTTTAGAAAACATTATTTATCTTATTCCGAGTGCAGATTTACCACCAAGGAAAAGTACGATAAATACTAGCAATAACTTGTTTATATTCTCATAAGAATCGTAAAGTTCCATGAGAAAGTGAAAATTTCAGCTAGAGATACAAACAATTTAATTGCTTTGTTAAAGTTTCATTGTCATTAAGTCCTTATTAGACAATATATGCGAGTTTACTCTAAATATCTAAATGCGGCTCAAACATAATATAACATTTCTGTCATTTTCCAAACAACGTAATAATTAGTAAGTTACTCTTATTCTGCAAAGAGTGCTAAGGAGAAGACTAACTAGTACTCCTAGTGTATAATACAAAGCACAAAATTTAAAACACTTGTACCTGAAATGACATCAGACAAAATGTAAAATTAAGCAAATATGCATCATATTGCTAATCAATAAATTTTTATATAAAACATAAGTCTTAGTAATGGGCTATATAATTACTAATGAATGCGTGGAAGTGAATTTATCGCAATTGAAAATTACAAACAATAGTATTTTTGTATTAATTGAATTACTCTCTGTTGACAAAAAATAGTGTTATATCAACAGAATTTGTTGAAATTAATTAAAGCAACTACTGCGAGAGTAAGATCTTATAAATGATTACCAAATATATATCAATCATATTGCGAATCAATAAATTTCTATATAAAACCATAAATCTTAGTAATGGGTTTAATAATTATTAATAAACGTGTAGAAGTGAATTTATCGCAATTGAAAATTACAAACAATAGTATTTTTGAATTAATTTAATTACTCTCTGTTGACAAAAAATAGAGTTATATCAACAGAATTTGTTGAAATGAATTAAAGCAACTATTAAGAGAGTAGGATCTTATAAATGATTACTAAATAAGAACAAAAACATTTAAAATTGTATAAAATTAGGATATTTTAGATTTCTTTTTAATATAATCTTAAACATTAGTTAAATGGGAAATGACACATTTCAAGTTCCCATTATATTACCCTAACAATGAAAGTTTTTAAAAACAGCAAACTTATGCAAACCACAAAAGCAAATATGCAATAATAAACAGTATATATTAACTGAACAATTTATTTCTTAATGCATGAATAAATAATCAAAATTTATACAGCACTTAACAATACAAAATAAGAAGGAAAATGCATGAAATTATTTCACTCTGAAATAACAATAATCACAAAAATTTATGTATATATTTTTATATAATTTAAGAAACACTGTTCAAATAGACATTCATTAAAAGAGTAGATAAAACTTACCGTCAACTTACTTTAAACGGTCATTGAAATCAATTAGAGCCCAGTTTGACATGTTATGCGGTATGTAAGAAATTCAGAATAGATACATACGTACCTTCCAAACTAGTGATCCGCAAGTTGATTAGTTCTGACCAGAAGTATAATAAGGAATAAAGTTTTATCTCTACCTTCACCCAATACATTTAGATCTAAGCCTTCGTGCAGTATTTATGATCTGTAACGAATCAATCAAAACGCGGTATGGTGTATGACAAAGACTGAGGGACTTACCGTCGGAGGATTGTCCCCAATGTTGTTATTCTGGATATGGGAAGTGACATTCGGGGACAACTGCCTCGGTGGACTTCCGTTATTCGATGAACTCAGGTGATTAGGCAAGTGTGGGGGCAACATCCCTGAGGCAGTGGTCAGCAGAGTTCCGGGGACTGAGGGATGAGGGAGGCTCCCTTCGAAGACAGGGAGAAACATGAGACCTTGGGGAGCGACAGCCCCTGGCAGACCCTTGCCCGCAGCAGTGGCGGAATAATGGCCATTCAGACGGTTCTGTAAAGGACAATAGCATAAGTGGTACAAATTTCATACATACAAAGTGAAAATGACAACTGCATACCAAAGAGGGGAATTAACGTCTAGGGGAATTTTAAAAAGATGATATTTTCTACGCTCTTTTTTACATTCGCTAATTTTTTAGCCCCTTAATGCTCAGTTTTTTTTTAAACAGGCAGGCAAAAAAAAAATTCAATTTTTTTAATGTAAAAAGCACAATTTAGAACGTTGTCTTGCCAAGAAAAATACAAAAATAATCAAAATTTGAGTATATTGGATATTTATACAATTGGTACGATTTCTAATTTTTAGAATATTATTATAGTCGAAAGAGTATATTTGTTCAATGGGTAGGCAATCTACCAATTGACAGTATGATGTGTCATCCCTTGACGCGTAGGTATCAAATATGAAACCCTTACGTTTCATATCTCAAGAATAAAGTATATAAAGTGAAGTCTCGAGTCCAGGATGTCTTTACAGCCAGAGCTTAGTAATAAAATAGTTAACAATTATATTTTATTTTACCTTATATTTTAGTAAAATGTATATTGAAAAATGAGCGAATCTGAATCTGAATACGCTGTCGGAAAGCGGCTCACAAGGAAGAGATAAGTCGTAAGTGATAAGTAGAAAAAAAAATACATATTTTATACTTGAATAAGTAAGTGTTACAGCTTACAATCCCGTGTAAATGATAAATATCAATAAAACGATTGTTTTTTTTCTATCACATTGTTATTTTCAATTCTAGATTGCATTCGAGTGTGAAAAATTATAGCAACATAAAGTACAACGTCGCTCGAATTATCTCGAGTGTGCACAGTTTGGACAGTTATGTTAACTCGAGCGTGCATGTTAAGGGGTTAAGTCAGGTGCAATAGTGAAGCAATTTACGGGCTCAGAGGCCAAATCGGTTAAGTCCATTTTTTTTTTAATATTTTCTGATATTTGTAAATTTGTTTATATTATTGTAAATATTATTGTAGACATTACTGTTTGTTCCATTATAAATTTAAATGGAGCAAACAATATTTTTTTCAGCAAGTAAAAGTTTACTTCTTGCTTTCGACAATATTATTATTTATTATTGTAATTTAAAAAAAAATTATTGAAAATTTTAATGTATTAAAAATTTTCTAATTTTTTTACTGGACTTAAAATGCATGGGCACACAAAGAGACAGAGTGACACAAATGTAAAATCCTAAAATATAAATTTTAATGTAATAGTTTAATTAGTTTAATTGTCAACTACAGATTAGAATTGCATTTAAAGGAGTGATGCCTAATTTATCTCTGCTTTCAGGCTTTTAAGAATTTTATGCGTTTAAAAACTATTTTTAGACGATAAATCCATTTTATCTCCATCTTACAGTAATCACTTTTAAAATCATGCGCAACAATGATGTGAATTCATAAAATCCTAAAATATGAATTTTAATGTAACATTTTAATGAATTTGATTGTTAATTGAAGATTTTAAATTTTATAATCGAAATTAATGCGATTTCCGGAGCTAAGATTTAGTTAATGCTTTCACTTGATAAATACTTCAATTCTTTAATATGAAATTATACGCAATAATGGCGTAATAAATATAAAATCTTAAAATATGAATTTTAATGCAACAGTTTCATGAATTTAATTGTTAATGGAATTTTTAATATTTATAACCGAAATTATGGCGATTTACAAAACCAAAATCTAGTTGAAGTATTCTCCCATTTTTCACCTGATAAATACTGTAATAAAATATTTGTACTTTAACCCTGATCTTAATGTATATGGATATCACTATTATACATGGTTTGGTTTAGTTTGGAGCACTACGGTCTACTAATTTGCTACTAGATGGCCAATGATATAGGGACCTACTGCTTAACACTAGATTTACGAACCAAGCCAATTTGACTCATTAAAAATTTGATCACTATATAGATATATAAAATTTTAATATCACTTTTCAAAAATATACGTTGGTTTTTAGTTAAGTAATAAAATTTATGTAAACTTTCATTCCTCTTCTTGGCAGACCCCTTCATTTCGCATTATCAAATGTGGTATACCTATTTTCACTGTTGTGAGCCAATTTGACTCATAGAATGTATATGAAAATAAATATAGTAGTAAATATAGTATAAAGTAAATATAAAGTATATAAAGTATAGTATAAAGTAAATATAGAGAAGAAATCGAGAACACTTCCATTCCAATGACAGAAATTCATGCTACTGACGCACGGAAGAATTGTCAAGTTCAACAATCATGCAAAAGAAACATATGTAGAAACCATTGTGCTAAATGTAATAGAAATGTTTGCGGAAAATGTGTTTCAAAAACAGATTTTATATGTAAAAAATGTTTTCCATGAAATTTTTGATAATAAGCATTTTATTTAAATTAATTTGAAACTATTTTCTTTGCAAAAATTTTCAATTTTCTTGTAGGAGTCAAATTTGCTCACTTCAGTAAAAATAGGTATATGATCAACATCCGTAAATCTAGTGTTAAAGTCAATTCTGAACGGTTACGAGCGTTCATGGCAGCAGTGGGATTTGAACCTACGAACTCCGGTATCTTAGAGCAGCACCCTACGCATTCGGTCATTTTTTCAGTTTATAGTACAAGACAAATATTATTAGGCAGAGCAACATTTTAGTCTAAATATTGACTCGTGGAGTTACTGCCGCATTTTAAAACATTAATATTTATAAAATGCATTGAAAATAAAATAATCATCTTTCCAACAGTAAAAGATATAGATATATTTCAAATGATCTACCCCTCCCTCATATTTTTTCATCAATTTAAAAGGAATGTCTCATTTTATTATTATCCTTCCCTTAAATATTGGCTTTTTTTTTAAATGTTGCACTTTTACTACAAAATTATCAGTTTTAAACGCCTTGCCTAAGTGTTAAAACGATATAAAGCTTATTTAGAAAATTGTATCATAAGTCCTACATTAAAAAAATTATATTGCAAATTTATAACACATTTTAAAAAATAAAAATTTCATATTAAATAACCACCCGATAATGTCTCTTCATACCTTGCATTGTTGCATAATCTTATTCTCATTTTAAATTCAATTACTACAAATGATGAATTAGCAATTCACCACCATAGATAGATCCGATAAAAATAAAATTGTTTCAGCCAATTTCTCAGCTTATTGTACATGACATATATTATTAGGCAGAGCAACATTTTAGCCTAAATATTGACTCGTTGAGTTACAGCCGCATTTTAAAACATTAATATTAAAAAAATGCACTGAAAATAAAATAATCATATTTACAACAGTAAAAGATATATTACAAATGATCTACTCTCTCCCTCATATTTATTTCATCAATTTAAAAGGAATATGTTTCATTTTGTGATTGTCCTTCCCATAAATATTGGCGGTTTTTTTTTTTTTTTTTTTTTTTTTTTTTTTTTTTTTTTTTGTGTGTGTGTGTGTGTGTGTGTGTGTGTGTAAAAAAATGTTGCACTTTTACTACAAAATTATCAGTTTTAAATGCCTTGCCCTACGTGTTAGAACGATATAAAGCTTATTTTGAAAATTGTATTATAAGTTTTACATTAAAAAAAATTATATTGCAAATTTATAACACATTTTAAAGAATAAAAATTTCATATTAAATGATCCGATAATGTCTCTTCATACCTTGCATTGTTGCATAAGCTTATTCTCATTTTAAATTCAATTACTACAAATGATGAATTAGCAATTCACCACCATAGATATATCCGATAAAAATAAAATTTCTATAGTTTTAGATAAACAACCGAGAGTTTCTAAACTCATTTTTCCAATTGTTTTCATTTTATTTTATTTTCTACTTAATTAAGAAGTTTAATTAAATGGTAATTAAACTATCTTCGTCTAAGGTTTGGCGAGGAAGTACATTTTACTTCAAATTAAATAATTAAAAAACCTCTAAAATATAATTAAAAATATCGTTACATTTTTCGAATACAGCAACAAGAGAAAAAAATCAAACAATACTACATTATTTCTCGCACATAATTCTAAAAATGGAAAGAACAATGTATTATTCTTTGACTCTCTAGAACTTATTTCTTTCTTTTTGGGGCAGATAGAGAAGTGGGTAAAAATCTTTCACTAAACCACTTTACATTGAATAAAATTCGCTTGCTTTTAAACAAAGAGAAAGACAAAGCTATGTATTTTTCAAGAGGAAACGTGCTTTATTAATTTCCACTGCTCTTAAAATAGACACCTAGAAGAACTTTTTCATTAAATATTACTGCTGAAAAACTATCAGAATTCGAACGGGGAATAATTGGGAGAGTTAATTTTTAATTCAATGTGAATTTTTTAGAAATTAAATTTCACCTGTAATTCTTGAATCTTATATTGCTGCTTCACAAGCTGTTCCTGTTGCTTTCTGATTTGCTCTTGCTGCTGTTTCCTTATATCTTTCTGTTGCTGAGATGAGATCTTTTGTTGCTGAAATGCAAAAATTACAAGATTTTAAACCTTTAAATAATACCACATGCGACAATAACTAAAATTACAATAAGGTAATCAGCAAATTTATTTCTTTAGTTTGTTTTATATTGGATAATATTAAGATACCAGTGTTTGTTAGTCGGAATTCTACGCGATATCTTCATGGTGACAAGTATCGCTTTAACTGTATTGCATGAATTACATTTGAGATCCCTGTATCTTCCAGTTTTTAAAACTTAAATAATCATGCTTTCGACCTTTCCAGTGGTTAGAATCAAATAGGTAGAAATCTGATTACATCCAAGTTAATTAAAATTATTTTTACTAAAAAAATAATTTTTTTTTAAAATAAGTTTAAGCAGATTGTATTTTTAATAAAAATACTAGAACCTACCATATGTACGTAACTATGATAGAATCTATTTTCTACATCATAAGAATGGTACAAACATACAATTATATGTATACACAATATACATATATATATATATATATATGTGTGTGTGTGTGTGTGTGTGTGTGTAATGAGACGGACTTCTTGATGGGTGGTTGCAGTCATGGCCATAAAAATGATACCATCTCAGCTAAAGACCTTTATTAAGATAACGTTGAAGGATGGGTTCCCACTCTATCATAGGGACAGGACAAACTGAAGGGTCACCTAGCATGAAGTTCTATGTACAAGACACGTAACTGTTGACCCAGGTGTTAGTGTCTTGTACATAGAACTTCATGCTAGCTGACCCTTCAGTTTGTCCTGTCCCTATGATGAAGTAGGAACCCGTCCTCCAACGTTATCTTAATAAAGGTTAAAGATCTTTAGCTGAAACGGTATCATTTTTATGGCCATGACTGCAACCACCCATCGAGAAGTCCGTCTCATTACATATATATTTAGGAAAGATCCTCCCTCTGATGAATAAGTTTAGATAAAGCACAGGAAATTCACGGTTCGGAATGCGACGTTCTTTTTCTGGACTTGATAACGTCATTAAAGTGACAATCAACCATTAAAAAAATAAATATGAACATTTAAGCAATACATGCTTAAGATCCGTATTAAAAACTGTCAGTATTAGCATCAAAACACTGCGATGTTCATGCCGACATACACACACATCTTTAGTAAATCAAAGTTTTTTATCTTTAGTTATAATCAAAGTTGTAAGATCAATCTAAGTTACTAACTGCGTAATAAACAGAAAAGTGTTAGTGGTTGGATGAAGTGAGACGAACACTTTATTCTTAAATTATATGAAAAAAATTATTCATACCTAATCCTTCTAACTTGCTTATTTAGCGTACAAATATAGTAATTAGGAAATGAGTCAATTTGTTCAAGACATGAACAAATCGTTGCTAACATTTTATGTTATTAGATATTACTGTAAGTTTTCTGCTATCATTTCTGCAGCAAAAGTTGCTTTGGTCGAGAGAAATTTCTCAGTGCAATAACTGCAAATTATTCAAAAATGTAACTGTAGAACTTAATAACTATTTTACGTAAATAGATGGCTAAAATCTTAGCCATCAGTTTGATGAACCCGATTTCTAAATTTTTATTCCTAACATTTATCTACAGGCAATTCTAATACAGGATTTCAACAAACAAATGATCATTCAATGTGACCCGATTTCCTCTCTGTATCTAATTAAAGTTCTTTGTAAAAGGAACTGCCCCAATTTCAGTTGTTAGAGAGAACACAAATCTTCAGATTACGAAACATATACATATATAAAATTAGAAAGACACAACAATCCTAAATCATATCTTTACACAGAAATCTCGTATCAGTGTCAGGAAGAAATGAAAAGAGAACAAAAAAAGAATGTATGTTTCTCTTCTAACAGGGGATTACTGTTCAAAGCAATCAGTTAAACTTCATCATCTACTTTCGAAATCCGGGAAAAAAAAAAGAAATGTCCAAATAATACAGTGTGCGTGGACAATGAAGAACTATGGGCAAAATCTTTTCATTAGGTCGGAGAAGAAAATATAATAAATCCGGAATAGGATAGAATGAGCGCATTTTGTTCCCTTTTTTGTCATCAACCTCTATCAGAAGAATACACAGCGTCACATCCAATATTATATATATATAAGTATATATGTATCATATGTATGTATTTGTAAGAAAGAAGAGAAGGGCGTAAGCGATCTTCACTGAACAAAAACGCAGATGAGATAGGAAGTTTGCGTCACTTAATTCGACAAAAGAGAATCACCTCATTACGGGGTTGGACGGAAAATCCATTCGCAAGAGAAGAAATAAAGTCTTAGTGAATAGGAAGAAACGGCCAGTGATTGAATGGTTAGCTTTTCCATTATCTTCTACATTATAGAAAGGAGAATAAAGTCCACAATCACATGTGGCTAAAATTAAGACCTCGAAAATGACCTCCCAAGTTACAATTATATTGGTTACTGTCTGTTCTTAATGAAAACATTTGGCACACGTATATCTGGGAATAAATAACAATACTTATATCTCCATACATTCTATTTAACGGTGAATATGTCTACAAAGTCGTGGCTATTATTAATTGACTAGCATATATCCCGTCATATGACGGACTCGAAAATGACCTCCCAAGTTACAATTATATTGGTTACTGTCTGTTCTTAATGAAAACATTTGACACACGTATATCTGGGAATAAATAACAATACTTCTTATATCTTCATACATTCTATTTAACGGTGAATATCTCTATAAAATCATGGCTATTATTAATTGACTATCATATATTCCGTCATATGACGGGATCAGTAAAATTTTTAATTTTCCAGAACTGTAAAGTACCCTATAAGGCAGATTAAAAAATTGTTTGTGTTTTGGGTGAGAATTATCTGATACACGCTCAATAATTTGTTTATCTTCATACTCCTCTAAAGTCTCCCGATACTGTGAATGCAGTTTAGAATCACGTTGAATTCATTTAGTCAAGCCATGTGGTTATGTACAACTTAAACGCTAGATTTTTATTAGTCCTTGAAATAGAGTCCTAGATTTTTATGAAAAGAATTAGTTGTTAATACTGGTGATAAAATTTGTTTATCTTCATACTAATCTAAAGTCTCCCTATATTGTGAATGCAGTTTAGAATCACGTTGAATTCATTTAGAAGGATAATTCAAAGTTTTCTTAGCCACCTCTAAATTATCGTTAAGTTATTCCCAATCTTTTTTTGCCACAGTAATTGAGGGAAGTAAAGGAATGAAACTATCATTTCTACTAAACCCTGGAGATATTTAGAATTTGTTGTTAATACCTGTAATAAAATTTTCATTGCAACAAAAATAATCGATGATTAAATTTTAAATTATCACATATGTACCTAATCTATTATATAAGACAAATATAAAAGAAAATTATTTACGTAATATCTAAATTTAGAGACAAAACGTATGAAAATAATGCAGACGATATTTAAATAATTTAAAATAAGAAATGATTAAATGAGATGGTTAAAGAATGACGTCATAATGCTAGAAAAAAATGTTATTTTTATCTATTTATTGTGTGACAAATTGATAAGTTGTATCACCCGCTCTTAACCGGGGAAAATAGGGCTTGAAATAATGGCATTAAATGCTAGAAAAGGGGGGAAGGGGTGGATTTCGAACGTTGCTTGCCCTAACTCATCAAGAATCCAATATGGAGGCCTCTATCCATTCCAGGAACAACCGCTTCATAAATTCGAGGACAGACTTACGGACATTGACGGAGATTGACGGGTAATACAGATAACTTAGGCTATTATTATATAGGGGATTTTGCATTATTTTTACATATTAATACTAGTTCTTAATTGTATTAGCTAGTCTACATATCCATATTCTATCAAAATATAACCAGTTTTCTTTATAAGCTAAAAGAAAAAAAAAAAGTAATATTAATTTTGTGTCAGAACCAGCACTACGAAAATAAATAACAATTTTTGCTGTAAGGAAAATTTCAAAATTAAAACTTTATTCACATCATTAAATATTCGCCAGCCTATTAAAAAGTCTTATTATGCAAATATGGTGGGGGTAAAATAATCGCGTATAACTTAGTTAATAGCAAATGGCTAGACTTCAAGCTGAATCTAGTGTTTCGTTTATACTATACTAATACGAATATTTTTATCTTTTCCATCACTAGTTTTAATAATATGTTTGATACCACAAATCAGATAAATTGAAAGAAAAAGTTAAATGGTAAATAAAATATTGGATTTATTAAGTTTTTAAATGCATAACTAAGCTATTTATTTTCAACTAATCATTTTAAGAAGATTATCATAATAAATTTTTTAACAAATTTGTGAATTAAATTTGATGCTAGTAAAAAAAGTCTAATTATTATTACTGGTAATTAGATGGTTACACAATAAAAATATAAAAAAAAATCCATGACATATATCTCATTCTTTATACTGTATAACGGATGGATATAAAATTTATATAAAACTGACATAGCAAGAAAAAAAGAGGACATATTTACGACTAAAATTATCATTGTGATAATTATTTTGGCTGAAGTGTTGAGCAACGTCAATAATCCAAATTATATAAATATAGAAAATAGCTGTTTACTAAGAATATCTTTACTGTATTACTGACATTTATCCTTTGATATTAAAATTCATTTGTATGTCTGTCCTAGAGTTTATTTTATATTTAATACCTTTTGGTTAATAAATTTCATAATTTCATTTATGTAACTCATAATAATTTTACATATAATTTTAATATAATTTTACATTTAATGTAAATTAATTTAAGCATAATCGAAAATATTTGGGATTCGTCCTAAAAATAATTCAATATTTGTACAAGAAACTAGTTTAGAAAGTCATTTAACAAATAAATGCGTGTTATTTTTCTAATAAACGATTGAAAATTCAGAAAGAAAACTTTCTATTTTCAATAAAATTTCAGTTCATACATTTTGTAATATAAATTTCCCTACACAGGCAAAAGACTATGTAAATATTTAATTAAAAATGTTAACACTCCCCCCTAAATTTTCTTTAACGTGTTAGCTTAAAGCTACATATTATTACATATGATAAACGTAAATTATATTAAAATAGCAAGATTAACACTAAATATACGGATGTTGATCCCAGTTGTCTATTTTTACTGAATTGAGCCAATTTGACTCATACAAGAAAATTAAAGTTTTTTACAAAGAAAATAGCTCCAAATTAATTTAAATAAAATGTTTGTTATCAAAAAATTCATGGAAAACATTTTTTACATATAAAATCTGTTTTTGAAACACATTTTTCGCAAACATTTCTATTACATTTAGCACAATGGTTTCTACATCTGTTTCTTTGGCATGATTGTTGAACTTGAAAATTCTTCCGTGCGTCAGTAGCATGAAGTTCTGTCATTGGAATGGAAGTGTTCTCGAATTGTTCTCTATATTTACTTCTTAGCTCTTCAGCCAATTGGAAAATATCCCAGGCCTGATAAGACCAATAAATTTCATGTTTTGCGATTAACTGTTAAACCATTCTATCTAGTCAAATTAGTGAAAATAGGTATACCACATTTGATAATGCGAAATGAAGGGGTCTGCGGGGAAGAGGAATGAAAGTTTAGATATATTTTATTACTTAACTAAAAACGAAAGTATGTTTTTGAAAAGTTATATTAAAGTTATATATATATAAATATATATATATATATATATATAATATATATATATATATATATAGTGATGAAATTTTGAATGAGTCAAATTGACTCTGTCCATGAATCTAGTGTTAATTAAAAATATGAATAAACTGATCAGTTTAATCATACAATACGCACGTATTTCAGATAAAACTAATTTCACACGTATTAATTATACCTTACTTATACTGAAAATGAAGGGCAGATAGTCTTTTTTTGCTTTGCTTTCAATAAAAATGATATAGTTACTATACATTTATAGTAACTATATCATTTTTATTGCTATAGGAAAAAAAATATTTTCATTTCTCATACTCTGATTTAATTTTAGCTTGAAATGTTTAAAGTTAGAAAATATGCTACGAAAATGGCAACAAAAAAAGTATGTACGGTAAAAACTATTTGATTATTTTCTCCAGATTTGTTTATTGGTAGAAGTTACTCATCTGCTGTTAAATTTAATGCACTATACAACTCTAAATTTGTTTATGAATCCATACTTCACACATTTTTTTTTTTTTTTTTTGTAGTTACAAAAGAACATTTCTGAAGGAGGAGCTATGTTTATCTTACAATATGATTGTATTTCACTAGCTATTGTATAAACTTTATGGACAATTCTATTATTTCCTTCTAATAGCAATTTTGTATTTATATGATACATTTAGACTAAAATAGTATATAAATAGTATATTTATAAAAATATATATACACATTTACTGTGTTTCAATTTTTAGCTCAAAATCCACCATTTTTTCATCCAAGTGTTAGAGCGGACCTTTATTCGTTCTATTTTCTCGGAACGACTTACAAAATAATGGTCATGGTATATTTGCTCTCGCTTTAGTTTTGGATATTTGCCAATTCACGGAAAATCTTGAAATGCAGATGGCTTTCTTTCCGTTTGCAGCAACATCGCATTCATAGAAAGCAGAAGAGACGTGTTCCTTATCAGCTGTTCTTAAAGCCAAAATAAGAATAATCCTTTGTTTGAGTTAGTCTTCCCCGGAAATCGACTACAAAGATAGTCCATCATTTTGTCAACTGTCATACGCTAGAAAATTAAATCCTAAAGATTGTATCTCAGACACAGAAAAAAAAACTCGCGAATATTTATGGTAAAAATGAACAGAAAAAGAAAACGACATTTTAGTTGTAACAATTATACATGCATTCACGAATTGAGATAAACTAGCGGTTAGCGAAATCAGGGACTAATCAGGAGATTTTTGGGGGGGATTCCCATACTATCACACGCATTTCGATCACTAAAGGTGTTATCACACGTTAATCTGTTCGCATTAGAAAAGCAACAGATTCAGTTTACGTTTCCATTTCGAGATGAAGAATGTGCGAATTGCCTCGTGCAGTGGCGAAACACACATTCAAGTTATTAAAGGCCTTATTACATATCAACCTAAACCAAACTAAATAGGTTGAAAGTTTTACTTTATCATACGAGAAAACTGCGCATCTTTCGTCAGGAAACATGAACTGTAAACTAAATATGTTGTTTTTTCAACGTTTACAGATTAACATGTGATAAGACCTTTAGTGCACAAATAGACGTTTATTTAATATTCCATTAATAAATTTGAAAAACAGTTGCAAAAAATAATTCAATTTAAGAGCATATTAGAAGCTGCATTGACAATTCGTATATGAATTGTTAGATATTGCATCCCATAATTGAATCACATATTGGATTTTGCATAAAGCATATATTCATTCAAAATAGTTATGAACATAGATTGACGTATGATAAGACCTTTAGTGCACAAGTAGACGTTTACTTATTTAGTACGTTTACTCCATTAAGAAATCTGAAAAACAGTTGCAAAAAATAATTCAGTTTTAGAGCATATTAGAAGCTCCATTGACAATTCATATATGAATTGTCAGAAATTGCATCACATATTGGATTTTGTAGAAAATGTGTATTTATTCAATAGTCATGAACATAGAAACAATGATTGCATTCTTGAGAAATTATGCCAAATTAAGCCAAATCTTGGAACTGTCTATTGCTGGCTTAGAGGGAGTGTTTCTTCGCTGAATAGTATGCGAGATTTTTGAAAATGGCTATTTTTCGGATGTATATACAATTCTAAACGGATATTTATCTTTTATTTTAAATTATAAATATTTCAGTCAGTGCGAAGAATTCCTATTACATAAAGCGCTAGGGGATCCTATTCTTTGCAGAGCGCAGGTCAATTGCTCCGCTTGCCTGCAGAGGTGGATTTAACTGCGGGCGCATAGGCCACACTTGTGGCTTTGACTTCTGTAGGCCCATACAGCCAGGGCGATTTCCGACAGGGCAAACGGGGCAAGCACCTTGGCCCACAGTCAAAAGCCCCCCTCCCCAAATTAACTGCCATTTCAAGTTAAAAATATTTTGCGTATGTCTAAAATTCACTTTAAATTATCTACAATTTTTTCTTTTAGTTTTTGACTTATTCAGTATCATTAGAGAGCTTGTTGACAAATGCAAGTGCTGACAAAGAATGTAGAATACGCAGCTACATTCTGTTTTAGACGGGAAAATTCCTCGGGTAAGGACTTACAAAATTCTAATATACGATTTACCTTCCAGGATTCTTTTTTTGTAACTATTTTTATAATTTTACTTATTTCATAGTTTTTCATTTTATTTTACTAACTACATTGGTGAGTCAACTTTAAAGGCTCTGCTGGCCCAAACTGTCCCACTGGCCATAGTTTATGCATCACTACTTATAACAATCCCTCCGTAGCCACCACCTATGTTCCGCTGACTGAGAGGTAGGGGGGGAGAATGGATTTGCCCTGTGCCCCCATTTCTGTAAGTCGGGCCCTGCATACAACCCCAACTTAACACATTTTTTAATGCGTATCATTACCTGCAATTTGTCAATTGACAGAAAAACCTGATATAACATTTATTGTTGGTTATTTTCATTAACAATCAAAGCCCAAATGGAGTGGCAAACAGTTATCGTTTGCAATTGACAGAAAAACCTGATATAACATTTATTGTTGGTTATTTTCATTAACAATCAAAGCCCAAATGGAGTGGCAAACAGTTACCGTTTGCAATTGACAGAAAAACCTGATATAACATTTATTGTTGGTTATTTTCATTAACAATCAAAGCCCAAATGGAGTGGCAAACAGTTACCGTTTGCAATTGACAGAAAAACCTGATATAACATTTATTGTTGGTTATTTTCATTAACAATCAAAGCCCAAATGGAGTGGCCCAGTTACCGTTTATAACATTTATTGTTGGTTATTTTCATTAACAATCAAAGCCCAAATGGAGTGGCAAACAGTTACCGTTTGCAATTGACAGAAAAACCTGATATAACATTTATTGTTGGTTATTTTCATTAACAATCAAAGCCCAAATGGAGTGGCAAACAGTTACCGTTTGCGACGTACGAATACATTGACAAGAACATTGACTGACATTAATTGAAAGACATTAATTAAAATAGTTAAAAATATGAGTTTGAAAAGGTAAGCTTTTTAAATGGAAATAGATTATAGATAATAGAAAAAAGCATTAGATGAAAGCAAACTTTACCCAATTGTTTTGTTTTTGCATTTTTTTAATCCTTTCTATTCAGAATAAATATAAAAGCTGGAATGAATATATAAAATGCGATTTCAGGTACGAAATCCTGAGAGAAAAAAATCATTTGTTTGTTGAATGTCGGAAAATTGACACGGGGAATCAGAAATAATGAGTCCAAGTCTCATATTCGGTATGGATATTTGTATTTTGCCCTTTAGAATGGACTGTAACCCTTTACCCTTACCGACTTTTACCCTTTGTATCACCATACAACATATCTACAATATACACAAAAATGAATGGCAATCTCACAGTGAGCTTTAAAATAAAGACAGCTTTGTTGGTTGTTGCTATCCTGCAATACACGAATTAACACGATTGTCTCTTAAAATCCGTATCAAGTGATGATACTGAATTTTAAGTTTCGTCGTTTAATCAGATTTATATGGTTGCTACTGAATTAAACTGTGGATAAATAAATAAATAAATAAATTGGAGAGGTCAAAAGAATTTTCACAGAGGTAGTTTCAAACTCTTTGTGAAGAGATAATTTATTGTGCAAAGTAATGTACAATATTCATAATAAATGCAGTTTTTTTGAGTAAAATTAAATATTTTCAATAATAATTTTTTATTTTTATGTTTTATGTTTTCTTTTATAATTTTTTACACATATGAAATAATGTAATCCAACATTCTGAGAAAATTTGAAATTTTTTTTTATTCGGGGACTTTTTAGATACAAAGGGTTAGAAAATTGTATTCCCAACCAATATTTCGTCGCGGTTGATTTATATAATTTTTCATTCACTTTATGTGCTTAGGCAATTAACAGGTATACAGTGGTTGCTTGGTTTATTAAGCCGTGTGGTAAACTTGTCCCCTTTTCCCCTTGAAGCTATACAAGGGAGAGAGTATACAATAGGGCTTCCGCCCCCTGATGGGAGCGCGGAAAGATCTATTGGGGGTTGGGAGGCAAAGTGACCCCAAGAAGAACAGTGAGGGGTAGGGGGTGAACTGAATAAAAAGGAGGGGAATATCAAACCTCATCTGCAGCGTAACAAATGACTTATGTTCCTTTTATTTATAGCATGTGTACAATAAAGGTTAGAGATAAGGAAGAAATTAGGAAATTTAATTTAAATCGTTTTCACATAGTAAGGAAAGCAGTCAATGATAGTCCATTTGTACTATTAATATGCATTCTAATTATTTAAAATTTCATGAGCAAATTCTTACACTTCTTCCCGAGTTGTGAGCTCAAACAAAATGTCTTAACACTTTGTTTGCCAATAGCCTCAAATATTATAATGCATAATTTTCAACATGTAAATAAAATACAATAATTAAAAAAATTTAAAGCAAAAAAATAAAATTTACAAAAAAAGTTAGTTTTTTAATATTAAATAAATTAATACTTTAATAAATAAATAAATAAAAATAAATAATTAAAAAAATGTTTAATACTGTATTATATTGTAATTATTTTGCACAAAATTTATCTTTATATAGAAATTTTGAAACTACGCTTGTGAAAAATTTATTTTAGACGTCTCCACATTTAAAAAAAAAAAAAAAAAAAAAAAAAAAAATACTTGACAAATCTAAAGTTTATTTTTGTAACAATAATGTACATCTAATCAAATGATAAATGAAACTTTTATATGAAATTTCAACTTAGTATCGCTATTTGATAGGAATTCTACTAGTAAATTGTGTTATAATAGCAACTAAGAATGCAAAAATCAACAACCCCCATTCACTATGTTCCCTATGTAAAAAGATCACTATGTAATGCTAGCAATTTATGAGTATGTTGTAGATATGGAATACATTGATATAAAAGGTTAAAATTATATTCCCTTTGCTCTATGTATCGGAAAGAAAGTGCATTAATAAATATATTTTCTTAACGGAAGCAAACAGCAAACAGCTTATTATTGCAACTTAAGGCGACAGTGGACTTAACTTTGTTTTTGGCCCATCTACTTAATTTAATATGTTATTACGAACATATATGCAAGTGTTTATGATTTCAAGGTAAAACATTAATAATTTTAAGAGTTATTATTATTTGTTTCAAACGGAGCACTATTGAAAATGTTCAATGCGCATTACTTTTACGCATGACAAGATCATTTTTATTCGTAGAATATCTTTTAGGAATAAAACTTAGTTGTTACCGTAAGCATTCATTCTAAATGTAATTATTAAAATATCAATTTTCCCGGATTAAAACTATGTATAATAATTCCTTTATTTTCTTAAAAGATAGAATTTTGCAGTTAGAAATATACTGATTTTAACTAATTTTTATTTCATATTCTACAAGGAAAATTGTCGATAAACTTCGAAGATATCTGAAGACTAAAAATGCACCTGAAGTATTTCAAATACTTATAAAAATTCGAAATTTTTTATTTAAAAACTGTTTAAAATATTTAAGAGTAAAAAATGAATTGTCTTTTGTGGTAATAGTGATATTAACTGTAGAGCGATGGATATTACAACATTAGTTATTTTTATTCTTAGTTATATTTCGCTATTCAAAGAGATAAAAATATCGAATTTCCAAGCACATTTCTCCCACGTGCATGTCCACTGTATCTTAAAGAATAATTCTACGTCTAACCATTCATAACTTAATAGTATTATGCTAGGGGTATAAGGAATATTTACAAGACTTAAAATACCCTTATTCTTATACTTTTCAAATGTAACCATGTTTTATCTTATTTTCAGTTTGAGATACGAATGTAACAATAGAAGAGTTTAAAAGTGGCTTTGTTACCCATCTTTATGTATAAGATGGGTAACAAAGCCTCTTTAAAACTCTACTATATATACGTCAAGTTTGAAAACGTTAGGTTAATAATTTAATGGTTTACAGGCAGAAAACACAGCGAACTCTTTAATGCAGGCGCATGAATCACTAACAACACCATATAAAAGCTCTTGAAGCGTAGTAAGTGAAAGAAAGCGTCTTCAGAAAGGGTTGCTGTATGAACCTTGGCCAAATGTAGCTTCTTTATTAGAGTGTAGACGCTAGTCACGAGCCACCATGTTTGATGTTTGGATGTGAAACTGTGCAATAGTCATGGCTTGGCTTGGTTTGGTTTCGAGAGCTACGGTCTACTTTTTGCAACACGAGGGCTAATGAGACTGAGACCTACAGCTTAACGCCGATTTCGAACGGCTACGAACATCCATGCCACAGTGGGATTCTAACCCACGAACTCCGGTACCGAAGGCCAGCACCCTAACCAATCGGCCATCGTTCAGTACAATAGTCATGAATAAAAATATTATCAAAACATCATTGGCTCTTTGAATTGTCCTAGGCATGTCATAATGAACAACTTCGAATGAATGGAAAATATAATAAAGCGGATGGCAACAGACATCTACTTTTGATCTCTCATCTGCTATTTCTGCACAAAAAATCCTGATTAAAATTATTTTATTTTTCCCCGAATGTCCAATGCAATTAAATTTATATGATCAGACAACACTTTTTTTAAAAAGTGTATACAAATATATTGCTATTTTATAAATAAGCAGTAAGCTACAATCAGTTTTGGAAAATCTGACTGTATATTAACATCGTTATATCCGTGTACTAAATCAAATCCATTTGTTGAAGTAATCTGGATTAAATCTTAAATCAAGAGGGGGAGCAGGGCTATAACTCGCTGGTAGTTAAAAGCATCCCCTACACCTCTAGGGAAAAAACGGGGGAAGTTGGGGGTACAATAAAAAGGAATTTCTACTTTTTTTTTCTTTTTTTAAAGTCAGCTCTATCAAATACGAAACTCTCTGCATTAGGCACAATGGAAATCTCAAAATATTGATTTGGCCTAGCTGATGTGTTAGTAAATGATTTACCTAACATAAGTAGTTTTACATTAGAATAAATTTTATTTGATTAAAATAAAATAAATAAATTGCTTGGGGCAATTCTGTAAAAATAAAAATTCAATTCATTTAAAGTGAATTTTCAATTTTATATATTAAGTTTATAAAATAATTACTATATAATCTACATATGTCTTGAAAATAATTGGTATTTTTTTTAATATCTCTAGAACTATGAAATATAAAATGTAACAAATTCTTTATGCCAATCATTTATGTAACGACATGTATGACACATTCGAAAAACTGTCTTAAATACTGAGAAAAAAAAAAACTTTAAGAGATTTTGACAACAGTCTTTAGAGTCTTTCAATGAGTTACACCACTAGTCTCATTGTGAATTCAAACTTTTCTTCGACAACTTCATTTGATTTACTTTTTAACTGACTAAATTTTGAGATAAAGTGTCATAGTTACGATAAAAACCGTTTTTGAGAGATATTACTTCGTTTACTTGTCTCCAAGGTATACAGTTGAAATACGTGCTTTTCCTCTTAATAAAAGAAACTCACAGGTAAAACTGACAAAATGTTGACTGTAAAAGTCATCAAAAAATGAGAATTTTTTTCTTATTTCTTAGAAATTTTATTTCCGTCAAAGATATTTACAACTTTAAATTAGACATAAAAAAGGGGACCTATCATTAAAGTTACATAAGAACATTCAAAGGATTTTTTTTAATTCTTTTTTTTTAATAAATTTCATTCCTTCAGAAATTTAAGAAAATATACGTATGTATGCATAACCTTACATATAACACTGGAAGAAATAAAATGTTCTGTAAAATCAAATATTTATATTTTGTATCATCAACATTATTTAAGAAAGTTTAAGTGTTTATCACTTGTATGCTCAAACTCAACATGAAGGAGATAAGTTGATATTTCTCTTACTGAAAATGAGAGTCGTTATTATAGCGTTCTAAGTTTGTTACATTTTGTAGCATCATGGTATTTACCTTAGTTATAATTGTAAAGGACAATAGCTAGATATCAGTTTTGTGTATAAAATCCTCTCTGACAAGTTGTTACAGGTAAAATTTCAAACGTAGTCTGTGGCTGCCTATTCTATCTCCAAGAAGCAATTTGGCAAATTTATGAACTAAGTTATCAATGATTGATTTACTAAAAACAATAATTTATAATTTTGCTTTATTTAAAAAAATGAACGAACCATGTTATCAATCAAATCTCTGTAGCGGTTTTTGACTTTCTTTCTGTGTTTGCTAAAAAAGTCTAAAGAGGCCTTTACAAAACGCTTTAATGATTTGCTTACGTCTTTTGTTGCTAAACAAATCCTTAAATCCTTTTGTTTGAAATACATAGTTCAATGATCTGATAGCTTCAGGTGAGGTCAGCAGCCCTAACAACACACATAATTTTTTCGACATTCGATCGACTGCCACGATGTCCAGTCAACATTCACATGACAACCCGAATATCGACTGGATATGCAGTGGATCTTGTGTCAAAGAGTTTAACATCTTAGAGAAGAATATCCATAAACTAGCAAAATACGACATTCAGAAACTGAGATTAGCTCAGAGGAGGCATTTGAATAAATACATCAGTAACAACGTTGTATAATAATAATCATAAAAACAAAATGGAATTATGAATTTTCGTAGTGTCACTCCTTATTCCACCAGCAGCTACAATTTCTTTTTTTGATAATGCCAGCCACACACAAAACCTCGTTTCACCCCGCACTTAGCGAGGCATATCGGTCCAGATGAGCAACACATGTGTGTTGTATAAAAGAACAGGGTCTTTTCTAGCTACCACCTCTCAAATCGCATAACAACACACTGTATCTGCTCCTAAAAGGAAACTTAACTTTAATATTTATTGCGAACTGAAAATAATATTTTGCATAGTTATTTTATTAATTTATATCGTTACTTATGTCTCATATATGTCCTGTTCAGTACATGGTACATATTTATACAAGACTCAATTCTAGGTGTATATATATATATATATATATATATATATATATATATATATATATATATATATATATATATATATATATGCACAGTCAAACATCGTTAACAGGAAACTGAAGGAATGCAAACATCTATTCGAACTAGCGGAAATTATATCAACCGATAGAATAGCAAAATGCATTTAAGTATATGTGTATATATATATGAGATATACTATGTGTATATATATATGTGTATATATATATGTGTAATATAAATATATATAATATATATATATACCTATATATATTATAATATATTGATGCGCACAGTCAAAAATCAACATGAACATGACTGAAGGAATGCAAACATCTATTCGAACTAGCGGAAATTATATCAACCGATAGAATAGCAAAATGCATTTAAGGTTGACATTTAAAAGAAACACTTAAAACAAATTAAAATTTCATGATATCTGCAGCATAATGATTTATGATCTTTTAAAGTTAGTAGTATTTTTATGTAAAAATTTACATTTCGAACAACACTATACATACATAAGTAAATACTCATGCAGGTACATACACGACAACAACATGCAGTGGTGGTACATGCCATTTCCTAGAATAAACACGCTATCCTCACTTGTCCAGTTCTGGAAAACAGATAAACTTTCTGCTATGTAGGTCAAAGAGAATAGTTTACCTTTTTGGTCACTTAACGTGATATTTACTTCGTCTTAAACGGGAAAAGTTTATCTCCATATTCGTTTTAAACTATTCAGTTATTATTTTCAATACTACCTGACGGGAAAAACTGTTTTTCTTCGTCTAGTGAAATCTCGAGCAAAGTGTTTTCTTGTTAACGAAGTTCGACTGCATATAATAGTCGTTCAAAAGGCAATGAGGTTAAATAAAATTTTTGAAATTTAAATGAAGTAAATAAATAACATTCTTTTCAGTTATTAGAATTTACTCATCTTTAAAATTATTTATATTATTTATTAGTATTTTAATTAACCAAAAATATTTAATATATTATTTTTGTAAATATTCGGAAAAGTCTGTATTATATCTTGTACAACATTATTATTCATAATTAAATATTATTTTTAACATTTATCAAAATCAAACGTAGGTCAGCAAGTTCTAGTTTTCTTGAAATGTTACTAAATGGAACATATGTACAGCATGGGATTAAAGTTTCTTAATGAAAATACAATTACTAAATTTAAATTTACTCAGATTGACTGTCAAGTACACTAAAAAATGGTTAGCCTACATTCTAATATGTCTTCATCCGCTTCGGCAAAATGTTCTTGTTTCAATATCGGCTAAATTTCTGCTTCCTTTATACGTTGATTTCACCCCTGATTACGCGTATAATAAATTAAGTCCAAATGTAATAAGTATCTACAAATTAATACCTTTCTTAATTACTGAAAAAGAATAAATTAGACAAAATTAGCCTTCAGGAATTTGTAAAAATCATTTTGTTTATATATTTAATTTTGCTCCAATTAATCTGCAAGATTAACTAATTAAAAGAGGAATTTTGATCACACGTAGACAAGACAGGTATATAACGTAAACTATCATAATCTAAGTCTATAATATATTACGTAATTTTATGTTTAATGCTTATAAACATATATATCACGTGATGTATTTTATATACAAACTTAATAATGATTAAACACAAAATACAGTCATAAGGAAGACTATTTTAGAGGTATATACCGGGGAGGTATACAGTCTATAAATAATAATTATAAATCAAATTAGGGTTCTGATAAATTGTTGAATGTGATGAAAAGCGTTTAAGTCGGACCACGCGAAAAGAAGCTGTTAAGCGTTTCCCTTTATAGCTTCTACATCTTGAATAAAAAAAAATGGCTAGCATATTTAAAATGTATAAACTAGATTCTACTTCACAACATGACTCTTAGATATAAAGACTCTAGATACACTGGAGACTGAATTTTATTTTTGCTTGAACTTGTAGAACATTCGTAATTATTCATTTAACAATATCTAGACTAAGAAGTAAATGTGAAAAGAAGTTTTTTTTCCGAAAGCCAAACAAGAAAAAATTCCAAAACGCGGAAAGATTTTTTTCTCCTTAAAGAAGGGGAAAAGGGATCGTTTACCATTAAAAGTGACAGAAAATTCTGACACTTGCGATTCAGATCAATGGTTTCAAGGTGCATTTTCAATGCAATATTAAAGTCAAAGCTGTTTTTCTTGCAATGCTGGACACGAGCTGTTTGAAACGTGTGTGAAAAATAAATGCTGAAACAGATCTAAAAGAATTACAGTCATAATAGTAACAAAAAAACGGCGACCGCGCTCAGTTTTTCAGGGGAACTCAATGAGCACATATAGAATCGGATTAGACGCCACCGCAGTTGTCATGAAGCTTGATGGTTGAAAAAGAACATGTTAGAAGCATTATGTGGCTCTTGGGACTTGGTATGGGTACTCCCCTTACACCCCCATTTCGCAGCCTGTTCAGTGGCTTCTGACTCGTCCCAATTCCCCGTGTGAATCCCGCTTTGTCTCTGGAAATCCAAGGCCCGCGATTTCAATCGCTACAGATATATTGGTTCCGAGACCATACGTGCCTGAAATGTCACAAATGGAAATACGCAGCCGGTTGCTTGTCTAAAATATTTAGAAAGAGTGAGTAAAATATGAGAAGTGATTTACGCAATGAGATTCTTTTTGCTAGGCATAAAGCAATTTGACAAGAGTGCAGCAGGGGAAAACGGAACTTTTATGCTTCAAATAATTCATGAACTAGAATACTTTTACTAAGCCCATTTCAAAAGCACGTTTCCTGTAACACTCTGTGATCTTTAGAATGAGACAAAATACCAGTCTGGAATCACGAAAAATGGACCGGGGGAAAAAAGTAAAGAAGTTAATGATAAATTATTAAAATGCTATTTAACTGAATGGATTTATACTATCTCTGAAAAGTTTTGATTTAATTTTTGAACTATTTTGCAAGACATAACTTACTAAAGACATTACCAAATTACCAAAACTACTAAAGACATTATTAAAGATGTATAAAAAAAGTGTTATGTTAATTAAGTTCAAAAGACAGCGAGCGTTTAATGGAAAGATTACTACTAATGTGATTACAAGAAGAGGTTTAGGCAATTGTTTATTTCAACAATTTAAAGGAGAAACTAAGGAAAATTAGAAGGTGGGTCTACGATGCAGTTAACAATTTCGAAAAAAAAAAAATTTAAACTTGTTAGTGATTTTGATAATTATCAACTTTTTTCAAACAAAGTAAAATATACAATGGATTTTTGCACAATACTTTTAATAAAACAACATTAAATTTAATAATGAAACTATTAGGAAAAACAATTTCTTTAATTGGAAGAAGTAATTATTTAAAAATTTAAATGTTAGTTTGTTAACAGTCTAAAAAATAAAGTTAAAATTTCACTAAAGAATTATTGGTTCTTAATAAATAAGGCAAAATTACATTCTAATTCGTAACATTGTTATAGTAATAATTTTATAAAGATTTAGAAATAGGCACTTAAATATTACAAAGCGGGTAAAGTTCAAACGAAGGTTTTACATAAAGATAATTTTATAAATAATCGATGCATGAAATAAATCAAAACATCGATTCAAACCAAAGTGTTAAAAGAGTCTAATTATAATAAAGAAATATTAATACAACTTAATTTTCTATTAATGTTCCATTTGTAGAAGTAAAATATTTCATGCTACGGTATTAGGATATTTTGTATTATGGTGGCATCAATTTTATTTACATATTGAGATATATCTTTTGAGACTTCTCTAAACTCTAAACTTACTAATCAAATATTATAATCATCCTTTTGCATCATGGTCTGAGAAAATCGGGTATCTTTTCAGCAGGAGTGTTTCTGAATATTATACTATTTATAAAATCAAGGATGAATTATTTCACATTAACGAGATTGGAATTAAGACAGAAAATAACACTTTTTTATAATGAATAAAATCAAAAATATCCAGGAAAATTCACTTCCATTATACACTGACCTATAAACAAAGTGCTTTTTTTCATTCATATGCGCATTTATTACTTACGTAATTAGTGACTAGAATGGCAACACTAATAAATAAAACAAACAAAATCTCACATCAAAGTTGCAGGAATCTTGATTAAGCCTTTAACCCGACCAAATTAAAACAGCTTCTTGGCCAAAAAATTGTAGAATCGAAGCTTCTCCATAAAATTCATTTACGGCCAAAGTTGAACTTGGACAAATTTCATTTCTTTCCAGTCATATATGCAGTGGCGTATCCAAAGGAAGAGGTGTGGGGTGCAATGGGATTTGTGCGCACCCCAATTTATTTTAATCGAAATTTAAATGTTTCAAGGTAATTATTTTATTATGTTATTATAGGTGTTCTAATTTTTTTTTTGTGTTCCTGCTTCATTTTTTTTTTATTATCAAGAGAAAAATTGAACGATCATTTTCAACTATGAAATATTTGAAAAAACTATTTTAAGAAAATCATACATTTAAAATGAATTTAAATAGACTATGCATATAAAAATACATCTGTGGTTGAAGAAGTCTTAAATTTTGTCACAAGCAAAAATCGCAAATAACGGAACTTTGTAAAAACTATTTACAGAAATTTTTCATTTTATTATAGTGCATCTTTTTAATCTTTTTTTTTTAAATTTTGACCATTATTTCAATCATTAAACAATTTTTATTCCTCCAGTTCTAATAAGTAGGAGTTGTTGTTTCCATAGTATCTTTATTATTTTTCCTTAAATGATCCTTATTTTCGTAATTTACATAACTTTTTAAAAATTTATATCAATCTTTGAACTGTTTTAAACAGTAGAAATAAGATTAATAAAGAGTATTCTTTAGTTTTCACTAAGTGGAATTTTCGAACTAAAGAATTTGGCAATGACGATAACCCCCCCCCCCTCCGAAATAAAAAGAACAATCATCGATACGCTAATGCATATATCCCATTATGTAATGACATAATTAAGGAATAAAGACAAAAATGACGAAGAGTGATAAACTGGGGAGTATTTTAAATTGTAATTCGCCTTAAGAAAACGGAAATTAGAACTTTGGTATTAAATAATGGATTCAATAGAAATTATTAAATATAAAATTATTAGTTGTTGTTTATAAAGTACAGTTACGGTTTGTATTCTAAATAACAAAAATTTATATATTAATTTTTTTTCTACAGGCGGCGAAAAAAATGTTTCATTTTTTTCTTAAATTGTGACCATTATTTCAGTCATTAAACAATTTTAATTAACTTTTCAAAGATGTTTTATTCCTGCAATTCCAATAAGTAGGGGTTCGAATTCCACTGTGGCATGGATGTTCGTAGCCGTTCGGAATCGGCTTTAAGCTGTAGGTCCCGGTCTCATTAGCCCTCGTGTTGCAAAACAGTAGACCGTAGCACTCCAAACCAAACCAATAAGTAGGAGTTGTTGTTTTCATAGTATCTTTATTATTTTTCCTTCAATGATCCTTATTTTCGTAATTTACATAACTTGATACAAAATTATATCAATCCTTGAACTGTTTTAAACAGTAGAAATAAGATTAATAAAGAGTATTCTTTAGTTTTTACTAAGTGGAAATTCTGAACTAAAGAAGTTGGCAATGACGATAAGAATTCCTCCCTCCCCTGAAATAAAAAGAACAATCATCGATATGCTAATGTATATATCCCATTACGTAATGACATAATTAAGGAATAAAGACTAAAATGACGAAGAGTGATAGACTAGGGAGTATTTTAAATTGTAATTTGAGTTAAGAAAACGGAAATTAGAACTTTGGCATTAAATAATGGATTCAATAGAAATTATCCAAAATAAAAATATTAGTCGTTGTTTATAAAGTAGAATTACGGTTTGTATTCTAAATAACAAAATATTATATATTTATAATTTTTTTTTACAGGCGACGAAAAAAAAAGTCTTTTCGGCAAGCTGAAGGTGAAATAAATAAAAACAAATAAAATCCCATAAAAAAGTCGCAGGAATCTTCATTCCTCCAATAACCCGTCGAAATTAAAACAGCTTCTTGGCCCGAGTTCGAACCCGACACGCTAAGAAACAATCCTTCTCTCTCCGTCCAAATTTACCCCAGTTCTTCCGTACTAAGACAGAAGGGAGTTGTTGTCTCTCCATAAGATGCAACCCGTTAGAGATTGAATAATTTTAGGAAGGTAACAAACACTTTAAGAGCAAAGTGGAAAGGAACGGAAGGAAATCCGAAATGCGTAGGCGGGCTGCATGAACGGCGGTCTTTTCTTTCAGGCTCTCTTACATAAACAGTGGCAAAAAAACACCCAAGAACAATCCTTTGATACACAGAACTAAAGCCTAGTGCTTTCCTTTTGTTGAGTCGGCTTCTTTTTAAGATCTGTTTTTCTACCTCACATACAGACAAGATTCTTATAATATTTATACAACTTGAGAAATTATGAAAAGGGCACGGTCGTCCCGACTGCACGTGTTTCCCCTTTCCGGACTACAATATATGTATGTTTATTCCAAAGGGATGTTTTCATGGGACCTTAAAAATGAGAAGATAAAAGAGTTCCTCTTGTCCAAATAACAGACTTACTCACAGGTCTTTTCTCCAGTTAACGTGTTAGTTCTATTCATAGAAACGAAATGATGAAAAATGGAAAATACACATGCATTTTTAACGTAAGAGCATACATACGTCAGGGGTTCTGAGCCTTGAGCTCGCTTGAGCACATGCGCCCACTATTTACATGTGTTCATGGCAACGTGTTGAAATGAAAAAAATTAGGTTTTAAAATTAAATAAAATAAAAAGTTATTTTAATTTTTAATATCTTCACAGAGAGAAATTCGCTAAATTGGTTAGACTGATTGCTGTCTTACTCAAATTAGAACAGTGGTTTCCAAAGTGGTTCCAGCGGACCACAAGAGGTTCGTGTTACCACTGAGAGGGTACGTGGTACATAAAAACTAATTTGGAGATGCGGGACAACACTTGAGGATCCACTAAAAGTTTAATTTAAAGTAAAATAATTGTAACCAATTCTCACTTTTACGAAAGTTAAAATAGACAGCAATAAATAAACTAGTAGTTCTTTTTTGGCTGTTCACTCAAGTTCACATTACGTTAAAAATACACATGCATTTTTAACGTAAGAGCATACATACATCAGGGGTTATGAGCCTTAAGCTCGCGTGAGCACATGCTCCCACGAGGGCTAATGACACTGGGACCTACTGCTTAAAGCCTTGTACTACCTGTAACCAGCAACACACCCGAAGTCGGGTGTAGGGTGTTGAATTGGCAACGCTGAGTCCAAGTCAGCATTAAGTCAAGCAAGCATCCCCATAATATTTAAAATAACAAAATAATATATATATATATATATATATATATATATATATATATATATATATATATATATATATATATATATATATAAATGTAGAAAATCTAGACTAAAAGGTACAATTAATGCAGTTTACGAAAGTGAAGGGGGATACTCCGCAGGAGTCCTGCCCAGGTAAAAGTCCGGTGTACTACATGATACTTTCTGACATGAGAGCAGGGGTTTGCGAGTTAATATCTGCACAGGGCAGTTGTGATGGCCATTCGTGAAGGGGTACTTTGACCCTGGCGGTGTGGTATAAGGTTAAATTCATGGCCGCACGATGGCGCCTTGGTTAGCGGTGAGCCAGTCAACCAGGCTCCCGGCCTTCCTTATCAGTACCGGGTTTTTGATTAAGCTCTCTGCCCAGAGTTCCTTGGATCTTTCAGAGGGTTACTGATTAAAGCCGATTCCAAAAGGTTACGAACATCTATGCCACTGTGGGATTCGAACCCACGAACTCCGGTTCCGAATGCCAGCACCCTAACCATTCGGTCATCGTTTGGCTTACTCTTTATGAAGAGACAATACAAAGTACCAACCAAGCCTTATGCGGGATTTGAACACACCCCCTCCAGCAAGGCAGGTACATGCTCTAACCACTATGTCGATCGGGTGACCCACTGTGTTATGGTAAATATATATTATTAAATATATGTTATACAAAACTTATACTTCTAAAATATTTTTTATCCGATTGCAGTCACCACTTTTTTTTTTCCAAATCTTCGTACTATAAAAATGTTGAGAACCTGTGACGTACCAGCTATAAGTGCAAGTGCTTATTTATTTCTTACTGTGTAACAACGCAAAAAAATTAAGAACTGGATAGCAAATATAGCAAACAAGAAATTAAAAGAGAAAAATTTACTCAGGAAAAATAACGTATGTACATATTTTCTCGCATATATAATACCCACTAGTGAGAAGAAATCTTACAACTTAGCTTAAGCAAATTATATTGCCTTTTGTCTTTTGCATTCTTTAGTGGGTGAAGAATATAAGGCAAGTATGTTTATAGTTCCCGTCTTCTCAACAGCCATCTTAAATGCTATTTTTACTAGCATTAAGTCTGTGCTAAAAATGACTTTAATTAAATTTAAAAGAAAGAAAATTTCCACATTTTTTTCTTAACTATCCCTCCTCTCCTTGTTTTTCTACTTGAGGTTTTTTCTTTATTCGGCTGATTCATTAAAAAATGAAAAGCTATAAAAATATTCAGATATATTATAAAATCAATAAGAGTTCTTTTGTGTGGTGCATGTGGGAAAAAATGATTTAAAGGGTCTGTTGTCGTATTTCAAACGGTCCCAATGTTCATAATTTATAGATGAGCATCCATTTTCTGATTTCATACATTAAAATGTATGCTATTTTTATACTTATCTGCATCCCGCTGTGGGCATGAATATTCCTAGCTGTTCGGAATCGGCTTTAAGCAGTAGGTCCCGGTTTCATTAGAAATTGTGTGCAAAACAGTAGGCTGTAGCGCTTCAAACAAAATCAAACAAAAGCCAACAAAACAAAATCAAGCATTGGGAAAACAAGTGACGATATTTTTACTATTACTTTTGTTTAAATTGCGTAGTAGATTAAAAATCTTCTAATTTATACTAAGTATAGATAAAAAAGATCTGGGGGTTTAGGGGGCTAGCCTACCACCGAAGAACGCATATACCGAGCATCTAAGTATGCAAGTGTATATATGCGTGCATCTGTTCTAGCATATTTATATATAGACGAACAACACATGCAAGAAGCACGTGCACTCTCAGGTACACATACATACAGATGGATAACCAAATAATTACGAATATCAAATAAAGATTTAGATACTTCTAAAGAAAATCAGTTAAAAAACCGTTTACACATCATGTCTCAATGTTATAAATAAACCGTAAAAAACTGGAATAATGAATTTGAAATACATAGTTATTATTGGAAAACACACAAATAACACTTTAAGCAATAAATAACACACCTCACTTTGTGCGCACTCCCTAAAAATTAAAATCAAACTACAATAGCATTTTTGTTCATATATGTGCACAAAGATGCATGTTCTGCTGATGCAAATTGCTGATAGATTCGTGATAGCATTTTAAAATTGCTTTCTGTTTGTAAAATATTATTTATACTTGAAGTAAAATAAATTTTTGACTTATAAGGGAGTTCTACCTTCTTACTTTATCTGAATAAAATAATTCTTACTTTATCTGAATAAGATAATTCTTACTTTATCATAATAAGATAAAGTAAGAAGGTAGAATTTCCTAACAAGTCAAACATTTATTTTACCTTAAGTATAAATAATATTTTACAAGGAAAAAGCAATTTTAAAATTCATATTTATTTTTCTCCGTTCTCTACACCAATTGTATAAAATCTTTCAATAAAATAAAAAGAAGCAAGTGTTAATGCTGAATAATTTTCTCTTCATATGTCCAAGTTTCAGAGTATACACATTGTACTGTGCAAATCATTACAAAAATTGCTTTATTTTAGCAATATTTATGAAAGTCTGCGATTCTTTAACACTATATTGTCCAAGAAAGTCATTTTGACTGTTTTTAATTTCAATTAGAAGAACAATTATGTATATAATGACACAATTTCTTAGAATTTTGTGACTTTTTGTTCAACATATAAACGTGTTTATTAATTTGTTGTACAAAAAGTCACAAAATTCTAAGAAATTGTGTCATTATATACATAGTTGCTTTTCTAATTGATATTAAAAAACATTCAAAATTGACTTCTTTGGGCAACCTAGTATTAAACGTATTCAATAAAAGTCTGGTAATTTAGCTAAATTCTATAAACGTCTGCAATAGAATTATAATAAATAAGCAAATGTATATGCTGAAATAATTTCTCTTTTATAAGTCTTAAGTTGGGTAGAAACATATTGTAATCTATAAAACGTTTTAAAATTTACAGTAAATTACTTAAACTACAGTTCTGTGTTTCAATAGAACACTACTTTTACTCTTTCATGTTTCTTTTTAATATACATCAGATATAATAAGTCTAAATTCATTTTCTGCCTTGCATTTATCAGTTCAATATCCACAGGAAATATCTATGCGTTTTATATTATCTGATTTACAACAAAACCATACGAAAGTATTAGTTCCCATGGCCCATATTTTAGATTATAAATATAATGTAACTTCTTACGAGATTTTTTCCTAAAATATAAAAATCCATATACTTTACGATTTATTTCTTTTTTATAGTAAAGGAACTTATGAAATCTTTTTTCACAATACCTTGAAACATAATGCTTGCTTTCTAAAATATGCATAAGAAATATTATATTATGCTCCTACGTTAAAAATATCAACATCTTTTTTATTTTTTTGAAACAGCACAATATATAAGCAGACATGTCGCTTTCGATATCACTCACATTGTTCCCAGTGTATACAAATCGCATAGAGAGCTTTTTATGCAACGGCTTACAAATACGTCTAGACATCAATACGAAATACGAACGAAAAGTTAAGTACAAAAGAGGGGAGAGGAAATAATCTCTTGAGACAAATGGAAAGTTTCAGTATGGAATAAAAGCAAAGTTGGTGAAAACTGATTTTTTTAAAAGTCTATCACAAATAGCAATCTTGTTGTAGTCGGTAACATACTATGCCGTGTTCCCCCTCCCCTCACTTTAGATCCCCACATACGAGTGATACATACATATCAAGATATACATGACGTGATTTGGGAAAGGCAGCGTAAGAAAAAACAGCGTATGAAGAGAACGCTTTTTTGTACGTATGTAAAAATAATTTGACAACATTTAAGGTAAATTAAACCTGCCAGGCTTTACTATAATAAAATAGTTAAAAAATTAGTCTGCCGGGAATCGAACCCAAGCAGTTGCGTTTTATCGCCGAGGCTCCAACGCATAAAGGGTAAAAAAAAGATATAACAATGCTGTTTTTTTAAATTAAAATGATGTATTTTTTAATTGATTTCATTATTATCGAAGATACATTTGTATGCAAAATTTCAACTCTGTTGGAGATTGGGAAGTTAGAGAAAACTTGATTAAGAGATATCACCGAGGCTCCAACGCATAAAGGGTAAAGAAAGGAGATAAGTTTTTTTTTTATTAAAAATGATGTATTTTTTTTATTAATTCGATGCATTATTATCGATCTGGTTTGGAGTGCTACGGTTTACTTTTTGCAACAAGAGGGTTAAGGAGACCGGGACCTACAGCTTAAAGCCCATTCCAAACAGCTATGAACATCCATGCCACTGTGGGATTCGAAACCACGAACTCCGGTACCGAAGGCCAGCACCCTAACCAATCGGCCATCCTTCGGCTGCATTATTATGGAAGATATATTTGAGTGCAAAATTTCAGCTCCGTTGGAGATTGGGAAGTTAGAGAAAACTTGATTAAGAGATATCCCCTAGGCTCCAACGCATAAAGGGTAAAGAAAGGTGATAACATTGTTTTTTTAATTAAAAATGATGTATTTTTTATTGATTCAATGCCTTATTATCAAAGATACATTTGTAAGCAAAATTTCAACTCTGTTGGAGATTGGGAAGTTGGAGAAAACTTGATTAAGAGATATCACAGAGGTTCCAACGCATAAAGGGTAAAGAAAGGAGATAACAATGCTTTTTTTTATTAAAAATAATGTATATTTTATTTTGTAATCGAAATAATATAAAAATGATGTATTTTTTATTATTTCGATTCATTATTATCGAAGATATATTTGAATGCAAAATTTCAATTCTGTTGGAGATTGGGAAGTTGGATAAAACTTGATTAAGAGATATCACCGAGGCTCCAACGCATAAAGGGTAAAGAAAGGAAATAAGGTTTTTTTTCCTTTAAAAATGATGTGGTTTTTTATTGATTCAATGCATTATTATCGAAGATACATTTCAATGCAAAATTTCAGCTCTGTTGGAGATTGGGAAGTTAGAGAAAACTTGATTAAGAGATATCACCGAGGTTCCAACGCATAAAGGGTAAAGAAAGGAGGTAACAATGCTTTTTTTTTATTAAAAATGATGTATTTTTTATTAATTCAATGCATTACTATCGAAGATACATTTCAATGCAAAATTTCAGCTCTGTTGGAGATTCGGAAGTTAAAGAAAACTTGATTAAGAGATTCAGACCTAAACAGACATTGGTAAAACGAAAAGGAATAGAGATATTTTTTATTTATAAAAGATTTTTTTAAATATAACTTAATTTTAAGTCGGTTACGTGGTTTTAGTTTTCTTGTTTAGAGACTCCTTTTTGCTTCACAAGAATTGAATCTACCAGATATACAATCTAAACTGAATCCCTATAGCTTCAAATTCTCACAGCTAGTAATTTTATTAAATGCTAAAAGAACGATATACTGTTGAAAATATCTTGACTATTTCTATTATTACTATCCACTGACAGGCATTTATAGTTCCTTGAAACTATAAACCCTGTCAACTCTATGTCTTACTGTTGTTCCTTTACAAAGCATAATTTTGGTCTAACATGATAATGCAATGATCATTTAAAATGGCGTCGGCTAACTAGATAAAATGGATAAGCTAATTGCTATAAATCTCTCCTGTACTTAAATGATAATATATAAAGTGTCTAACAGATATATGATTCTATTATTATTTTATTATTTAACCAATTTCTAATATTGGTAATCATCATCGTCAAGACATAAACTTGCCTTATCTTGGAACATTTATAAATGTCCATTAGTTATTCTATTTTTATTTCACTCATCTATTTTACCATTTTTGAGATCTAAGAATACGTTATCACAACTGTAAATAAAATGATTAGGACTCAAATGTCTCCTACTCTTAAAGCTAAACGTTAAAGCCTTTCTCTATAATTACTTCTATTTCCATACATCTAGCTGTTTTTTCATCACAATGGAACATAAAAAAGTTTAAGGTTACGGAAAGTCAGTAATTAACGGCGAAACCCAATATTTAAAATGAATTTAATCCCTTAACGATTATCGTTCTATTTTTTAAATCGCTCAACTTTCTTTTCAAACTGAATTACGTAATGAATATTTCAAATAGAGCAGTCTGTATCTCCCAAGAAGTAATTTCTTTTTATGTTTAAAATATATATTGAAGACTTTACATCTGAAAGAAAATTTTTTACCAGCAAGAAATTGAAGGTAAAAAGTAAATGTAATGTAAAAATCAGCTCTATATTTAATCAACAAGCTCTTGAATACAAAACAAATTTTATCGTTAACCTAAAAAAAAATATTCATTTTTTGACGACTACAAAATCAATTTCGCATTTATTGATCTAGGTTCATATAGAATTTTAATTAACCTGTAAATCCGGCAGCAGTTTTCGTCGATAGGGTCCTAGTAAGATACTTTTGTGACCTACCCCCTTAACAACAATTTATAACGATTAACAAATAGCATAGTCACATTTCTATAAGAATGAGGATATTAAATTAGGAAAAAAAGTAAATATTTTGAAAATTTTTTTTATTATTTACACATATAATTTTTTTTGAAGATTAGAATTTAGATTTAAAAAAATATATATAAGTTAATATACATTTAATGATTTGATGGTAAAATAATGAGAAATATCAAAATTATCATTTAGCATCTTCTTTCCTTAAAATTCCCTTATATATAAATTTGTGGACAAAATGAATAAGTCAGAAATACCAATGAAAAATTTCAATGTATGTTTTTCAGGTAAAAAGACTAAGAATAATCCCTAAGCTCAATTGATCAAGTGATAAAAAAATACCCATGTTTAAAGAGAACGTGCTAACTATTGCCTAAAGTAGTGATAGACAGAGGCTGTTTGTCTATACATGCTCTGGAGGGAAAAATCAGAATTACCGCGCAAACCCACAAATGTACTTTATGAACAAAAGTTATTAAATATTAATATATATATATATGTAATATGGGGAGACTCGTTTAAAATCACAATACATTTTTTTGATATATATATATATATACAATATATACAAAAAAATATATATAACATCGTGCACACAGACAAGTAAAGGAGGGTACTATGTCACAAATTTAGTAGTAAAAAATTTTTACATGATAAAGCATTTTTCAAATTTGTTTAAGCGGAGACGTTTATTAAAGTAGTATAACAACTGATAAAGTCTATATTTGGAGGGAAAAATCATATTGCAAAAACGTACTTTATGAACAATAGAAATTTAAAAAAAAAATATGTAAATAAGGGATTTTAATTATGAAACGATATATTCATATATTTTTAATTATATATATAATAATTTACAATAAATATATTAATATAATAGAAGTGTTGTCTCACAACAGAAGAGAATAAATCATAAACGAATAGGCAAAAATCTCAATTTATGCAAAAAATAGGCGTAGTGACCTTTACTTCCAATGTTTAATGTTCCAATATACAAACATAAGGTACTAGAACTCGAAAAGAAATTGAATTTCAATAAACTTTGATTTTGACAATTTCAAAAATTCCCATTTGCAATTCCTGATCTAGAGAATGTAGAGACACTGCTGCAACCATACACGAATTTGTAAAAATGTCCATTTATTAATAAAATGGATATACTGCCCTTACTTCCCAGTATACCTATACAAACGTAAGGCACTGGCTCTCGAAAAAACTAGCATTTCAATCTACTTTGATTTTGGCACTTTTGTAAAATCCTATTTGTCACCCCTGAGCTAGAGAATGTCGAGACACTGCTGTTGAATCGATTTCCTGATTCCTATGAAATGCTCGACCAAAATTAATATTCAAGCATGATAATGCAAGAAATATTTATGACAATTACGAAAACTAAATTAATTCGATTTTATCGCTATCAATGTAAAAGCTACGAATTTAAAGGCGCAAGCCCAATGATAGATAGCTGGTAGATTTTCGTT
This sequence comes from Pardosa pseudoannulata, assembly GCA_032207245.1. Classification (NCBI taxonomy): domain Eukaryota; kingdom Metazoa; phylum Arthropoda; class Arachnida; order Araneae; family Lycosidae; genus Pardosa; species Pardosa pseudoannulata. The sequence goes on from CM063503.1 coordinate 77,159,426, forward strand.
GGCAGGCAACTGGCGGGAAGTGCGAGCATCAAGTGGTAGACTGCTGCAATCCTTTTCGCGCACTGCACAATAATGGACGTGCATATGAATAAAACATACGCGTGAGAGGAGTAGAGCCGCAGGATAAATATCGTTATTGTAAGTAAATTGACAAACATTGCGGGGGTGAGGAGAGTGTTTAGAGGGACGTGACAATGGGGCCTGCTCCAGAAAATTTACTTTTACGATGGATTATAGGCTTAGAAAGCAGTAACGATGCACATAAAAGTGCCCATATTGTATGCATTTGCTGTATTAACTTTTAAGAGTTTGGAGTAACAGTCCTCTGCAGGATGTCCCGAAGTCAGAAATAATATAGTATGCTTCTGCTTCTAGAAAACAGATAATAAATTTCTTTTATGGAGCACACAGTTTTAATAGCGTTGCAACTACTCTGGGGTCAATTTTATACCTTTTTTTCTGACATATAATAGATATTTTGAGAAATTTAACTTCCAGTTATTAAAAACTACAATATAATGGAAAGATACATCTCAAAAGATTACGAAGTCCGATTCAGGGGCGAAAACATGACACAGAAATAACGTGTTTTACAGATGTTACTCATAGTAAAATTTGTTTGTCTAAGGGGGAGAAAAATAAACCTTGCAAAAGTAAGTTTATTTCATTTTTTTAAATGCAGAGATAAGAGTTAAGTTCTTACGCTTCTCATCCAGATTTCAACCACTTTAAACTGAAAATATTTTTCTTTAATCTTCAGTTTTTTTTTAATAAATATTTTTGATAGAAAATTTTGAAAACAAAATAGACATACTGTATTAATTTCCGTGCTTAGGGCATTTACCCCGGGAGTCCCAGTAATAATCAATCCCTGTTCGTTAAAGACATTTATTTATCTTGGAGCTCTAGCTAGAGCAAAGAAGGCAACTGCATGACAAGCTAGAAAATTTTCCTAAAAAAACCCAAAATTCTATAGATAATAGTAAATTTATTTACTATTATCATAAATAGTAATAAATAAGTATATTTAGTTTTCTCAGTGAAAAAAATAAATCTGGTGGATTTTTTTTATACAGAAATGAGAATTTAGTTCTTAAGTTTTTCACCCGTATCTTTTCCACTCTAAAATGAAAAACTTTTCAAAAATTCTTTCCAAAATATATAGTGGACTAAAGGTATATCCAAAATAAATAAACAATATAAATAAATTAACAAAAATAAGTGTTACATCCAATTTGAATCCGAAAGAATCTTTGATTGTAAAATAACATCCCTTACTCGTTTAGAATGATATAACACTTAGTTCCCTCTAGATTTAGTAAATCTCACAAATTTCATTAATAGTTCCAGAAGAAAAACATTTTTTTTCAAATACTGCAAAATATGTCATGCATGAACTCAATCTCTGACACACACAGAAATATTTTTTTAAACTTTCAGGAAGATACCTCTGTTTTTTATTACATTACACTTATGAATAAATTCGTTTATTGGCTGAGTAAAATATGTATGTCGACGTGGTCAAAAACACAAATCATTTCAAAATAAAAATCAATCTCGCAAGTTAAAAACTACTATAATGGACTTCAGCTTAATGTGATCAGTTTGGGACACCGTGTTTTTGATAACAATAACCGATTGATAACAAAAAACGATAAGCAAAATTAGATAAATTCCCCCCCCTTTAATTCCCACGTACAAAATTTCAAAACAAAATGAAAAAACATACCTTACATTATCCTACATTTATGTATATTACCTTTTAAAACATAAGAAATATATGCATAATTAAAAAAAATCGATCAATTGTCGACAGTCTACAATTTTTTTCAAAGAACTTATTGATAAATGGTTTGTAATCACAATCAACCTGTCGTAACGATTTAAAATTTCGATATTTTGTTTTAACGTTAAACCATTTCCCTTTCTGGCTTCCATATCGACAAGCTGCATGCAAGCGAGCAAGGCATAAAATGTGAATACGTTACTTCTCAGTTTCGATAAGAATGTATTGCCTTCTGCTTCTCTGACAACCACCGACCACCAGCAGGGTGTGCGTATTTCTGAAAAATTTCAAGAACGTGTAATTTCCCACTCCTTTGTTCATTCCTCATTTCCCTAGTTGGAAAAAGGAGTATTTTCAAAAATTCAAACAACAGCAAAGGAAAAGAAAGAATGGGTTCCTTCTGGATACATTGTGAATATTCCTTTGCCAGTTAAAATGAGGTTAGAAAACTGATAACACTAACCAATGTAATGATCACATAAAACGATAATTTTAACATACAAATGAATAGAGAAAATCGGGACCAAGTGATTTCGATAACAATAAGCGATGGATAACATTAACCACGATAACATTAAGTGGAGTCTACTGTACTATAATTTTTTAAACGTCAATACCTGCGTACGGCCATGATTCTCTCAGTTACAGTTCTTGGTGCTTTGTAAATTATTGCCACAAATGAAACAAATGTATCATGCTCAGTTGTGAAATCACAAGATAAAACATGAAGTACAAAATAAAAACAAAAACATTGAATATAAAGTAATATGTGGCATTGAATATGCTAATATAAAACATCAATAATTAAAAAAGATAAATGACAAATACATTATTCAAATCATATACAGTAACTATCTATAGGATTTGCGGTAAATTTTCTCTATCTAGTATTTTAACCTCGTGTTAAATTTAACAATTAAAACTTTTCCAGGAGTTAAAACTTATTTAAAATACAGGAGAAAATACAGTTTTGAAGCAGTTTTTCGTAGTTGAAAAGTTCTTTCAGCTATTGAGTACTATTATTCTAAATTATTTTCGATAATTAAATAATAGTATTTGAAGCTAATTTCAATATTTGATTATTACTATTACAAAGAAGTTTCAGTATTTGAATAACACCAATAAAATTTAATATTTATATATTAGCCCGGAATTGAATAAACCCAATAATGTTCTTTTCCTTGATAATTTTATAAGTCAACAAATATTTGAAGTGATACTTCAGTTTATTATTTCCTTTAAGAAATTAAAATTTATTTAAAATACAGGTCAAAATATAGTTCTGAAGCAGTATTTCTTAGTTGAAAAATTAAAATTTATTTAAAATACAGGACAAAATATAGTTTTAAAGCAGTTTTTCTTAGTTGAAAAATTGTTTAAGTAATTGAATACTATTATTCAAAATTAGTTTCAATAATTAAATAATAGTATTTGACACTAATTTCAATATTTGATTATTACTATTCCAAAGAAATTTCAGTATTTGAATAACACCAATAAAATTTAATATTTATATATTAGCACGGAATTGAATAAACCCAATAATGCACTTTTCCTTGATAATTTTATATGTCAAAAAATATTTGAAATAATACCTCAATTTATTATTTTCTTTAAGGAATTAAAATTTATTTAAAATACAGGACAAAATATAGTTTTAAAGCAGTATTTCTTAGTTGAAAAATTAAAATTTATTTAAAATACAGGACAAAATATAGTTTTGAAGCAGTATTTCTTAGTTGAAAAATTGTTTCAGCTATTGAATACTATTATTCGAAATTAGTTTCAATAATTAAATAATAGTATTTGAAATTAATTTCAATATTTGATTATTACTATTCCAAAGAAGTTTCAGTATTTGAATAACACCAATAAAATTTAATATTTATATATTAGCACGGAATTGAATAAACCCAATAATGCACTTTTCCTTGATAATTTTATATGTCAACAAATATTTGAAATTATACCTCAGTTTATTATTTCCTTTAAGGAATTAAAATTTATTTAAAATACAGGACAAAATATAGTTTTAAAGCTGTATTTCGTAGTTGAAAAATTAAAATTTATTTAAAATACAGGACAAAATATAGTTTTAAAGCAGTATTTCTTAGTTGAAAAATTAAAATTTATTTAAAATACAGGACAAAATATAGTTTTAAAGCAGTTTTTCTTAGTTGAAAAATTGTTTAAGTAATTGAATACTATTATTCAAAATTAGTTTCAATAATTAAATAATAGTATTTGACACTAATTTCAATATTTGATTATTACTATTCCAAAGAAGTTTCAGTATTTGAATAACACCAATAAAATTTAATATTTATATATTAGCCTGGAATTGAATAAACCCAATAATGCACTTTTCCTTGATAATTTTATATGTCAACAAATATTTGAAATGATACCTCAGTTTATTATTTCCTTTAAGAAATTAAAATTTATTTAAAATACAGGACAAAATATAGTTTTGAAGCAGTATTTCTTAGTTGAAAAATTGTTTCAGCTATTGAATGCTATTATTCTAAATTAGTTTCAATAATTAAATAATAGTATTTGAAACTAATTTCAATATTTGATTATTACTATTCCAAAGAAGTTTCAGTATTTGAATAACACCAATAAAATTTAATATTTATATATTAGCCTGGAATTGAATAAACCCAATAATGCACTTTTCCTTGATAATTTTATATGTCAACAAATATTTGAAATGATACCTCAGTTTATTATTTCCTGTACGGGAACAAGTGACGGCTTCTGAAACAAGCAAGGAATTAACACAGCTCCATCATAATAATCTTTAATAAGTTTCTCCTTCTAGTTCTGACAAAATAGATTGAACCTTATACAGAGATTGTTTTCACAGAAAATTTTCGATATTAAAAATATACGATAATCAAGTAACCCGGGTAAGATAAATGACAGAAATAAATATTTATATGTGTTTAAATCCTTGAGAATAATTTAGCAGCCATCTGTAGCAAAGATATTAAATTGCAGTAAATCATCGTTTATTCGTTTTTTATGCAATGCTTTATGACAATTCCGATACATTCCTAATCAGTGTTTCATTTTTACAACGATAAAGGACAAAAATGTCGGTTATACGTCACTCTTCCTTTTCCTAAGTAAATTTTCCTTTGATAATCTTCCATTGTTAAACTTCAAACTTGTTTTTTATTCCAAAGCACTGGTGGATAAACATTCAATTCAGTTATTTCAATTTATAGATTGGTACTGCAGCGATTAAAGAATTTTAATTAAATGTCTATCTGCATGTACATAAGTAATATCATTAGTCCTTGGGATATGCAATAAAAGACCGATTTTTCAAAACTTTTATGATAAATGGTTAATTTTAAGATTTAATTACTACTATTCTTTAATTACACTATGTAGTATAATACTAGTACTACTATCTTAGGGAGAGGACAACAGAAAAATCCGGTTTTTCCTTTACCTATTTTATCCACATAATTACTCTAAATTGTTTTCATACTAAACTTAAACCATTAAGCATTTATATAAAAATCAATATACGGTAGAAAAGCATAAGTATTCAAAAAATAAGGAATGATACTACTGTCGAACTCTCAATTTAGTACCTATGAAGTTACAATAGATTGCATTCATTTCGATCTAGCATTTACAATACAATTCCGTGTGTTGCAATTTCAGCAACTGAAATCTAGTATGTTTCCCCTTTTATTAATTTATACATTCAGTATAAAAATAATTACAGTGTAATATTTTGTTCTAAATCTAAGCATTAAATTATATTTACATAAAAATCAATTGGCTATGAGAGAGAATAACTGTTTAACTAATAAGGATGGTACCACTGTCAAACTCTGAATTTAGTACCTGTGAAATTAGGATGGATTGCATTCATTTCGATCCAATGTAGGAAATACGATATCGCTAGTCTAAATAATTCTACAGAAAGTGATTGGTAATATATCCATGGGATCTTCTCGTGGTAGAAAGCCAGCATTTCAACCTTAAACTATTAGCATGAGGAATCAACTGAAATCTGGAATGTTTCCTTTTTTTCCTATCCATATAATTACATTGTAATTTTTTATGCTAAACCTAAACCCCAAAATAATATTCATATTGAAATCAATCGGAGAGAATAAGTGTTTAATAAATAGGAATGACATTACTGTTAAACTCTGGTACCTGTGAAATTATGATAGATATAATTACATTGTAATATTTTATGCTAAACCTAAATCCCAAAATAATATTCATATTGAAATCAATCGGAGAGAATAACTGTTTAACAAGTAGGAATGGTACCACTGTCCAACTCCGAATTTAGTACCTGTGAAATTATGATGGATTGTATTCATTTCGATCTCATGTATGAAATACGATATCGCTAGTTTAAATAATTCTACAGAAAGTGACTGGTAATACATCCATGGGATCTTCTCGTGGTAGGAAGCCAGCATTTCAACCTAAAACTTAGCATGAGGAATCAACTGAAATCTGGAATGTTTCCTTTTTCTCTATCCATATAATTACACTGCAATTTTTTATGCTAAACCTAAACCCCAAAGCAATATTCTCTCCGATTGATTTCAATATGAATAACTATTTAACAAATAGGAATGGTACCACTGTCAAACTCTGAATTTAGTGCCTGTGAAATTATGATGGATTGCATTCATTTTTATCCAATGTATGAAATACGATATCGCTAGTTTAAATAATTCTACGGAAAGAGATTGGTAATATATCCAGGGGATCTTCTCGTGGTAGAAAGCCAGCATTTCAACCTTAAACTATTAGCATGAGGAATCAACTGAAATCTGGAATGTTTATTTTTTTCCTATCCATATAATTACATTGTAATTTTTTATGCTAAACCTAAATCCCAAAATAATATTCATATTGAAATCAATCGGAGAGAATAACTGTTTAACAAGTAGGAATGGTACCACTGTCCAACTCCGAATTTAGTACCTGTGAAATTATGATGGATTGTATTCATTTCGATCTCATGTATGAAATACGATATCGCTAGTTTAAATAATTCTACAGAAAGTGACTGGTAATACATCCATGGGATCTTCTCGTGGTAGAAAGCCAGCATTTCAACCTAAAACTTAGCATGAGGAATCAACTGAAATCTGGAATGTTTATTTTTTTCCTATCCATATAATTACATTGTAATTTTTTATGCTAAACCTAAACCCCAAAATAATATTCATATTGAAATCAATCGGAGAGAATAAGTGTTTAATAAATAGGAATGACATTACTGTTAAACTCTGGTACCTGTGAAGTTATGATAGATTGCATCCATTTCGATCCAACGTATGCAATACAATATCGCTTGTCGCTGTTTCCTATTCTAACACAGAAAAGCACTCCCTAATACAGTGTCTCATTTTTCCACGTCTTTTTAGCCTGCGCTTCACAGATTTGGGGACCCAAAATCGTCGGGGAGTGTGAGGGGTAGGGAGAGGGTGGACGTTAATGGGAAGTCGGCAACTTCAATGGGAGATCCCTGATTGTCGCCAGAGCATGTGTCTAGGATCATTGTAAAAAGCGGTAGGGGGTTCTGTGAGTAGAATCCACCCCCACTTGGGGGTTGATTGCATCCACCCCTACCCACTTGTGGTGACACTGATATTCCCCTCGTTTTTTCAACTAGAGAAATGCTTAGCCACCCCGTAATAAACATGTTTGTGGAATTTCAGCCTGTTGATGGCATGGCCGGAAATAGGAAAACCAGGAAGGAAAATGTTACGGTTTCAGGAAAGAAAGGCTACAGACTGCTTGCGATACGTTCTAGGCTTTCTTTATTACCATCATTATAGTGTCCGTTATACATTTCTTTCTACTTGCTGCTATTAAATTCTAATATTTCTATACATTTTCATTAAAATAAACACCGATCAAAGGGAAAACACCATTTAAAGTTTTACTGTTTGGTTATATTTGCTGACAGATAATGAGGTGACTGAATGCCATAATTATTGAATAATGGGTTAAAAAGTTAAAATGAAACTGACTTGAGTTAAAAGTAATCATTTCATGCATAATTAAAAGAAATGCTATTCAAAGTTTGATATATATGTTCAAGATAGTTATGAATATAAATATGAGTTATTAAAAATATCTATGTAAGAATTTATTAACTTTAAAAGGAAAATTCATTTAGTTACTTTATCATTGTTTTTGGCTTTACAAATAGTGTATAGCATTAAATGGCACAGCCAATGTAAGTAAGGAACAGATATTAAGAGAATGTACTTAGACACGCAGTTACGAGTAAGCAGCATTCTCAATGAAAAAGAACTCCGTGGCGTATGACTAGCACAAACTCAACAGGAGATTACTGGATATAAACTAAAATCTATTAAGCTAAGAGTATTTTCAATGAATCCAAGCATCTGATATTAATACCATAAACGTTATGTATGAAATATTATATAAGCGAATTTTTGTATATAGACTTTATAAATACTGCTTTAGAAACGAAACGGTAAATGTGTATTGCCTAAATTAATACACTTTGGTGTTTTTAAGGCAATAGAAACCTTAATAATTTGGAATATTTATAAGTAAATACATTTTTTATGTTTATAGAAAATACGCATCTCTTATTCTGCATTAAACCCTTGCTGATACTTTGTTTTTGTTGCCGCATATGTTAAAAATATTTTACATACATAGGTTCTGTTAAATGACATTAAATTAGTAATGACTGTAGCTTGCTAGTAACCTGTTGCCAGCAAGGCCAAAACCATAACGTTAAAACACAGCCAGCACTGAATGTAAGGCGCAGATACAAAACCTTTTTTCATCAAGATTAAGATAATTGCATGGATTTAATGTATAACTGCAATCTACGTTGCATTAAATACAACATACACAGCAGCTGGGAACACTTGCCTTGAGGTTGCATATAGTCTTCGTAAACCTTATGCAGTCTTTATAAAACCTTGCTCTTGTATTAATATTTAATTATATAGACTGCGATTATTTAAAAATTTAATTATATTGTTGTTATGTTAGTTTTTGTAAATTAATATTATTTTACTATTATAATTCTTAATAAATGCAATAAATTTATTCAAAAATACTTCGTTATTATTAGTTTTGTTTAAAGTGGTGTTTAAATATGGAATTATTTGGCTGATCTGTAGTAAAATTCATCGTCTACTATTTAAGTACTGAAAAATCTGTGAATACACCAATTCAGTATCCACAAAAGAATAAACAACATTAAATTTAGATTTTAAAATCTGAATTTAGATTTAAAATCTAAATTTAATGAAATAAAACTATTTCGCTTTTATGGTCGATTGCCGTTTTTTCTGGCTGATCTGTAGTAGAAATTCACCTTCTACTACTTAAGTACTGCAAAATCTGTGAATACACCAATTCAGTATCCACAAAAAATTTTTCGTCTTTCAATACTGTCTGTCGCCTGTCATCTTAATACAAACAGAGTCGACATCGTACTACTCTAGAGTAAGATTCTGGAAAGGAGCAGGCTGTTCTCATGCAGCGACTTAATATTAAATTCATGTGAAAACAAACCCGAAACAAAAATCCGAAGGAGTTCTTGAACATTGGACATTCATATTCGTATAAATAAAGGAGAAGTCACATAGCCCTCATCAATTCTTTCAATGTATTTCCTTGTTTGTTAAAAAAGGGGGGACAAGGAGAGAGAAATGAATGCCAAGATGGTTTCTGTTTCATAAAATTGTTTGCTGTCTCAATTTCTCAAGATTGATCGACGTGCTACGGTGACTGAGTTTAGATCAATATTGAGTCACGTCATTTCTGGCATCAAACAATATTACTTCAGCAACACCCTCCCTCAATAATGTACAAATATTCGAAAACAGTTTAGAGTTGGTATTGACTCTCATTTTGAGCACTAGCAGAAGCATATTCCATTAGGATTAAATATTGAAGGCTTATAGTCAATATTTAATTTGAAATGCTTAAAGTAGCGCTGGATGATAGTTAGATCGATAGCTTACAATAGTGAATGTAGTTGTTTATATACATGTCTTCATGAACTATAAAAATATCTCTAACTCAAAAGATTTTCTGATGTTTGCCATGATTGCCGTAATGATGTTTGTCATGATTGCCGTAATACAGGTTAGCGAGCTCACCTGTATGCAAAAAGAAAGATCTGTGTTTGTTACTATTCTCTACCTATGAGGCGATAATAGCCTTCATATAACTGTTTGAATTAATATTCTTTAAATTTTCTATCAATAGAACATTTTTACATTAGGAAAAAAAATCTATATTTTTTGGTTGTGTGTTATTTTTTGAAACGTTGTTTCAAGCCAAGTTGTTTCAAAAACAGTTTATTTTTTCATGTGTAATTTTCATTTAACAGCTTTAAGTCCTAAATCAGTTTCCTTTATATAAAATTTAGACACAAATCTACATCAAAGTTTTTCTCAAATTTTACTAATAACTGGACCAATAATCTGAAAAAACCTTGAAATTAAAAAAATTATTTAAAAATTTTTAAAAACATTTAAATTTCATTCAAACGATAAAAAAAAATATTCAGGGTATTATTAATAAGAAAGGACAAAAACTTAATATTTTTATACATTATTTCTTGAGGAAATCGTTAGTCAAATATGTTGCAATTTTGGAACATTGGCGAGTAAATCTCTGTCTATTGCTGTAAAATGATCCAAAAAACAAGAAAATGTACTCATTGGCATGAGAATTATTCGAATCGACGTAAAACATGTATATTAACACATTGTGTGCGGGTACATTTCACAGCGGAATTCTACCGGGAGCGGGCGTTTTGCGCTTAAATTTAGTTAATTAGCGAAATCTAAATAGATCAAAAATTATTTAATTTTTTAAACAACTTTTCGTATTTTATACTGAAATATATTAACAGATATATAAATAGAAATATATAAATAACAAACATAAGATTTTTGTAAACAAAAATATATTTTTTTAGTGTATAAATTTATAATAGTATCGTAAATATGAAAAATCAAATAGAAATAGTAGTATATAGTTTTAATTTTTTCCCGTTTTGTGGTTCCGCATCGACTGATGTAAAAACTAGTTTTTATTAGTGAACTAGTTTTTATTATTATTAGTAAATATTTCCAGAATCTATGTTGTAGACAAGAACATTCGGCTTCGTTTTCCTGTACATACCGTTATTTTTGTACCCACAAACAAACCATGTTGTTTCCATAACCCGTACTAGTACTTGACCCTCACTCAAGTATCAATCGTCAGAAAACGTACTAGTACGTGTCCCGCATACAATGTGTTAAACGTAAAGATTCACTTTTATGCTATTGCAAAATTCTAATAATATTTAATAACAGAAAAAAGTTGTATATTACATCAGGGCTAAATTTGCAGCAATTTTTTTTATCTGTTACGCAAAAGTAAAATCATGTTCGGACAAACTATTTCACACCGAATTCGATATTCTAAAACAGAATGCAATAATAAATAATAGAAAATTTATGAAGTGCAAGAACTAGAACTGCTTTCAGTACCAGAGAATTATAAGAAAAATCTATTATAACTCCCCTGCTTATCATTTACTAAAAAATTCTGATCACCAAACCGTCTGATCTTTCGTTATTTTCAATCTGTCTCGAGGAGAAATTTCACAATAAAAGCAAAACGATTTCCTTTATGCAAGCAAATTTACCTGCATAGGAAAACTGCTTGCAAAACAAAATTCTCTAGAATTTTTGGAGAGAGCTGACTGATTTTTTTTCTTTTATTGTACAAGTAAAAATTATAATGCTGCATACATGGACAGAGGTACTGATAAATTGGAATATATTAAAGAAAAAATTAAAGTAGTAACAGATAAAAAGTTTTAAAGTGTAAAATCAGCTTTTCAAGTAAAAGAAAACAACAGCGTTCGTTAGAAATTAAAAATGGTTTTAGATAATTTCAAGTACAAATGAATTATATAAAGAAAAAAAATGAAGTATGATGTATATGTATGGAAGCATTATATGGACATACAATAATGTAAATGTAATCAGTATGCGTAGTTTTAATGAAATATTTTTTTAAAAAATAACAGTATAATCTTAGCTGCTCCTTCTCCGAAAAAAAAAAAATTCTGCTACGATTGCAAAGAATTACGGATTGCGTCAAAACTAAAACAAGTCTAATTTTCTTTCGTGCTCAAAGTTGAACAGATACCTTATTTTGGTAATATTTAAGTTAAAACTCCACAATTACTTAATCTGCAAAATAATCAGAATCTTAACAGGCTGAAATAGTTATGTTATTAAACTGAAATCTAAAAATACTGGTAATGCATTCGTTTATACTTTGTATTAAGGTAACTCAATATACTAAACTTGTGACTGGACGAACTTTGGAAAAAAAAAGTTGTTTTGCTTATAATTATTCTTGTTCCAACAACTTAAGCGTGAAGTCACGAAAACGCTCCTTTCTTCAAAAATAGAACGCTGTTGAAAACAGGAAATTTTCCAGAGACGAATAACATAGCCAATACAGACATACTCTAAGAAAGAAAAAGAATCTTTATGGTGAACATAATTGTCACTTTCCTCTATCTACAATGCCATGAACTTCATAAAGCATTCAAAAGTGCGTGTCCCGTAAGTTTCCGCAGCTTCAAACACACTTTGTTTATTTACTCTTTCTTAGGGGGAATATCATTCTGTGACAAGTATACCTGCACACAGGAAACTTGCAAGAGGCCCACAACCAAAAATTTTTTCTAATCCAAGTTTTAAAAGTGCTCATGACTTAACGCCAGCATTTTTGCCACCGTTTTTTACATCCGCGTCTTCAGAGTTTTGTGTGTGTTTATACTATGTGCCATCAAGGGGTTCCAAAATGAATTGCTTTAAAACCAAAACACACGTTTCGCTTCCACAAAATAAAATGGCATTTTACCGGTCGTGCTTTTTTTTTATCTCATTCTAACACTGGAAGGAAAGAATATAAATATTCATACATTTCTTTTTTTGTTAAATAGAGAGTAAAAATAATTAAAATGTATTTAATTGTTTACTACACTGGAAAAAAGGCATACCTTTCCTAATGTACGAAAAGATAAATAAAGAGCATAAATATACAAGTAAATTTTTTTTCTTTCTTTCAATTTAACCCAATAGATAAAAATAGATAAACGATAATAGAAACCTATGGATAAACGTTCAATTTTAGAATTTAACGTTTATTCTTTTAGTGTAAATATAAAATACTATATTCCGCGTTTCATAATACATTGTATGTTCAAAAAACATCCTTTGTTCATATAATTAGTTACAATGATTCAACAATTTATCCAGTTACAGCATTTCAAAACTATTACGAAAACATATATACAAATTATCCAGTCTTAAGCGAAGAAAATAAAATTGCAGATGAATCTAGAAGAAAATACTGTAAAATTTTCGTAATTAAACTAAACCGATTTGAAAACTAACGTAGGAAACGAAAACTGTTAAAAATTATCCATGGCCACATAATACTCGACGTATTTTTTTTGAATCACCACAGTCAACAGAAGGGACTTGATGAATATAATACATTTTCATCAATTCTACTGTGAATGAAACAGTAAAATTGATACTGTTAAAAAAAATAAAGAAAAGCTTCTCAAAAATATGCTCATATTGTGCAAGATAGGTCTCAAGAGAATGAAGTACTTGATGAGTATAACACATTTTACTGAACTATAGAGCATTTTAATCAACCCTACTGTAGATACTGTCTAAATACACTATTTACGTCATATTGCCTTGTGTTAGTATACAATTTTGAACACCTTTAGAGTGTGCACTTAACAAAAAATGATTTTATTAGATCTCTTGTAGCAAACAGGAAAAAAAATTGTAAACCAAACCAAACTTAGCGAAAGAAAAATCTCCATTTTGTACATTAGGGTAAGTATTGTATATTCAACGATCGGTGAAAAAATATCACTGGATGAATCTCGTCCATAGTTTTCCTGAGTGAAAAACAGAGTACAATAGGAAAAAAATTATAGATGTCCTATTACAAAGTTCATGATTGAGAAAGTGTCTATCAAGTATGTTTAGGATTCTGAAGTTCATTAAAATCAACAATGATTGCTCAAATATATCGCACATTTTTTAAGGTAAGAATCGTTTATTCATTTGACCTTTGTGATCAGACCATTGTTCTAACGACTTTCATTATTTAATACTCGAGTTTAACTCTAAAAGGAAATAATTACGAGAATTAAGAAGTGTCATAGGAACACTTTCTTGCTCAATATGGGCACAGCATTATGCTCATATTGTTCAAGATAGTTAGCACACAGAAGGACTTGGTGATACAGATCAAGATACTCGAGCACTATTAATGGAATGATGTCTGAAGAGGCAGACAGATTAATAACCAGGAAATTCCGAGTATCAAGAACAAGTTATAAGACTTCCAAGTTAAGAAAGAAGAAAACTTGAAACTTCTGGAAAGAAAATGGCAAGAAAAAATTAATATAAATTGTATGTAAACCTGGGCCTCCGAAATTAAATAGCGGACTCTACTTAGAATTTCGTTACTGGCATAGATTACTACCTCTTTAAGTATGATGCCCTGGTCTAATGGAGTTGCAGAAAAAATTACTGTAAAACTTTGTAGCAAACAAACAAACCCTAAGTGTGTAGTTAATAAAACCTTCCATTTTATAGATTTTTTCCACATAACGAACTTTATTCAAATGAAGTTCGTTATAAAAAGGAAAATAAGAAACGTAAATGCAAATATATATGTGCATATCAGTACCTATTTTCAATGTTTTATAAAATCAGTAGTATTAAAATATACATTGTAACATTTCATTCAAATAAGTTTTTAAATTTAAAATGAGAGTTCACGACTGAAATATATATATATATATATATATATATATATATATATATATATATATATATATATATATATATATATACATATATTAAGAAATCAGCAAACGAACTTTATTTCTATAAAAGGAAAAATATTGACTCGTTGAATGTTAGCAGTCCTCTTAGAATCGCGTTAAATTAATCTTGATACAATCAAAAGCAGAAAAAAAATGGAGGTTGGAATGGCACTATTGATAATAAGTTTGAGCTTATATATATGAGAAAATGTTTTTATATTATTTTGGGGAAGAAATTATTCTTGAGCCCGAAATCTATCCGATTCTATTAATATTTCTAATTGTATTCATTGAATGGAGAAAGTCAATGTAGAAGACACATCTAATCCCTCCCCAGCCGTGTTTCCCGTAATTTGCTTTCTAATGCACTAGACTCCATTAATAAGAAAAAGTCCCATCTTAAGGAACAGAGAATATGATTATCAAACAGAAGCCAAACTCTCCGAATTCGAAGCATACTTAAGAAGTCATATGCTTTTAAAATAGTCGCCATAACCCCCCTCCTACTTTCAACTAAGCATTTTCAAATGAACTGAAAATTTTTCATCCTTTCCAAAAAACAATTTAATCAGTCCGAGCTACACAAGTTTCTATAATTCGTTTGATTCTGTTTTCTCGTAGAAAAAAAGACGCTAGAATCGAGAAAAACTTCAAACTCCTTGTTCAGCTTTCCTTTTCTTTGATATAATTACTGAGTGAAGTAAGCGACAGATGAATAGCAGACACAAACACTGCTATTGAACCGCAGGTCGTTAATTATTTATTTGATTTCGACTGTGAGCACGGATATAATAAAAGTTTTTCGAAAGCGGATTCTAAAGATCTTGAAACCAAACAAAAAGCTAATTAAATAAATCCACCATGTGTAAAAAAATAAAAATTATAAAAAAATACTCTGAATTTTGGGCGACGCTCTGAGAAAATCATTCGACAAGAAACATCTCAATTTTTTATACTATTTTTTTTTTCAAATTAAATTTGTTCGATTTCAAAGAACGAAAAATGCATAAAAAGAACTTTTTCCTCCCATAAAGCATTTTCTCCGACTAGCAACGTAAAATAAAAAAAAAGATGTGCTTCTGAAATTATATTGTTTTAAGCTTTTTCTACTACACGGAAAATAAATAAGAAGCGTCTATGTGTGTGTATGTGTATATTTTTTTCTCAATTCTTTTTTTCTCTATCATTCTTTCTTCTCTCTTCTTTTTATCCCTTTTTTTGGGGATTTTTTTTTTTTTTAGAATAGAGCCTGAACCCCACACCGCGTTCAGAAGTCCCTCATGAATCAGCAGTTAAGGAAATATATCTATCATTAAACCACTTTTTCCCTATCTCTGGTGTATTTGATGGTGACAGAAAGCAATCGATAGAGCACTAGATCAATAACCTAATTTCATACTCGGCGACAAAATTCCCGTCGGATTTCGGGGAATAAAAACTCGGTAGGCAAGTTTTTGCTACAGCATAGAGAGATATCTTCTGGCCCGACTCTCATCTCCACACAAATTGAAGGCTCATCTTATTAGCGCTACTGTTTCTGTTTATTTTAACTTTTTTTTACAAGCAGCTGAATTGTAAAAAATCACAAACTAGCGTTCTTTTGAAAATCATTGATGATTCCTATAAGAAAAAAAAATTATCTATGTAACATAAAAAAAGAAGAAAAAAAAGGACACTCAGATATGCTGACTGCTAATATAAAAAGATGGAGGTTACTTCCCATTTTCTTTGCCTCATCAACAATTCTCAGGCACTTTAACAATCTCAATTATCTGGAAGTACCAAATGCGACAAAAAACTGTCCTGATAAAACTTAGCTTCAGACAGTTTGACATTCCTATCAGTTAATAGTGTGAAATGCAAAAAACATTAGTTTAATTCAAAGTACTTATCTCAATAATAATTTTGTTGTTTTACACTGTTAATTAAAAAATAAATAAATATGGAAAAATTATATTTGATGCGACAAACTTTATCCATAATCCTAACGACTTGATAAATTTTGTAAATATTTTTTTTTAAAAAGTCTTTAATTTTTCAATAAAACTACTGCTTTTATAGAATCGACGCAATATTAAAAAATACAAACAAACGATCCTTTGAAAATCCTTTTAGATGTTATATAAAAGAATTTATATACGTGAAAAAAAGAAACACTCGTATGTGCAAAAAACTGCTATTCCAGAAGATGAAATTTTCTTCATATTTTCCAAGGCAATGCCTCATCATCAAATCTCATTTACTGTAACAATCTCAAATAATTATCTCACACCGAATGCGAAAAAAAGCTGTCTTTTTAAAACTTAGGTTTAGATCATTTGGCCTTTTCATAAGTTAATTAAACCAAACGGAAAATACATTAATTAATTCAAAATATTAGTGTCAGCAATTGGTAACCAGTGTTTTTTTTTAAGTATGGTAAAATATTTATATAATGAGATATATTTTATATGTAATCCTAAAAGTCTGAACTTTATTCATATTTATAAATTTCATACTTGATTTTTTGATTCTAAGCTCTCGTGTAGTAACACAGTAGATTGTAGAGCTCCAAACCTATCAACTGACCAATTTTTTTTTCATTTTGTCTATATATTTTCAGTAAAATTATTTCATTCCCATTTTAAAAAAGGAAAAATAAAAATTTGGACAAGCATTTGGAATTATGGCTTAAATTGCAGACATCATATTGCTAAACATACTGACAAGTCACAAGAATGTTGCTTCAGCAGATGAAAGTTCAAAAGGAGAAATTAAAAAGAAAAAATAACAGATTAAACTGTATCCATAAGTTTTCACAGTTGCTCATACATTTTGAGAATGTTTAGAAGCATTTTTGGACATTGGAAACAGCTGCTACCGATGAGATTACTAATTCATTAAAACATCTATTTATACAAAATACCACAAGCTTTGAAGGTCAAAATAACTCAAGAAAAAACCTGAAAAATTTTTGAAATGCGATGATTAAAAGTATATAATATTTTCATTTTATAGTAATGTGAGAATGTTCTTAATAGATATAAAAAAATCAAACGGTATTTATTCAAAAATGAATTTCCCCTCAGCTTTTCAACATGTCGTATAATCACTAAATATTCCCTACAAAAAATTATATGTACATTTTCTTTCAAAATTTATCAATTATATTTATTGTTGAAATTCAATTTTTTTAGTAACACGGATATAGATAACACGAAACAATAGAAAACAATAGATAACACTGGTTTGATACTTTTGGTGTTTTGTGCTACCATTAACAACTAATTTTTAAAAGTTTATAAAGAGCGATATATATAAATTTTTAAAATAAGATATAAAAAATTAAGATAAAATCATTAATTTATTTCCAGTTTGTTCCTTAAAACTTTAACTTACTCAATTTTACAAAATCAATTAAAATAAGGATGATAATAAGAATTAGGTCAGTATTTAAGTTTTATTAAGGTTATTAACTTTCTAGTTCTTAAATAATACCTATATATCCTTTTTGTTTAATGATTTATGACATACAAAGATTTAAGTTTTAATATTAATGTGCCCCAATTAGAACGCTTTGAATTGAAGAGTTGTGCAAGGAAGAAAAATTTTCATTTGATATCTGCAGTCATATGCAAAAATTACAGAAACAAGAAAAGTGTTGTAAAATATATATTTAAAAGAAGAAAAAAACAATAAAAGACAGATGTTTCTGAAAGGTGTTAAACAGGACAAATATACTGTTTTAACATATCTTTTTAATAAATATGGATGGTCAAAAAATGAGGATTTATGTATATCACTTTGAAATTTGGGGAGGGGGGAAGGAGATTCAAATAAAGAGTGATTATTAAAAATTTTTTATGTGCATACGCATATGCAATTTTTTAAAATTAAAGTTTTAAGATTCAGAATCAACAGCATTAGGAAAGTCTTTAAACTGAAACAAATTCCAATACAATTGATCTTTATTTTGCATACGTTGGGATTGTTTTTAACATTTCATCGGAGAAGAAAGGTGAGAGGACAAAATAAAATAAAAATACAAACACCTAATTACAACATCCGAACATTTATCGAGACACAACACCTAAAACCGGCGAAAATCTCTTTTAACGCCCTTTCTACTTTTTGATTAAAACTATGCCTTAGGCGCTTCTCCTTTCTTTAGCTTCTAAAAACTAAGTTTTTCTGTAACCTCTCTAGTTTATTCTGACAAAAGACTTGACTGTTCTTTATTTTTTTTTTATGAAAACTAAATGTTGGCTAGCACTAGTGAAAAAAAAACAACTAAGTGCTGCTTTTTCCTCTCCCCGTTTATGTTGTTCTTTTTCTTTTCTCCCTGATCCAATGAGAAACTCTAGCGTGTTTTTAATGTGTGGCTCTAAATTAGAGCCCGACTCTACTGCGAAAGATTAAGACTGATCCCTATCTTTACAGCGATCGCAATGCCTCCCTATTTGTTGTCTCGGTTATAATAAATTCCTAGTAAGCGGGATTAGATGCGCGTCGACGCCATTGTGGGGGCTTCTTCTTAGCACTTATCCTTTTCTTCCCTCCCTTTTAACGGGCATGCAAATGAAGATCCATGCTAATTGCCTCGTTTCCGAATGGCCCAAGTTTTCCTAACTTCAATTATTTTGAATGACACATAGTGCACTACAATGCCCTCCTCCTGCTCTTTCAGTACAGATACCTGCGCACGTCCCTCCCAGCATTGCTTTTTTCAATTAGTCGAGCCCCATTGGGTTCGAGAGACACTCATCTGAGCGTAACGTTGGAAGGATAGCGCCAGCCACTCATACATGCACGAAACCACATCGCAGACAAATGGGGAAGCGGTCCAGTCGAGACGGCCACATTATTGGAACATAATACGCAGGTCGGCTTTTCTGGGGAGGCGATGATAATGGTGATAGGTAGGCAGACATTATCACTCCAAAACAGAGAACTTCCTCAGCCATTAAGATCCCGCACCATTATTAGATGGAGGCAGCCTCATGTGAATGATTGCCGGAATTTCTGCGCCAAAGAGAACATTATGAGGGGCTTCTTTGCCTTCGATTGTAATTAAAGGAAGGGGGGAGAAGCCTGATTGAAAACTTCGCTTTTCGGAATAAAACGGGAGAATTTTCATTTGGAGATTTATTCCTGCCTCTCTCTCTAGAATTCGAAATAAACGGACGCTCTTCCAGGCGCACGCACAAAACAATTACACGCTGGACAAGTTTGCAGGGACTCTGACCCAGGGAGAGGTTGTCGAACAACTTTGACAATATATTCCACGACAAATCAAAAACTGATGGTTGGTGGATATGGAATGTAGCAGTAAATATAGCTAGCATAAAGAATATTTATTTTTCAGGATAATACAAAAGAAGATAATCTTATAGATATACTTTACATGCTGATAACACATACGAGGACAAGCAGAATGACTGATAACTACATAAAACGGTTCCGATTTTATACACCATGAGAAAATCAGTAAGGAATGCAGGAGGACATGTCCCATTGGAAGACAGAATAAAAATTTTAATCTAATACAATAAAAATCTCAGTTCATTTTGACTTACGCATATGGAAGGAAATATAGAAAGATTTATGTTATATATAACCTATTTAGTTAGATAGTATGTTAAAAGGTAGTTCTGACTGCTCATATTGAAAAAAGGAGACAAAGAACTGTGTTAATACTCCATTGTTTGAAGAGGTTAATAAGAAGTAAGCAAATCTTTTTAACCCACTACATTTTAAAAGTACCACGCTTGAACAGTTCCGTTGGATTATTGTGAAAACGAAACTATGGGTAATTACACACATTTACAGGATTTTAGCAAATATCGAAACACTAGTTCTATCCTATTTTAGATTTATAACTTCGAAACTGTGGAAGTGTATATTTATCACAGACAGTAATTGAAATTGCAGAAAACGAAACTAAAGTGACATCTGCACAGTCTCACGCCTGCGTGGAAATTTTCTTCCAATGCATACGATGTTGAAACGTAACCGGCATTCAGTATTAACTCATGAATTAAGAAAATTACCCGTTAATGCACAAAATTATAAGCAGCTTCCCCAAATTAAAAATTTAGTTAATACGCATATATTAAATTCAGCTAAATTATTTCGATTAAGAGTAATCTTATTCCAATAAACAAAGAGAGAAAATTTGAATTAATGAAAAGGAAGAGAGATTCTGAATTAAGAAAATATGAAAAGAAATCCCCTGGCAAGTTTCCTATATATTTTTAGATTAATAAAGCATAAATGAGATATACTAAGTTATATTGATTAAACAAAGTATACTTTTTTGTATTTAAGTGGTAATAAACCAAACTTTGTAATTTAATACATAGATCTACACTGCAATAAAGGGAAAAACTTCTCAATAGGTATTCAAGAACCTTTGACTTGCAAAGCAGTCGTAATCCATTATTCATAGATAGGGTAGGGATGTAAACTGATTGTATCATTAATTTTCCTGTTCTGACCTTTTGGCTTGTTGTCCAAAAAGTTATATGTGTTCACCTACTGATAGGACTTCACTGGATAAAAATTCTGTACTAAACCTTAATCATTATGTTGCTAATCATTACAAAGATGTTTCCTAACATTTTAACATGCACGTAAAATGATTTAATCCTTTGTATCTGAATAAGTTTGAATTGAAAAAGATGTTTCCTCGAATGTTAAAATACACCATTTGTAATATGTAAAAAATAATTTAAAACTCAAAGAAATTTTATTGTTAAAAAAGTGTATTTTCTGCAATGATAAAAAAAAATGTATTTTTTTTTATAAATATCGAAAGTTACATTGCACAACACTTATCTTTACATACAGGATTCAAAATTATCTTTGTGCGAAATATACTTCTGGCGTCTACAATATTTTTTAAATTTAATAAATCTTAAATTTATTATGAAACTTTATATCAAAATTAAACTTAGTGTTGACTTTTGATAGGAGTTCTACGAGTAATTTGTGTTAACTTCAGTGCTGGGGAATGGTAACAATTATGCAGTCTCTTCAAGCTCATTGGGTAAATTATATCAACTTTTGGGTATGTTACAGATCTGAAACAAGTTGATATAAAGGGTTAAAACTTTAATTTTTCATATATTTAACGAGTTATAATATTTCAAAAGAATATAAAGTTATACTATTAAAACAATTTATGAGTAGTAATTTGATCTAATTTTATCGATATACACTTTTCTGATTTTTTTGGAAAAAAAAACGAGGTTTTGATATTCAATTGGTGATGTAACAAGATCTTTGAACAGTTATTCTTAATAGTACTAAGTTTCAACTAAACATTCGAAAAACTTTGCTAGAAATCTGAGATACAAACTTCGTACCTAACTTTAGCAAAGAAAAACTGATTTTGTGTGAAGGGAATAAAGCTTTCAAGACTTCAAATTTTCCTTATAACAACTTTTTTTTTGGAATACATAAAAATACAAATTTTCTATAGCATATAAACAAATTTTATATAAAAATTTATTTTAATGACAAAATCAATTCAAGGCCTGTTTATAATAGAATGTATTAAAAGAAGAATAAGTTTGAAATGTCCAATCATATTAAAAAATAAGATCAGGAGGAAAATTTCGTTAAATAAAAAATGCACTTCTCTATTTGGAGGTTATTTTACTAGGAAATTTTCAAAATGTTCATGGTTTGAACAAAAACTTCACAAGATAGTTTTGACTGCATTTCATTTATAAAAAAAAATCGGATCAAAAAGGAATACCAAAATAAAATTGTTTACCGGGGATAAAAACTTGGTATTTTAGATACATGCTTATGTACATATGTTAGAAAATACCCTAGTTATTAAGCATTTTCTAAAAATAATTTAAACTTTCAGGAATCAATTACGATTCAGGCTCTTTGAATCTTAATTTCTGTTAACTTTTCCAAATGAATTTGGTTCACTTTGGTTTGCTAACCTCTCAAGTGATAATTGCAATGTTACATGTAGTCGTTTTATCACGTGATTTTTATAGATGATCTGTGATTCTCAAGCCTTCCAGACAATAGTATACAAGCCTACAAGTTTTACTGAAGGCAAATTGGAAATCGTCAATGGGTAAGTAAAATATTAGTTTCTTTTTTCTATCTTTGGGTATAATAACCTTTAAATCTCCTGATAATTTCAGTTGGATTATTGTCCCTAAAAGTAAAGTCTCTCGCGAGACAGAAATTCTGATTGCTGTACTGATCAAAACCAACAAATGTTTTCACAATATTTTACTGTAACTTTAAAAGGAATCATTATTTCTAATGATTTTCATTATATCATTATATTTTCATTATATTATTATATTTCATTATATTTCCATTATATCTTATGTATTTTATAATAGACACACACGGCTACAGTTAAAAGAAAATTATAAAGTAAAATTTTCGTTCTTCGCTTTTGATAACTGCACCACAATATCCGTATCAGACTAATTGGTGCGGTTTCTTCCAAAACTTATTTTTCATAAGTGTGAAGTTTTTGTTTGTTTGGAATAAAAACAAAGTAACTTAAAAGAAAAAATTACAGTCAGACCTCTACTAACGAACGTAAATTCGTTAATTAGAAAATCACCTTTTGAATTGCATAAAGCAGATTTTAAATTAATAACGACCAAATATTATTTAAAAAATTATCTCACTTTTTGTATAAATTAACGTTTATTTCATTTATTTATCTTACCCATTAAAAACTGCGAGGGAAACAAAGAATAAAGTAAAACTTTATCCGGGAACACACTGCAGTTTCAGTTAAGAAAAATTTATAATACAATTTTAATGACGAACCAGTTCAAGGTTATTGACCATAAAAGATTTTAAAAGAAGAATAAGTTTGAAATATCCAGAAATATTTTGAGAAATAGAGGACAAATTAGATCACATGTAAAAGTTCGTTAAATAGAGAATGCACTTCGCTGTTTGGTAGTTATTTTATTAATAAATTCATAAAATATTCAAGATTCTAAAACGCTTGACTATGTTTCATTTTCAGAAAAAAATAAGAATGAGAAAAATTTTCCTATATAAAGTAAAAGAAAATTATTCTTTGTTAAATCCTTACTTTCTATCAGCTGAAGAATAATTTAGAATTTAATAATAAAATATTTTGTACTGCATTGTTATTTGTTTTCTTATATATTACACGATTCATTCATTCAAATTGAAATTTAACCATCCAAATTTTATGTTTATTTATCGAGGTGTTTTTTATTCAAGTAAATCAGATTTAATCCTGTCAGGCTTTATTAGCATAATCGGGAGGTGGTTTTAAGCTCATCGAACATTCCGGAAACAGAATAAAAGCAATTCTTCCCTTAATTTCACCCCCCTTTCCCTAGAAAAAACTAAAGCAGAGACAGGGAAAAACCTCTTTAAAGGAATATTCTTCGTGCAATTGTTCTTTGCTTGTGAAGTGTTGAAGCTTTTTTCCCCCGTAAGTAAAAAAAAAAAGTCATTCATTTGCTTTCTGTTTAATTACAGAGAATCAGAAATAATTATTCTACAGTGCAAAACACTACCCAGATAGCATGCATACTTGCAGCAAGTTTGATTTTTTCTGGATAATATTTTGTCATAACAAATTTGACACTACAAACTTGCAGCAAAACTCCTGCAAGTTAGATGGAACATAAAGAGACCACTTCTTTGCAACGCTATTTTGCTGCAAAACTGTGGCAATCTTGTCATGACAACCTTGAAGCAAACGAAAGTTCTTAGACTAGCTGCAGTCTTGTTTCAAACTTGCAGACTTGTCATGCTGAATTTGATGTAAGTTTGCTGCAAACTAAATTTGCTATCTGGGTATTAACTATACAAATATAAGTGTTTTTCTCTGGGTTGCCTTTTTGGTGTGAACATATCCTACCCAGAAGAGTAGCAGGCATACCATTAATATTAAGCATTTGTTTTAAAATTTTATATAAAAATTCAATTTAATGACAAATCAGTTCAAAGTCTGTTTATCATAAAATGTAATAAAAGAAGAAATTTGAAAGGTCCAATAATATTGAGAAACAGAGGTAAAAAAAAATAGATCAGAGGAGAAATTTTGTTAGATAAAGAATACACTTCTCTAATTGGAGGTTATTTTACATAAAACAAATTCGTAAAATGTCTGTTTATTCACAGAGGTTCAAAAGAAAGTTCTCAAGATAGAGAATAAACTTCATTTCACTTCTAGAAAAAAAATCAGATCAAAAAAGCTTATAAAATTTTCTTATTTCAAGTGAAGCAGAATACAATGTACTCTACGTTAAAATCATAGCTCTACTCGCTAATGCAATTTTGTAGAACTTAGCAATAAAATCTTTTATATTGCATTGTTATTTGCTTTCATAAAATAAAATTTCCAACTCCTTTTAGAATGAATTTTTACAATTTATTTTAATTGTAATAAAATTTTTAAAATTCATTTAGTTTTGTTATTTTAACCCCTTAATGCACTTTTTTTTAAGCCGGTCAAAAATAAAATAAAATAAAATAAAATAAAAAAATCAATTTTTGTAATGTAAAAAACACAATTTAGAACGTTGTCTTGCCAAAAAAATTACAAAAATACAAAAATAATCAAAATTTTTATTGCAATTTTGGATTTTGATAACATTGCAGAAAATTGTCGAATATTCTAATATTACATTATAATACTGTAGTATTATATTATATTGTTATTTTCAATTCTCGGTTGCATTCGAGTGCGAAAAATTAAAGCAACATAAAGTACAAGGCTGCTCGCATTATCTCGAGTGTCCACAATTTGACCAGTTTAGCGAGCTCGAGTTAACTCGAACGTGTACATTAAGGGGTTAAGGAGTATATTTTTGAAAATTATGTACACCAAATGCAAAAAAAAAAATTTCGTAACTCAAAATAAATTTTGAAATACATCTATTAGAAACTTTTATCAAACTGAAGTGAAATATGTTTTATTTTGTAAACTAAAACTGTAAAGGTATATGAAAGTAATAATTTGGTGTGTCCTAATAATTTGTTTTAAAATTATTAATAAAAAGTGATCTGGTATATTATTCAACTATCTGTTAGCTCACAACATTGTATACTTAAGGTGACAGTGGACTATCAGCTAGGTGAAATTACGTTTTCATATGTTCTTAACTTAATGAACTTTCCCTAAAGAGGATTGAAAAAGTATTGAATAACTTATTTACAATTTTTTCCTAAAAAATAATGCATTTTAATTTTTGAAGCTTTTACATGTGAAATACTATTTTACGCTAATTGATCAATTATCTTCAATTTCCCATAAGAAATGTATTTCCTAACTTCTCACAGGATGATTAAATCATTCTAAAGTAATAACTACAATGTAGTTATTTCACAGAAAAAATAAGGCTTGTACACTTTCAAAACAAATAATATAAACACTACGTCTTTATTTACTACCAATATTTTACATCGCACTGGAGCTCTCGGATCTGGCTTTCCTGGGCCAAGCCCTCTAAGCCAGATTACTGTAGATGCATGGTATGAGCCATAGCTGATATATTGCAACGATATTGAGGCTTAAAAAGTCGAATTTAAGTTAAACTATAAGAGAAAATGGGTTAAAATAGCTAAGGTTCACGAGTTTGGTGGGGGCAAGAAAATACACAAGTTAGGTAATATTTTACAGAAATCGTTCGTATTGGGTAATCATGAGACATTTTAAATGCATCTTAAATATACACATAAGAAAGTTGTGAAAGAAAACTAAAGCAAAATTAGTTTATCTAAATAAGAAATAACTGGTTTACAAGAATAGACTTTTTTTTTTAAGGACGTGATTTCATATCTTTTTTTTATGTCGATGGTTTTGATTTTTTGATGACCAGTGTTTAAATTGAAATATGTACTCTAGATGTATCTTAAAGTATAAATGATTTTAAAATTAACTATGATACATGAAAATGTATGCAGATAAAAATGTAAAATTTATGAATTGAATGATTTTGAAGTTGTAAGGTCTGTTAGCCGTAACTTTTAACCTTTTAATAATTATATAGTTTAGATTGGTTTGATTTGCAATAACGAAAACAATACAGTATTTTGAGTTAGGGGGGAGTCAGGAATTTTTAACTAATAACTTTTTGTATTGAACTTGTGGTATTTAATATGTATGATATTCAATGACTCTGTGGGTGAATATTGGTAATTAATAACAACAGCCAATACCTAAGTCTTAATAATTCGAATATAAATCTTGAACTTTTACCATAGTTTAAGTTATCCACCTTAACCAAAACCTTATTACATTAATCAGAGGCTAAACACATTTGTATTTGTTAGTACAGAAAAAAGTAGCATTCATAATACAGAGAAAAAACAAAATATTTAATACTATAAAAGAAGCTCAACATATTTATTTAGATACCCAAAAGCAAATTTAAAAGATTTACTCTGCAATAAAAATTTAACAAAAAGTAAATGAAATGTAAAACCAAGAAAAATTAAATCATATTTTCCTAACTAATAACTAGTTTAAAAAATAGCAAATTGAAATACTTTGCTAAACTATCTCCCTCAAAAAAACGTGTTAATGTCATTCTCCAAACTCCTGCTACAAAGGAAAACAAGTGAGCACAAAATTTTATGTAATCCCACTAAGCAATAATTGAGCCCTCATAAAAAGAATCTGCAATTTAGACTCTCCAGCAAGATATTAAATTCAGCAGTCTGGAACATTAAATATATGCCCACACCCAATAAATGCTTTTCCCAACTACTTGAGCTTCTATCCCATTTATAATACACAGATAAACTTGACTTTTTTCAAAGGCACAGCTATTTATACTAATTACCATTGCTCGGGATTCGGCTACGTAATATTATAGGCTCTCTAATTCATGCTAGGCCAAAGGCACAATGACGATGACCCGCTGACCCCTCCGCCACCGACGGGGGATTAGTGGGCTGCTTCATATGGATGATCATGATGACAGCAGCTCTCAGGATTAATCCGCTTCGACCGCATGGATTAGTGCGTTATGGATGTCTTCATTGATGAGTCGTCCTAATCCGCTCTCATAATTCTCACATCAACATCTTCTCCAAGAGGATTTTACAGATGCCCACAGCCCAGGTCATAAACGATAATCTGACCAGTTTCCGTCTACAGCTATTTATTACATTCGACACTGTTTCCAATCAAGGTAGAACCGCAAGAGCGGAATCTGCAAAACGACGACTTAACTGCCTTACAAAATCAAATACGATTCAGCTTAGGGGGCCAAATGATAATAGTCCTCCCGCTAGACATGTCAACGAAAATTAATGCTTTCATTTCCAATTCACTGCAGACGCTTCTTGTCCCGTGTACAAACGGATGCTCACTAACATAAAACTGCCTTCAAGCAAAAACAACAAAGATTATTTCAACAATTATTAGCTTCCAGCAATAGGAGCCGAAAAAGAACTATTTAATGTGTGGGCAAGCATGCTCTGCTAAGGTACTGTACAAATACTTTTTTTTTTTTTTAAAAAAAAGGATGCACCTTTTTATATCTATATAAAAATTTAAAACCCTTTTAAATTTCCATTAAAAACAAAAAGGTAAACAGAATATTTAATTACTAAGGAGATTTGTGTATTCTGTTAATAAATGTATTTAGAGATATAACATTGCTAATGGAAACTTTCGAGTTTAAACTAATAACCTAGTTTAGTACACTGAGTTTAATTCCAAAATAAAAACGAGAGTTAATATACCTTTTAAATAAAAAAACCCTATAAAAATAACATGAGTAAATCTTTTAATTCAAAATTAGTAAATCAAAGAACGTGGACTTCAAATTTAAAGTAGTGGAAACCTTGACTAAATCTTTCTGTTTTGAATTAATGAATACTCACGCATATATTTTGTATTTTTTCCTAATAAAATAAATAATAAGATAAAATACGATACATTTACAGGTATTCCCCACTTAATACAATTTTAATAGTTTTGTACAAGTCCTCAAAATTAATCTGATATAATCAGAAACTAAAATCGTGCCGATTTTAGAAGTAATAGGAGGAAAAATCAAATCCTCAAAATAAATAAATAATAAAATTCTTCAAATAAACAACGTCTTTTTCTTGTTGCATGCTGTCTCTCAATTTACTCTACTAAGTACAGTAATTCTAATTTCTTTTTACAACGCTTCCATAAACAACAGAAATTTTTTTCTTGAATTTCAAGCAAGAGAATCTACTTAACATTTTTCTACAAAGATTATTTTTTCCATCTCATAGACTAAGTAAAACTATTAATGAATATTATAAAGTTAGGATTTCCTACTGTAATTTTTAAGGATCTATTATATTAAATATATAACTGAAATGCAAATGCAAAATTTACCTTTTTTTCTTTAAAAATGTTTTTTAATCGAAATTTTATAAATTTCGATTAAAAAATATTTGATTATAAGTTATATTTGATTCTAAATATGTGATTTTAAGTAAGATCTGGATCTACTGTCTTATTTGGATAATTTAAGGGAAATTATACTTTTGCAGATTACGAACTGATTAGCTTTATGAAATTATTCATTGCACTTACGAATAAAAGAGACTTATTTTTCCGCTTACCCTAGATGTTTATAAAGAAATATTTGAACACATAATTTCCAAAGTTTTTCTTAGTGGGGACTGAGTTTAGTCTAGTATGATTTGCAGTAACAAGTGGCCAATTAATAGTAACGAAAGTAGCTTTTTGACTACTAAATGCATTCATAATGAGGCATTTTAATTAATACATTATTGGGTTTTCATGAACAGCAAAACTCTTTCTTTCACAAATTCTGATTTTTTTTTTTTTTTTAAAGAAAAATGAAACTGTACAGTAACAGATCCAAAATTTTTATTTGATTATAAATTTTTATTAAAATAAAAGAGGTTACAGATAAATATTTCATGCTACCAGATTCAGTAATTAGACGATTAAAATACGTAATACCTATACAGTTAGAAATTTGTCCATTTATTTCAGAAAAAAAAAGTTGTAAACAAGTTCGATGATTGCAAGCACTAACTCTATTAGATAGTTATCGTATCATATTAACAAGTCCTATGATTGCACGCATTAACTCCATTACACAGCTATCGTATCATATTTTATGATACACAAGGTTACATTAGGTCACCGGCCAGTTTATTGATCCCGTCGAAGTCTAGTATGATGACTCTGCATATCGCTAAACTGCAAGAAACGAAAACCATCTACTGACCTTTCAGCAGGAAACACCTCAATAACGCTAGCTCAACAAAATCTGCGGGCATTCCAGCCTAAAATATGCAAGCCGTGCACGGGGGGGGGGACTCCGTGATTTACTTTCCCCAGGAAGATACGTAAGCAGGTCTGCATGCAATTAACTGGAAAAAGAAATTAATTGAATCAAACTGTGCTTCTAACAGTGAAGTCGCAATTATTTTGGGACCTCATATTAGCAGTGTGTTTAATGCTTTTCCAATTATTCCAAAAGCAATAAGAAACAGGCTCTCACTTCATTTGTTATCCAGTAGTGCATTCCACGTATATGGGATAGAAAAGATGGTATAGCATATGAAACAGAACTTAAGCCAAAGGAACCCCTATGATTCAATGAGGAAAAAGATTATTAGTCAAAGTTTATCACACTGCCTAATGTTAGCTAAAAAGGGCAAATACTTTCTGCTATAGACACTACTAATAAACTATCGACATTTTAAAATAGAAATAATATAGTGTGATATAACATGTTCAGTTTAAAATCTCTTCCCGAAAGAACTTTTTAAAAAGAAATAAGTAAATTTTGCCAAATTTTATCACCGCTAAAATTAGAAACTATTCACGTGCGAAGATTATTTTTTGTTTTTGTTTAACATAATGTATACATACAAGTAGTCTTTTTCATAACACAAGCGAAATTTATTTATGCAGGGGTATCAAAAACTTACTCATGAATTCCAGTTCTATTTTTTATCCACCAGAGTAGAATTAAGTTTTATAATTACTAAGAAACTGTAGAGTATTTTTTTGAAACCTTAGTTCAACTGAAAACTGAATAATTAGCATACCAGAGGTTTCAAATGAAATATTTGCATTTATTGTGTTTTATAAGATTATTGAATGGCACTTAAGGGAACCTGGCATGTTTGTCTATGTAAATAGATTATACACGATAAAACATTTAGTGTTTCGTTATTTATATAATTCTCGTAACGTTAAATCCACCTCCATGAAGTTACTCAAAAATATTAGTCTGGGGATACTAGTCTAATATTTTTGGGTAATTTCTTATTGTACTCTTAACTATCAGAATAGTTAGAGAGTGATAAAAGGTGAGAGATAAAATGTTGAAATAGATTAAAACTCATTATACCTATGAATTACCTTAGTACAAGGATGGCGAACCTTTATGGACCACCGTGCCAGTTTCTGTAAAGAAATGTTTAATGAGGCCATACACGTGCCTTCAAATAATTTTAACTTAGTGATTATTGGGAAAATAATAAAACTAAATACTACCAACTTATTATTTAATAACAATAAATACAGTTATATGTCTAATTCAAATTAACGTAACATTAGGGTGATTTCTGTTGTTGCATATTAGTTGACAAATAACAGTTTATTTATATATTTATTTATTTTTTGATCGGTGGCGTGCCCAAAATATTGTGTCGCATGACATCAATGGCACGCTTGCAACTGGTTCCTCACCTCTGCCATAGTATCTGGATTGCATTCCAGGACAAACCAATTTTCCACATCAGGGAGCATTAATTGCATTCCAGTATTAGTTCTTTAACTGGTTGGGTAACTTTACTGAATAAAAGAAAAATTGGTGTATACAAATATATGGTTTATTACATAATATTTTGCGTAATTTCTCATCCGCCTAACATTTATTTAATATATTTTTTATGATTATCTCCCCTATTAAGAATAGCTGAATAATCGAAGATATAAATAACAAATAGTGAAGAGAACTAAGCTAATCTAAGAAAAATTGTTGGTGTTTACTATGTAGTCTGGATTAGTAATATGCTGTAAACTAGCTTTGTAGAGAAATAATCTTTATAAAATTTTTAGTTTTAACAAATAAAATTACACATTTTTCAGTGTTTTCAGTACTGTGGAACAGATTAATATCATCCGAGAAATAAGTTTTGGCTTTTCGCATAGCAAAACAATACAGAAAACATTGAAGAAGTACTTTACATTTTTAGGTATATTTGTGTTACACTTTTTGGCGTTGCCCACCCAGTTATGTAATGAAAGTTGCTTGAACAACGATATCCATCTTAATCAATCAAATAACAATGTAAAAATGTCTATCGTCTTAAGTAAGATATTTTTATTCCAAAATTAAAATGGTATACAAAGTGTTATTTTGTACGCTAATTCCATTTAATTAAAAATAAAATTAACAAAATCGGGAATTGAAAAAAAGGTATATCTAATAAACGTGTATATGTACGAAAAGAAGATTCCATTTCACATTAGATGCAAAGATTTTTTTAAAAAAGTTATTAGATTACAAATCGGCAAATAAAATAACTTTTATGGCAGTTAAAATTAATTTTAATGTAAAATGGTAAATAAGCCATTTTACATTAAAATCAAATTTTGAAAAATTCTTGAGCAGCACTTAAAACGATATTTTAAAAACGAAAAGCAGTATAAATTGCAAAAAAATATTGCAAAAATTTTAGGATAATGTACAGCAATTCAATTTTTTAAATATTATGGAAGAATGAAAATAATTTTGAAGTATTTTATATTAAACAGACTGAAAATTATAAATTGCACATGCAGCTGAGGGAAACTGATTAAAATATTATTTAAAACAGCAAAGAGTATTATGATATAATCTGCAAAATAAATAAATCTACTCATTAAGGGAAAACTTTTTATGAAATTGCACGTAGTTGAAAATAAATCTGTAACCATACATCGCAAAAGCGTTAATATGTAAGTGCTATATTCTGCATTTAAAAATGATAACAATACCAAGCCAAAAAGGATGTACCATTCTTACGGGAATTGCATAACAGGTATTTATATTAAAGAGAAAATTTTACCATTCATTTACTCGTTATATTATCCTTATCTCCAGAGAGGTAGTATAGTTACATTGTTTGGCAATTTGAAGCGCACTTTCGAATACTTTCAATTTCCTCTTCTGATCAAAAGATTGGTAAAAGTTATAGACCTCTCGCCGCCAGTGTCCGAAAATCAAAGCCAGTTTATACCACCATTCAAAACCTTGTTAATTAGAACGCAAGAAAAAAAAAACGGATCATTCACACTCAGTTACGGTCTCGAATTTCATCTTTATTCTTCAGAATATTATTAAATCTTTATATCGAAAGAAAAAGCTCAATGAAGTATTAAAAGCTGTCTTCTCTTTTCCACAGACTTGTTACAATAAGTAGATTATTAAAAGAACTTCCCTGACAAACGAAAGAATAAAAAAAAATCAACGTCAGATGAAAAGGAGTTGGATAGGAGGGGAAAAACGCTCCGTTTAAGTAACGAAGCAAAAGGTTTCATGCAAGAAGCGACTTGATAGTCACAAAAGATACTACGTCAGAGGAAAAGCGTAAGAGAAAAGATTGACTCCATTCTCATTCACAATAAAAAAAAATATAGAAAAAATGCTCATCACTGGCGGAATAATCGCTGACCTAGCTGCATCAAAGAGACCGCTGATCGTTTGGGGATGAGTGGAGGCTGGAAGTTGAAAGGTTGAGGGGAACACAAATAACGTAGTAGGAGTTAAAATTTAATAAAAGGTGGTCTCCCTCCCCGTGCTTGCTTTCCGAACAAGGACTTCCTCATTTTCTAACGGGAGTGTAATTTTTCACCACTGACTTCGTTGTGCAAGGAGTGCGTCCACGCGATTCTTTTGATCTGAAGTCGACGCTAGGTGAAGAGAGAAAAAGAAGATTACTTTATCTTTTTTCTTAATTCGTCGTCAGGCTTTTGTGATAGTAGACATGCAGGCATTCATGACAATACAATAAGATTCATGAAAGAGAGAGATTCGTTGTTCATTAAGATTTATTTTTAATTGCACGTCAAAGAAATGACAGTAATGCCGTACTTTTTTTTTTTTTTTTGAAAAACTTCCGACAAACAAAAAAAAGTAACAAAGGGTTAAAATGATACAAGTCCTATGTCAACTACTTTTTATAAGCATTACTAATAGAAAGTTAAAATATTTCGTCAATTTTACAAGAAAATGCCCAAATGATTTTTTATCAATGGCATTTCAAAGAGAAAGTTTTAGAAAGGAGAAATCATCTATACCAAAAGTGAGTAACATGATTTTGTTTATGCAACCCATTTAATTAAGTCTATTGAAATTACCGCGAGTAATTAAATAAGTCAAAATTACCAAAAAGTTCATATGTAACAGAGGATTGCACCATTTTTTAGATAATGCATTTTTTCTTTAGGGCATCCAAAACTTTATTCTAAAGATAAATAAATAACTAAGAAGAAAGCACAGGAAGAAATAAAGTTTTATGAGATTGTTGTGCTATAATTCATAAATAGAACTTTCACCAATTATCCCAATGAGTTTAAAGTAAATATAATTTAAAATCAATATCAAAATAATTTACTGTATATCTGGATTAAAAAAATGTTATCGTTGTTTATTATATATGTCTATCAGACGTACATAATGTATATATGTAATAACGTAATAATCCGAATTATTTGTATATTGTACGTTCAACAAAATAAGTAATTTGTGAGAACAATTATCTAAAAATGTGCAAATAAACTATTCCTTTAGAGTAGTATAAAATTTAATACGAAAACCACGAGATTTAGTATGAAACAAATAATTTGTACTCAAACTGCCAAAGTCTTAATTTTAGAATTTATTTACGTTAGTTTATAATGTGTAAGAATTTACCTTTTGTTTATACCTTATATTTTCATAGAACTAAAAAAAAAATCTGTTTAGAAATGCAGTAATCAGATTGTCCAAGTTAAAAAGGAGATGATGATTAAACATGTCTAGTTGTAGCTGAAAAATGCAACGGGTTTACTTAATTTATCTTACAAAACATTAAAAAATTAGAAGTTCTAACTGCTTATTTCCCAAATTTTATAATTTATATATGAAGAAAGAAAGAAATGTGAAAAACTATCATAGCTTCAATCGAAAATTATCTTTATATCTAATTCAGTTTTGTGGAGATTCGTTACAGAAGATTATAATTGTCAGGTTACAATATTTTGTTTCATCAGTTTTAGTCTATTGATCAAACTGATTTGGTAAAATCGTTACTTTAAATAGCTAGATGACTAAATAATTATAAAATGAATTCATAACGATAAATATCCATTAATACTGCTTATTTTCAGGAAGTGATATAAAATCTTGGTTTAATTCAAATTTAGATCAGTACTGGTTTCCTTTTTTAGAAAAGAAAACTTTTAGAAAATGAGATAATGTAGAAGAATAGTAGAAAGTAAATTTTACAGTTTGAATTGGAATTCTTAGGTTTACTTATTAAGTCATTGGTTATCTAGTTATTATCTAGTTATCTTAAGTCAGTTTATATATATTTTTAAAAAAACAATAAGTATTTAGTGTAAAAAATAAGGAAAGTAAAATATTAAGTATTATATCTGGTTTGTAGTGATAGTTTCAATCAATATTTCGACTTCACGAGTGTTATTTTGTCCAGAACTTAAATGGTTAAAACTTAATCCAGAAGTCTGTTAATACCCATTCTAGCGATGAAATTGTAAATTCGCAATACTGAGATGAAAAGTCCGTTTTAGACCATAAAATTTCTTATCAATAGTTATAAAACTTATATAATAAATTCATACTAAGTGCTTAAGTTTTTTAAAGAATTACCATTTTTGAACAAGATTTAAAATGTATAGGGATCTATGAATAGTTGTGTAAAAATTGAGAAAATCCCAAAAGCCTTGTTTTTAGTTGATATGCCCTGTTCAATGTAAGCTTCTTAAGTATGAATAATTAAAAAATCAGCTTAGAGCCTATTTTAGATCGTAATACATATATATTGTAAAATTCATAAAATATTTATAATTATATATGCTTATAAATGAAGACTATACTCTCCTGTGTGTGAGTAAAAAACAGTGTTACTAAATGTACATGTTACTAATTTCTACTGTATTTGAAATTTTTATTTTTTTATTTATATAATAACTTAAAGAAGGTTTTAAATAAAAATCAATTGCTTAGGACTTTATTTTAAAGAATCTAATATCTACAGGCATATGTATTAAACGTTTTGCTCTGTTAAGAATATTGGAATCTATGGATGGAAAAATTTCATTCTTATGGACTGATATTTGAACATTCTTAAACTTTCACATACTATTTCTTTAATAGCATTAATTCCTATCAATATTTTCTACATTGCGATAGAACAAATCTCTAAAAAATAATTCCATTGTGTATAAAAGAATGTGAACTTCGGAAATAAACTAAAACATATATTGATTTATTATTCATGTAGTTAAATCCTTAGGGTGAGAATAGTATATTGTACCGATATTATTTCTTATAAAATTAATTAGGATTCTACTATATTCAAACGGAAAAAATTTTAAAACCAAAATCATAGAATTGCCAATCAGTTAACTGAGACACTTAGTTTCAAGAATAAATAAAGGATATACAAAATAAAAATTTGCAGACTATTCAGAAATTAAATATATCCCTTCGTAAAATTACTTCCCTCCTGAGAATAAAGTTTGTAATAAAGAAAAATCGTAAACCTTTTTCTCTAATTCGCGCTCACCCTTCCCCCCATTTTTGACTGTCTTCTGAAGCGTAATATAAGTAAATAAATAAGGAAAATTCTATTGTAAACTGAAAGACTATTGCAGACTATTCAGAAATTAAGATATCACTTCGTAAAATTACTTCCCTCCTGACAATAAAGTTTGTAATAAAGAAAAATCGTAAACTTTTTTCTCTAATTCGCGCTCATCCTTCCCTCCATTTTTGACTGTCTTCTGAAGCGTAATATAAGTAAATAAATAAGGAAAATTCTATTGTAAACTGAAACCGAAACTACCAGCTGTGAAAGAAGAACTAAAACTCAACTAAGCTAAAGCAAACAGGTTTGAAGGGGATGTAGAAGCCGAAAAGGAGTGGTGCGTTGCGCGAACGCTTCAGAACTCGGGCGAAGTTTTGAAAGGCAAGCCTCTGAGCTTGCGCCTTGCATTCTCTTTCCCATTGTTTTCCACCTCCTTCCATTCTATTGTCTCCTAGCGAGTGAAGGAATGGCTGAGACTTCAGCCTATGAGCCCCTGAGAGACAGGTTCTGGAACTGCCATTGGTGGAGATAGCGATCGGAAAGAGGATGGGAGTTTCCTGGAGAATACCGAAGATGACAATAGTGGTCGGGGCGGAACAATAGGTTGGAGAACGCGCATGCTCACAGAGCTTCCCAAAAGAGAATGGATGCGCAGAGGGGTCGTTCGAGAGACGAAAAGGTGTTCGTACCGAAACCTAGACTGAAAGAGGAAATTTCCGCGTCAAAGACCAAACACACGCCGCCAGCAAGCGGACAATGGGTAGCAGCCAGGGACTGTTTTTCAGCCCGAGCTTAGGCTCTGTTTCTAAAGGGGCCCCAGTTCGGATTCAATATTTAATTTTTTCACATCAGATATTTTTAAATAATTGTAGGTAGTTTTTTCATACCTCAAGTTTACGTGAAGTAAAAGAAATCTTACGATCTTCTCCATGTAAAATTTCATCGTTCTCCCTTCTACATTTGTTTTTATGTGCAATAGTATATCATTTAGCTATTGATTTTATTTGCAGCAACACATGGTTTTAATAATTTCGAAATCAGCAATTGCTACGTACAAATATCACTTCCGTCGTGGTCTTTGCTTTCCCAAATAAGACAGGAACAGTTACCTAGATTATTTAAAATATAATACTATCAAGTACTATAGGGCGGTGCTCCGCAACCGGTGTGCCGCGGCACACTGGTGTGTCATGAGCCAGATACAGGTGTGCCGCGATCAAATACATTGTATTTGACATTTTACAATTTTTCATCATGTATTTAATACACAATGACAATTTTTTTCATAATGTCTATTTTTCAACGTTTTTATATATTTCACTTGGTGTGTGTGTGAGAGTATATACTCACCCCCCTCCCTTTGAAAAAAATTCTTAAAAGATCTTGACCAAGAACTTCGGGTTGCGTTGTCGAATATTGAGCCGAATATAAAACTTTTGTGTTCATTGAAACAAGCGCAGGTATCACATTAATAATTATTATGATTGAGTAGAAATAAATATGTTATAGTTTTATGTATGTATGCTTTTCAAATAAAAAACAAACATTTATTGTAAAATTTGTGTATTAATTAATATCTATATACTTTAGCTTTTGGTGTGCCGCGGAATTCTAGAAAGAATTTTGGTGCGTCATAGGTGAGAAAAGGTTGCGGAGCACTGCTATAGAAAAGCTAGGAATAAGGCACGGGCTTAGGACCAGGTCTAAGCAAAAATAAGCACTAGTCGCAACCAGGGCCTCATTATCACACAAGCGATGTAAATAGCTAGAGGTCCCTCGAAGAATAAAGGTCCCCATATCAAATCATATAAATATTTTTACAATATTCAAAATGCAATATTTTTTATTTGTTTAAATTGCAGTTATTTTATTGCAATCCCAAATTATCCCCTTTCGGGTCGGAATTTTGTGTTTAGTTTAAAAAAAAATTGTTGACCCATTAACACACATATGGCTTCATAAAATGCCACATAGTTTTATTTAATTTCGAAAACCAGTGTGGATTTTAGGACACATATATTCAAATATCTCTAAATCATATATATATATATATATATATATATATATATATATATATATATATATATATTTAAAGATAAAACCTACATTAAACATTAGCTAAATCAATGTGACTGCTAAGCAGAAATTCACCAACTGAAAAAATAAATATCAACTTAGCAATCAAACTCCTAAAGCAAAATTTCAGATATAAAAGTGAATATAGAAAACCTCTATGTATAAAAATAAAAATTCATAAAACTGCAGATTATTTTATCAGCACTACAGCGAAAGAACAAAGAAACGAAATTGTGACTTAGTCATTTCATTTAGTATCCACGTTAGTTAATAAGAAAACTAGAATAAACAACTCATTACTAATCTTAAGGAAGCTTTATTTTTGCAATATGTTTTGTGTATACACTTTATTAGTAAGTAAAGATATTTTCAGCAGAGAATTTCTCAGAGTTATTTTGTTGTTTGGCACGTATTTAACAGAAAGCATTTAAAAATGTACATTGGATGAAAGAATATTATGACAGCATTTTTCCAAAACTGGAAATGGAGAAATTTTTCAGTCAAAGTGAGAATTCATTGCTCTTTACATATTTTTTACCTTAAACCTATTTAGTATTACACACGATTTTCTTTCTAAGCCAATGAGTACTTGTCATATATTTCAAAACGGTAAAAAAAATAAGTCCTTTTGAAGGTTTTCATGATAATATAACAAATATCCTTTTGAATTGTGAATCGATAAGAAATCTCTCAACTTTGAACCAAGTATTTTACAAACTAACAAATTTATGGGATGTTACAATGAGGTCTGAATATATATCGACCCGAATTTTCTTTAGCAATTTTTGTAAAAAGGGATCTGTATTTAAATATTACGATTTTCTTTCTAAGCCAGCGAATACTTGTCACATATTTCAAAACAGTAAAAAAAAAAAAAAAGTCTTTTTCCAGGTTTTCATGATAATATAACAAATCTCCTCTTGGTTTGTGAATCGATGAGAAATCTCTCAACTTTGAACAAAGTATTTTACAAACGACAACTTTATGGGATATTACAATAAGGTCTGAATATATATCTACCTGTATTTTCTTTACTAATTTTAGTAAAAAGGCATCAGCTTTTAAGTATTACGAAATATGTTTTCTCTTGAAGCATTAAAATATTATGAGTAAATTCAAACTATTCAACGGATCAAAAACTTATTATTAGAGATTTCAAACAACCAAAGACAAACACACACACATAAAAAACAATAAACAAATATGAAATACAAAAGCGAAAACTGATAGATTTTAATTGCGACTGTTTTATACTTTGGTTTCGATGAAAATATCATTATAATTGCTTCTTTTGCAAAAGCCACTACGAGAGTTGCTGCATGAGACTTCATGCTCAAAATAAGGCACTCACCCACAGAAAATTTAAGTATGACAAAATGTACAATATATAAATATATTTTGCACTGGTGAATACATACACGCACACCAAGATTGCGGTAACTAAACTGAGTTTTTCTTTGTCGGAAATCTATTTTGAGTTAAAATAGATGTATAAATCTTTCTGCTGAACTGTAAATTGTCCCAACAGGTATGTGCGTGCAGAATATGTTAAAAGATAGTTTTCAATGAGCAAAATGAAACTTCGTTATTGGAAGTCGACATTTTTTAATATTATAATACAGATGATCAGTCGTACATGTCTTATAAAATTAAACTTTACCTAAATCGATTGTTGTGTGATCCAAGGACAGAAACTGCAAGATTTATTTAGAAATTAGCATACACTTACCTGATTATTTTGCTGCTGAATCACCAACTGCTCTTTCAGCAACTGTAGCTGATTGATCATGTCTGTCAAGCAGCGTTCTTTTTCTCTGATGTTATCTCCAGATAGAGCTAAGCGGAAGCTATCACTGTCCATCATGCTCAATGGATTAGCCGCTGACTCTGATGGGAACTCTTTGCTTGTGAGTACAGAAGGAGTGAGAACAGGAGACCTTGGTGACTGTTGATGGCTGAAAATAGGTATACTCTGTTTGGCTACAGTCCTTCTTAACTTGAGCATCAAACACATTACAAAAGAAATAGAATTTTACAGTTTTTATATACTAACTTAACGATTGGGCCTATTCTATTTGTGAATAAATAACAAATTTAGAGCGAAAGTGGACTTTAATAACTAACTCATTTTAATCAGTCTGCTCGAAAATTTAACATGGTATTAGCAATATATTTGTGTAAAATTGTTAAAATTTCGAGATCCAAACTTAACATTTTAAAGATTATTAATTATTAGACAATTAAAAATAAGCTTTATTAAAGAGGTTCTAAGTGAACAACCATCTATAAACAACACTCCTATCTATATTTACAGGATACCTTTCAGAATAAAACTTATTTGTTATCATAATCATTCTCAGAAATTACTAGAAGAAATTAATTAGTGAAATCTCAATTTTTCATGTAAAAATATTTATAATAGTCCTTTTAAGTAAAACATTGACAGATTTTGAGTTTAGAACCTTTAGAAAATTTTGAGTAGCTTTGATATACTATAAGGTAAAACACCGATAAATTTTAAATTAATATGAAGGTTACAAATGCATCTTAAGTGTTTTAAATATTCATGAAATTGAAAATTTTTGTTTATAATTAGTAATAAATGAATGTTGTGATAATAATTATAGTCACTAAAAATAAGGTATATTAAGAGCTCTTTTCTCTTCTTGCTCTTATTTATTTTTTAAGTAAGACAAAATACTTGAATTTCGATCCGATTTCATTCACTTGAATCCACTGTCCCCTTAAGGGAATATAGCACCTTTCGAGATGAAAAGTCTTCATTATAACAGTTGTTTTTTTGTCTCGATATAAAAAAAAAATTCTACTCTATCTAGAACTAAATTTTTCCTAGATCATTAATAAGAGTCGAAATTTATAAAAACTATTTATTTTAATTATAATAAGCAATATATCTTTAAAAAGCTTAAAATATTTACATCAAATGAAGAAACAAAAATAAATATTTACCTGCACAATAACTTTTGAAATTTGCAAATTAGAAAATAATTTTTTTCTGTGAAATAGATTCTAATTACTTTTTTATTCTGCGTTCCTCAATTATATTAATACAAATGATATTATTTTATAGACTCATAAAGACAAATTTATTTAAACTTTCACATACTTAACAGTTTTTAACTTTTTCATTTTAAAATTCGAGATACTTTTAAAGTTTTAGGTTTACAGCAAGACATTTATCTTCAATTTGAAGTAAAAATTTAGTTTCTAATTTACATACTTCAATACGTATTTTGAGTGTTAGTGGATTTAATAGTTTTTCTTTGGTGTATATTTTTTATATTATTTAAAAACACATACTACTTGAAATGACAAAATTAACTTTTTTTTTACATTTAGAGCGTTATTGAATAAATTTTAAAACATTCATTCTAAAAGTAACAAAGTATTTTATTTCATGAAGAATAAACGCTACGCTCTTTTAACGAAGATTCGGAGTCTCGAAAGGTACTATGTACCCTTACAGAAGATTAAATGCATTTTTAAAACCAGACAATGAACTGTAGATATGTAATGATTCCATAGGCATAGACATTGAAAAATTATTAGGGAATCTCTGAAGCGTTTTTCTGTCGCAATATCAATAATGAATTGTAAAAAAATGTTTTGATTCTTGATCGTAAACCCTCTTTCCTAGCTTACGAAAGTGTCTACTATGAATAATATAAATTGACCTTGAAATAAAATAACTTAGTAAGATTTAATAATAGAATGAGATGAGTTGCTGAAAGTATATTTTGTCCTTATTTTAAATAGACATTTTCGAGTTCACAACAGATCAAATGCTATATTTTAAGAAAAATAAATTCTCTAAAATTCTCTTAGCTCTGATGACAAATATTGTTCTGTGATTTCTTTTCGCTATTTTTTGTTTATTTTACATAAGTTAAGTTACTCGTATTTTTAACTTTTAAGTGAAACATTGAAAAAAAAAAAGTAAATTTTATTTTGTTTTGTAGCTTGAAATTACAACAGCATTCATGCATATATACTATAAAATGCCAAGAACATGGCTTGATATCATATATAAAAATTAGGAAACCGAATAGAATTCCTAAACATTATTCTGTATTATTCTTTGAGTGAATGTATAAGACAAATGTAATTCTTCGATATAACATTTTTTGTTAGAATGAATATTAAATAACATATTAAATAGCAAGTGCGTAAATAATGAGCATTTATATGTAATTTTTAGACAATCATGTTAGAAGCATAATTACTTTTATTTCTAACAAACCAGAATTTAGATTAAAAAAAACAAATATTCCAATTTTTCACTACTTAATAATTAAAAAAAATCTTTTAAAAGTTTTCAGCCATTTATTAAAGCTTTCAAAGGTTAAAAATTTTAAAACTGCTACTGAGACTTTTACTTACTACTATTTTTTCTGCAAAATATATAACATTTTGGAAGGTTCGAAAAATATATCCCATGTACTTCACATTTTAAACGTGACTATAAACTTATAAAAAAAAAATAAAGAACAGTAATTCTAAACTAAGAAAAAAAAAAAAACCTCCTTGTAGCTTATTTTTAACACTAACATAAAATAAAACTACATAATCCTTGCAAAATTTTTCGTTTCTGAATTTTCACGATGACTTCAAGTACTTTAACACAGAAATGAATACTTTCTTGCAGTGGCATTAAGTATAAAAAATATTAATATAAAGCTTATATAAAAGAATATTCAGAAAATATGCTCTTGTGTTAGTTTAAATGATACTTTACTCTATAAATAACGTAGGTTGTTTTTACCTATGCAGGGCCGATTCAAGACAGTATGCATGGTAGGCCAAACTATCTAAATTAAAAATTAAACACAACTATCAAAATATAATTCAATTACTTGAATCTTGGAAATGAACGAGTAGTAAAATCAGATACAACAGGAATTTACAGGTATCTGGGAATTCCTATATTTGGGCTTACCTTAGACTAGATTTAACAAGCTTATTAAAAGTGAACAGGAATAAACAAGTTTATTCAAATCTAACAGGAATAAACCATCTTATTTAAATCTAACAAGCTTACAGGTACTTCTATATAGTAGATGTTAGTTTTAGTCTGTAAGTTCATTGTGGTTAACACTTAAAAATGTAAATTTTGTTTTTCAATACAACAATGTTATATTAATCTGTATTTGTATTACTGTCGCAGTTCAAATGTTTGTTATTTTTCTAGTTATAAAAAGGTTCTTTTATAATTCTCAAATATTTCTCACAGTTCTTTTATAATTATTAATATAATTTTTTATTTGAAAAATTTTAAAGTCTTTTTAAAGCTTGGAGACTTTTAAAGCTTTTTTATTTTATATGAATCTGTATTTGTATTACTGTCGTAATTCAAATGTTTTTTTTTTATTTTTCTAGTTATAACAAGGTTTTTTTTATAATTCTCATATATTATCATGGTTCTTTTATAATTATTAATATAATTTTTTATTTGAAAAATTTTAAAGTCTTTTTAAAGCTTGGAGACTTTTAAAGCTTTTTTAAGCATTTTTGGGATTTCTCAAGGTTGTAAAAATGTTATGGCCAGCTCTGAGTAATTGTTTAGTATCGTATAG
Organism: Pardosa pseudoannulata; assembly: GCA_032207245.1. Classification (NCBI taxonomy): domain Eukaryota; kingdom Metazoa; phylum Arthropoda; class Arachnida; order Araneae; family Lycosidae; genus Pardosa; species Pardosa pseudoannulata. Next base: position 77,203,608 of record CM063503.1, read on the forward strand.
AAGTTTAAGCCGTGATAAAATTAAAGTGAATTAATTAAAAAAATTGATTGGCAAGAAAGCCTATATGGATTAGTAAAGCAAGTAATATTTTCTTGAGTTTGTTTACGTAGTTAACCACTTTAGTTATTTAATCTAACAATAACTTAGTTTAAATAGTGTATCGAAAAGTAGTTTAAATAAAGGAAATTATTTTTAAATAACTATTGAATAGTAGAGATTTCATTTCGTTAAGCTTTAACAATTAGAAAAGCAACTGTTTCTCTATGATTCGACGAAACTGGGCTTGAACTACCAAAAAAACAAACAAAAAAATGCCGTGCTTATTTATCTATAACCCTGTTTTTTACAGGTAAAAAGGGCGAAAAATTGTATCTCGTAACGCGAACTTAAAATTTGACTTACAGGTTACTTTCCAAATTATAAACAGATTTCCAACGCGGTCTCAGTATATCAAGATCCAACACTCTTTCAATGCCATCCTAACGACTTCATTCCTAACGAATTCCTTCACGCTTGTTATTTATCGTCTTAAATCATTGGAAGGAGACTATGAGATGACAGTGGAGGCTGAAATTAAAAAGCTTGTGAATCACCTTCTTTTTCTTCTGTGTTTATATAAGGGATTGTAGTTTCTTTATTCCTCATCATTCTATAAGAGTGTTTGTGTGAGTAAGATAAAACAATGTGTGAGTAAGATAAAGAAAGGACCCAGTTGTACTGCAGGCAACAGAAAATGGGATAATGCTTCAAGTAGGTAATTTGGATTTCAAAATTAATAATTAATGTTGCTAGTACCACTGCTACAATAAAATACAATACAATAATAATGAAATAGAGATGCAGTAATACTTCTGTCGAGTAAGGTTTTTAATCATTTCATTTTCTTTCTTAAATAATTGTTTTCGTTAAAATTTATTCGTGTATAACCTTGAGTTTTTGCCAGATATTTTTGAAAAAAAAAAGCGTGCATTACAAATGGGTAAATACAGTATTTATGTCGTCAGTAAAATTCTTGAGCTTGCTAAAAACAAAGTATTAGATACACCGAATTTAAATAATTACGATAATAAAGCTAAAATTCTAATTCTTTTAATAATAAGTTATGAAGAACAATCTCCTGAATTTTTCAAAATTAGCAGCTTCACATAATATTCATAGACAGCATTTTATGGAGATTATTTTTCCTAATAAAATTACATTTGACACATTATTTGTACAGAATTTTTTTCTGTACCAAATAAAGATACAAATGAAACATTGAAAGTGACTAAATGATCTAAATTAATATTGATGAATCGTTTAGTTTTAGAAGTAAATAATTATACTAATAAAGAAGCAAGCAAAACTGCAAGCTTTGAATAAAAAAAGTATTATACTTGCTTTCCAATGAAAATTTGAAATTTTTAAGGGGAATAGATAAAAAAAAGTACACATTTTCTATATTATTATATTCCAACCAACTTTCTAATACAAATCTTCATTTTTGTGCTCATTTGTATCAAAGCTCAAGGATTACAATGAAGGAATATTTAATGGAGACGTAAATCAAAATTAACTGTAATATCACGTCTCTTCTTTTTTTTTTACAGTGTACCGATGTAAAGAAGTCCGATTCTAAGAAACTGTCGTTGATTATTCATTTATTCAAGGAAAATTAGTTAATGTCAAAAGTCATATCTTCCAATTACTGATGAATATATTCATTAGGCTTGAAGAAATAAAGGACTATATTGTATGTTTCTCTTAGCAATCTACTTTTATAAATCGCTTATGTAGGGAAGTATTACTTTCCTTGTACTACTTTTTTATTTTTGTGTTAAGCCATTTGATTCACAAGTGGTTAAAAAATGTTCACTTATTTCTTAAGGACAGACATATTAAGTTACAGAATTAATACTAAAATTTTCCATGGCCTACAAGCATTTTATAACTTATAAACACATTTATATAAAGCGATAATATATTAAAGTATGGTTAAAATAAAATATTAAAACATCGCTTTAGACAATTTTTGTTAAAACACGAAACGTTAAAACATGGATAAATGGCTTCGTAAAAAAAGAATGTAGATTTTTAAAATTCTTGCAAACTCTGATGAATGTATTAAAATATACAAGTTGAAATATAAAAGATACTCTGTGAAGCTCATTAAAATTAAAAAAATAATTTTAAAATTTGTAGGTAGAAATGAAACCTTACCTTTGGGTGGTTAAATTTCTACTGTAGTATTCATTTTCAGATATTATACCTGGAGATGGCCCAGGAGTTTGTATTTCTCTCAGGGTAGCGCTAGTCGTCATTTTAGATGTCAGTCTTTTTAAAACGTCGTCCATTGTCCTCTTGCCATGCCCACCTGTGAGCTGCTTTCCCATATCTTGTGGGGGATGATACATATGATACTGATGATGATTGTTATCACTCTGAGATATTTCACGAGTTTCATGCAAGTGATTGTTACTGTTATTTTCAGTTATTTGACCTGATGCCTTCAGAGAGGCTTGCAGGAGGTCATACGGGAATGCACTCACATCAGACACAAGTTCATGGCCGTTAATACAAGGTTCAGAATCATATTCTGAGTCTGTGGTGGTTTCTGACCTGATAGACGAAACACTTAACAACAACCTTTGTTTCCGTGATGATGTGACATTATCTTGTACAGATTGTTCAGTACCAGAAACACCACCACTGTTTAAACTGTCACACGAATCTTGATCATGGTCCAATGAGTTCTGTGGTCTGTTTGTGGCGTTCATAGATAGCTGAAGGTTTGAAACATCTAATGTTTCGATGCTACTTCCCATTTCCAGACCTCCGTTACTGCTAGCCTGCAAAGTGGCTTGAAACTGTTCGTTGGATAGTCTGCTGAGAAGGTCCGACCCTTCAGTGGAAGGGGTATTGCGTTGAAACTGAATTTTATTATCATTTTGATCCAACAGATGGTCCTCATCTTCTTCCACATCTATTCGATCAGTGGAGTTGTTCAGTCCGTCTGTAGACAGTTTTGTAGGTGGGCTCTTTCGTTTAGAGGACATCCTCCTAAAAAAGATATAGAATTAGTTAATACATTATCAACGTATATTCATTAAAGTTTCTGATTTTTCTGCATAATAAATGTTGAATTTCAGTTATTTTTCTCGGTATTTCAGGTAGTAATTTATAAGTGATAATTTAGTTTAGTGATAATTTAAGATATTTTATCCATAGATTTTCCTACTTATATATCTTTGATTTAAAGTACAGAACACGTGAGACAAAAAATATAAACATTTAAATTACAACAAAATAGAACTAACATGAACTTTCTTGATACTTCAAAATCATCCTAAACTACATTTTTACTTTCGCCTACAAAACATTTCTTCAATTAAATCTTAATATTAATTAAACATCGCTTTCAGGACACTGGGAAATCTGCCAGTAGTTCAAACTGTATATTAGTGAAATAGATTCTTAACCTATTGTAGTTTTGTTTTTAATCTGAAGGTCGTATAACATTTTAGATATTCACATATTTTTTATCATGCCTAGGACACATGTAATACATGAGAATAGTGACCCTGATTTATATCGTTTTAAGAGAAGAGAAATTTTGTACTGACAATTAATAAGTCATATGTTGGGAGTACTGAATACAAATGCATATAATACTAAAAGCAATTTTGAGAGATTAAACTTTAAAATACTTTGGTGGTATTACATGTTGTTGTAACTTTAGATAAGTTCTAACTGGGTATATCAGACATCCAAAAATCAGGAATAAATAAAAAAATAAAATAAAGCTCCCATTAGATAGTTTTTAGAATTATATAATTTTTGGTGAAGTTTTCGCTGCTGCTATCACAGTTCACAGTTCGTTACATGTGGATACAAGTGTCAAAGATTCAAAAACTTTGAAAAGATGTTGTTAAGCAAGCAACCTTATTGAAAATTCACTAAAAATACATTGTACTACATATAGAATACTGTTTAAGTTGTTTTAAAGATAAGAATATGTTTAATTCTCCTTAAAAATAATTTTACATCTGACACATCTAAAATTATTCAAATAGGAATTTATTAAACGTGTAAAGAATGTTCATATATAAAACTAAGATTCGTGTTAAATGTAGAGGGAAACAATATTGTTCCCCTGGAAGTTCCACTTACAGCAAACCATCACATTTTATTTTCTTCTTTTTTAAACCCAAATAGAGAATGTAAATTTTTTTAAATTCTAGACACTTATTTTGTAAACTCCAGTAGCAATAGTTCTCATGAAACTTAATTTATGATACTTAATTTATTTTGTAGAGCAGACAAACTAGTGCATGCATAATAACTACATAATTTTGGATTCATTGTATTACAATATGTTTTAAGTAGAACAATTTCTAACAGAACCAAAGTATTGGAATCGTGTATTACTTAATTCCGAATTCCTTGTATATTATGCAAATTATTTTTTGAACTATTATGCCAACCAGGAATATACTCAATATTCTCAGCCCTTCCTAGTGAAATGTATATCTAGTAAGTAGTCGCTTTAGAGACATGAGACGCGGGATTATTCTTTGAATACAATTATGGTTTGAGGTTCAATTATTTTCAAAAAAAAAAAAAAAACTTTTAGGAACATTCGGGGTAGTGGAGGTTTGATAGGTCATCGAGTGGTTACACCTTCCACCAAAACATCCGGTCCCGGTCATTCATTTCTTTCGCCAAACATTCTTTGACAATAACTAATGTTCTCCTATATTGGGCTCTGGCAGTTGCTCTGGCCCTCCAAGAGAACCGGTCATTCGTCATGGCCGGCTGAAGTGACCGCCGCTCTCGGAGCCAAAGTATCGGAAGCGTATTGCTTAATTCAGTGAACACACTGTAATATGGGGGAGGCCACTTCAATAGGTTGACAAATGGTCAAGAAGAAATTGTTTCGCCAGTTCTAGAAAAAGGTGAAATAAAGCATTGAGGAACGTTAACTAAAGCGATCTATATTGTGGCAATGAGTTCTGCTACAGTGTGTGATGTGGGGCTATTATATAGTTTTATTGCGTTCGTAGACAGAACGGGGGAACGGCATGATTTCCTGACAGTTGTCCTCAATATGTTTCCGCAGAATTTTTTTGTCTCAAACTTTTCTCGGGAGCAATATTTCTTTTCATTCATTCCGCTTAATATATGTCTTACGAAAATGCGATGTAGTACTCAAAGCTTGATAGAACAACACACAATTCTCTTCTTGCTATTCAAGTTTAGCTTATATGAGGATGTATATCATTGTGTGTCTAAGGGTTTTCTAATGAACGAAGATTTCTTTCGACTCTGACAAAGATAAAGGTAGCTATTTGTTATCTACATACATGCTATCACTCTTCCGCTTTGTGGAGTACAATAGGTTCATTGCAAGCTCATTTGAAAAATTTTCTCTATTTCTTAACCATACAAATGAACCTAATATGCTAGAAGTGTTCTTCACTCGAAAAAACAGAAAATGTACTTTTTGTAAAATCTTGAGAATTCCAAATTTATAAAGTAATAGGAAAGTTTAAAAGCAAGAAATATCAAATACGGTGATGTAAACTAGCTCAAAACAACTATTCATTTTTATGCCCAAGATTTCTGAATTTGTGAAGATAAAGGAGAATATCATTAGTTCTAATTTAGCAAATTTTGCAATAAGTTAAAGTTCATTTATTTACTTAAATGTTAAAATCATTTTTAGAGTTTGAGATAAAAACATCAAGCCTTAAAATGTTGATTTTACACTACATAAATCCGCATTGTTCATATTACATAAAGTGAAAAAGGGCATTGTGGATTACTTAGACGACGTAACTTTTAAAAGATTTTTAAAAGCTATATCTTTTGTATATATATTTAATCTTATATATATTTATCTTATATAATTATCTTATAATTATATATAGTAAATATATATAATTATCTTATATATATTTAATACCGCTGACGAATACTACTATTTGTATAAAATAAAGTTTCTGTCTGTCAGAGACAGGATTGGTTCTATGCTAATAGCCTCTTATATACAAGATAGTATATTTGACCTCCTATTGATTCATAACTTTGCTCAATGCCTTAAAACTTACTAGTATAATTATATTATTGCTCCATATAATTGACTAAGGAGAAAAAATATATATACAAGCAAAATATATTTATTTTTAGTTTATTAAAACGTATATCCTATCAAACAAGCAGAACGATTACCGAGTCGTTAGAGCGCTGACCTACGGTTTTGGAGTTCGTGGGTTCGAGTCCCACTATGGCATGAATGTTAGTGGCCGTTCTGAATTGACTTTAAACAGTAGGTCCCGGTCTCATTAGTTCTCTCGTAGCAGAAGAGTAGACCGTAGCGCTCTACACCAAACCAAAACCTATCTAACAAAAGTCACAAATTGACCTCATATGCTACACTCTTCTTGCTTTCTTATTTGCTCTTTCATCAATAATATCTGATAATTCCAAATTTTTACATAATTACTTTTCAATTGCTAATAATCTTATTTAAAGAAATAGGGAGACAGTACATTGTTATCAAAATTATACATCATGACTTTCATTTTTCCCTTATTACGAAACTGTTTGGAATTATTTTTATAGTTAACATTTCTGATAATTTTTAAATAAGATTTTCTGGCTAAAAGTGACTAAAAAGTGACTAAACATTTGAAAAAAAAAGTGATTTCTTTCTCCTTGATTACAGTGCTATTATTAAGATTTTTCTATTTATTTTAGCTCTAAATCAAATGATACATGTAAGACATGATTTTAGAGTCAATTACAAAAAGGTTCAAAATTTTGTTTAACACAACTCAACATTGCTTTTTATTCCAGAAAATCTATAAATTAGATTTGAGTACAATCAATACATTAATTTTATAATCACAACTTTCTGCATATATTAATGATGTTTTGAAATATGTACATAGCTAGATTAGACTGTCTAAACAAAAATTGTGAAGAAAAAGAAAAAGAGAAATGTGTGCTTTGACGTAAATTAATTTAATGTAATAAATGTACATTTCAGTACAAATGTAGATTTAAGGAACTTCTTTGCGACTTTTTAAAATCACTAAATTCTTTAAACCATATGACTAATTACATTTTAATAAGAAAAATAAGTTTAGAGCATCCCATTTTTGGTCTTTTATTAAAATATTTTGTTATTGATTCAGATTTTCTTTCTTCAACAACAGGCTTTCGCTGTGATACACCATGAAAAAAGTGACTGTTTACTTAAAAAAGTGACTAAAAAGGATCAATTGTAAAAAAAGTGACTAAAGGTGAGAAAAATGACGGAATTGCAAGCCTGCGGGACGCTTACAGTTTCAAGAATAAATAAAGGATATAATACAAAATAAAAATTGCAGACTATTCAGAAATTAATATACCACTAATGATTTTAAATCTTCTGACAATAAATTTTTAGTAAATATACTGGAAACGTATCAATTTTTTAATTCGTAAGCATTTATAGTGCTTCTAATTAAATTTTATTGAATATCTTGAGTATTAATTGTACTATTTATTTACATAGATACAGATAGTCATTTGTTTAAAACAAAACGAAACGTTTAAAAAATCTTAAATCGTTTGTCCCTGAATATTAGGTACAATATGAATTGAACTAAGTGAAGAATATTTTATCACTAGTATTTTCACAAAGAATAAATTTTCGTTATTCAACGAAGGCTAGACCTTCACTTTGAAGTGCTGGAACAAAACTTCAAATCACTTAATCCGCGTGTTAACAATAATGTTTATAATAAAAAATAGTAAACTATTTTTCTCTAATTGCGCTCATCCCTTCATTATTTATTCTCCAGAGCCACCAGAGAATCCGAGTATGTTCATGTCTGTCATGTAAAAGCTAGCGGTTTAAAACAAAACGAAACGTATGCAAGACTTGCAACGAAACAGCGTGCGTTTTGGCGGCAGAACAGAAAACATAAGAACTATTTCACTCCCCTATATAATAATAGCCTATATCTTTGTCCACTTGCACTTAAGTGGACTCTTCACTTTGAAGTGCTGGAACAGGCTTTATCAAATCACTTAATCCGCGTGTTAACAAGACTCTCATCCCTCGTATATCAAAATAAAAAGAATCTATTCTTGTCTAATATTTGTCATCCACACTTACATTTATTTACCACGCTCAGAGTGTCTGTTTATGTTCCTTCTTTTCATTGCAGTTCATTCTCCGCAACTAACGGGCTGCATATACAGAGAACGTTAACCTCAGTAGAAAGGAAAGAAATGTAGTAATAAATACTGAACTATTTCACTCCCCTATATAATAATAGCCTTTTCTCTGTCCTCATTTAATGCTATTATTATAAAGGCCCATATTTTCCCCTGATGAGTTAGGGTTAGCAAAATTCAACACGAGTAAAGTGTATCTTCTTCGAAACTATTGATCCGATTCTAAAATAAATTGGCATAAACATGCTCAATATCATAGCGATAAATACTGTCGTCTTTAAAACGTTCGAAATCCACCCCTTCCCCTTTTCAATCATTTAATGCTATTATTATAAGCCCTATTTTCCCCATTTAAGAGCAGGCAATTAAATTTATCAATTTATCACATGATAAGTAGATGAAAATAACATTTTTCTAGCATTATGATGCCATTCCTTTAACCATCTCATTTAATCATTTCTTATTTTAAATTATTTAAATATCGTCTGCATTATTTAAATAATAGATTAGGTGCATATGTGATAATTTTAAAATTAATCATCGATTATTTTCGGTATTAAGAGCAAATTCTTTTAATAAAAGTTTAGAAGTCTATTTCACTGACTAATAAATATCTAGTGATTAAGTTATATATCTTTGAAAATTAAGAAGTTCGTTCGTTTGTGTGTTTTTTATACAAAACTACACTGTTTACAATCGATTCGTTAAATTTTGGACATCATTCATATATACCGTCAAATAATCACTGTCAATATTAACACCTCTCCTGTCCATCCTATCACGTAATATGACGAGATAAATTAAAATTGGCAACTAACATGCGGTCAGTAAAGATAAACAAATTATTGAGCGTGTACCAGATAATTCTCAGCCATTTAAAACATACCATTTTTTACCTGCATCATACGGTACTTCACAATTCTGGAAAATTAAAGATTTTACTGATCCCGTTATATGACGGGCTATATGCTAGTTTAATAACTGAACATGAAATACTAAGAGTTGTATGTTAATCTATACTTCCGAAAGATCTTAAGAATCAAATATGTGATTTAGATATAACGTACGGTTTGAAGCACGGGGTTTGTTTTGGAATACTAAGGCCTACTTTTTGCAACACGAGGGCTAATGAGACCTTGAAGCATGGGGAACAAAGAAATGGTCTTATTTACATGGTCAGAGCTCTCGTATTAGTTTAAATATATACAATTGGTTGAATACCACTAAAGGAAATGTTCCTAATATCATCTGTGTATAAAAAGTAGGTATAACCTTAATAATAACTCAGACAATAAATTAATTTTTATTAATCTCGCTGTTGTGCAGCTTAAGATGCTACCTTCGGTTTGAAATTAAGTTCAAAAATAAAAAGATTATCAAATACAAGAATATTACACGAGTTTGAAAAGTACTTAAAAGATCTAGACATATCGCACGGTTTGAAGCACGGGGTTTGGTTTGGAATGCTAAGGTCTACTTTTTGCAACACTAGAACTAACGAAACCTTGGAGCACGGGGAACAAACAAAGAAATGGTCTTATTTACATCGTCAGAGCTCTCGTATTAGTTTAAATATCCACAATTGGTTGAATACCACTAAAGAAAACACTACTACTGTTACTAATATCATCTGTTTCTAAAAAAAGTATAATCTTAATAATAACTCGGACAATAAATTAATTTTTATTTATCTCGCTGTTGTTCAGCTTAAAATACTACCTTCGGTTTGAAATTAAGTTTAGAAATAAAAAGATTATTAAACACAAGAATATACGCGAGTTTGAAAAGTACTTAACAGTACTTAAAATTTTAAAGGACACAAAGTAAAGACCGAGATGCAAAGAGGATTAATTTTACACTCTCAAAATGTATAACAAGCAAAACTTTGCACTTGAAGAAAGAAAAAGAATTGGGTATTTTCTAAAATAGTGACTACAATACTTATTGTATGGATGCATTTTACATTACATCGTTAAACATCTTTAAAAATATTTTGAGCAAAGATGTAACTATAAAGAATATTGTACATCTAATAATACGATTAAGGTTGAAAAGCCGTAAAATATTCCTTATTAATAATTGAAGAGTAAACTCTCTTAGGGAATTTCAATAGATAATACAGCTTATTTCTTTATGAGCAAACACTCTTAAAAAGAAAGTTGTATTAGCTTTTGAAATGAGGGTAGAATTTTTTTTTCGAGAAATAATAATGTCTTAATGTTTTAATAATGGTATTTTCTTCTTTTCTAACTAGTCTATGGGGGTATTGAGTTTAGCAGCTATATATTGTCTATGAAGACTTTTTCATACATTAAACAATTTCATGATCAGTACTTTTCTGCAGTCTTAGGTATTTTCGTGATATGATTCATTTTTAATTAATAGCTGAAAAAAATTAAAGAAAACACTTTTGTGTTTTCTGAAAAATACAAAATATTCAAGATGGAGTTTAGAGATATTTTTTAAATAATAATAATTGAATCTCAAATATTTTATTATGATGCCCAAAAGTTTATTTAACAGGAGTCAATTACTTTTTTACACTTTCATTTAAAAAAAAAAGTATCACGCAAGATGAATTCTTCTATAAATCGTAACACAAAAGATTTTTCCTATATTTATATTCTCAAGAAAAAGTATAATTGATAAAATGCAATAATACACATTCCTCAATACATATCAGACATTATTAAACATTCTTTAGAGCATATTTTACTTTACTTATTAAAGTGTGTGTTCTGTAACTTATAATTAAAACTTTCCAAGTTCTTAGTAAAGTAATGCATCGTTTATAAGTGTCTCATTTATACATAGTTTATATTTATACGACATTGTATCCCAGTTTCGATGTATTATTCTTAACCATCATAAAGTCTTTCGTTTATAAGTTGTTTTTCCTTTTCTAAATGCTACTTTTTAACCTAGCTCATTATTGCTTCTATCCTATTAAGAGATGAAATTTTCTTAGAAATCATGCACTACGGATGAATTAGCAGAAATCATACTGTCTGGTGCTAATTTAAGCCATGATGACGAAGAATGGGAAGAAGTTATTCCACCTTCCTTGAAAGAAGCATTACCCTTCGTTGAATAACATAAATTTTATACTTTATGCCAAAATACTAGTGAGAAAACATTCACTTCACTTAGTTAAATTCATATTGTATCTAATATTCAGAGACAAACGATTTAAGAATTTTTTAGAACGATTTAAATATAAGATTTTTTAAAATTCAAATGACTACCTGTATTCATGTAAATAAATAGTACAATTAGTACTTAAGATATTCAATAAAATTTCATTATCTAACTTTCACTATAAATGTTTACATTTAAAATTTAATTGATACTCTGTTTCCAATATACTTAATAGAAATCTAATATTCAGGGACAAACGATTTAAGATTTTTTAGAACGACTTAAATAAAAGATTTTCTTTTTAATTCAAATGACTACCTGTATCCATGTAAATAATAGTGCAATTAGTACTCCAGATATTCAATAAAATTTCATTATCTAACTTTCACTATAAATGTTTACATTTAAAATTTAATTGATACTCTGTTTCCAATATATTTAATAGAAACCTAATATTCAGGGACAAACGATTTAAGATTTTTTAGAACAATTTAAATAAAATATTTTTTTTTAATTCAAATGACTACCTGTATCTATGTAAATAAATAGTACAATTAGTACTCAAGATATTCAATAAAATTTCATTATCTAACTTTCACTATAAATGTTTACATTTAAAATTTAATTGATACTCAGTTTCCAATATACTTTATAGAACCATACCAGTGCTATTATTTTAGAAGATTTTAAAATCATTAGTTTTATATAAATTTCCAATAACCTAAGCTGTTTATTAAAATTTCGATTACACGTATTTAGATTTATACATCGTTTTACGTCGGTTTCTTAAATAACATATAAACGACACTTTACATTATAATAAAGTTTTTTTATGTAGAATTACCGTGCAAAAACAGTTTAATTTTAAACCCAGGTTAATACCTACAGCAATATCTATTCAACTATATTTCAGCTTATAATAGCCAACCATTTTCACACCACATTTCTTTTTCTGCTATCTAAATGAGGTCTGCTTATCTATACTGCTGTGAAACTGCGTGGGTAACTATGTCATTAAGTTGATTTAATCAATTTTGAATAGCAGTCTTAACTGATTTCATACTTTCATATCTCACTTGCGATAATTTTATAATCTCTGCCTCTCATAACTACTGAAAGATATAATTTTACATTTAGAAAAATAAATCTAAAAGTGCTTCAAAAACTTTCTTTTCTAAATGAATAAAGGAAATAAAAATAGATAGAGGGAGGAAATTGTTTTGATAAATTAATATTCTTTTCATGAAAATTGGTGCTGTGGAAACAAGATCTAGCTTCAATTGGAGTTTTTCACAATTCAGACATCATTCATAGAAATGTTACGGTTAAAAATATATACATAACCTAAAAACACATTTACAAAACCTAATTTTTTTACACAAACAAAAAGTATTATAAACGTTAAAGCAAAATGCTTAATGTTTTTGTATACAAATCAATTAAGATGACCATCAAAAGCATTAAAGAAATTTAAAGAATACAATGATCTTAAAATTGCCCTGCTAATAAATGGTTGTAACACATACAGTATAAACTACGCACTATCAAGTTAAATAGGTTTGGCAAAATCTACATTTTTAATTGTTCAAAATAACTGAAAAAATAAAAAGATCAAAGCATACAAAACGTTAAACTTTCAGAGCAATCGCTTCCAATTTATGCGGTTTTATACAGTTAGAGAATTCTGGAAAAGAAATTTTGTTTTCTTCTCGTAGTTAGTTATAGCTTGAAATACAAAAAAAAAATATATTTTATAAGCTAAATTTTTCTTAGAAACTTTAAAGATAAAGCATGGAAAAAATTTAAATTACAGATAGTTCAAATCAACACTTCTATAACTGTCAGAGAAATAAATAATTATTTAGCATCTGTTAAGGTTGTGTATTTATTTTTAAAAATCCTTTAAATTTTGTAACTTTAAACAATAATCAAGAGTCATTAAACATCTCCGTATTTCACTGCTATGTGTTCTATTAGAATCACCCATCATAGACATACGATTTCCAGTTTCAATTATTTATAATTAGCGCATTTTATCAAAATTATTTCCTAATTAGCTATAGATTGCTAATTTAAAAATATGTCATAGTTAAAATGTTATATTACTCAAATGTAATGCGAAATAATATTTTAGGACATTTTAAAATAACGAATTGAGAGAGAAAAATATACCTTATCTTCTTTACCAGTCCTTTGGGAATGCCATTTCAATATTCATGTTTAGTATTACATTAGAAACACTTTTAGTACTATAACAAAAATTACCATAAAACCTTTAGGTTAAAACGCTGGTAATTCATTTTTATATTTATTTCCTTTTAACACAGAGATATAACGTTCGCTTAAAAGTTAAATCTTGAAAATGTATTAGTTTAAAACCGAGATTTGTCAATAGAAACAGAAATTTGTTGAATGTAAAGTTAATTTAATCTTATTTCTAAACATATTCAAATTTTTATACATAGTCGTGCATTTTATTATAAATGAAAAGAAATGTATTTGATTATATGGTAAACAAAACGTTCGTTTAAAAATTTAAAAATTACTGTTAAAATCAGTGTTGGATAAGTAAAAGATCTAGAGAGATTTTTTTTTTAAACTGTATTCTTTAGATTAATATTACACTTTCTTTACTGTTTGATTGTTACGTGTAGCGCATTAAATTCAACTGTCCATCATGAAGAGATGGAAAGTTTTTTTTTATTATTATTCCTTTTCATCTTGCAAATGATGAATGAAGAACCTTGTCTTATTAGGCATGAGATTTATTTTGACCTTCAAGGTTTTTAAACAAGGAATAGACTATACCCAGATAGCAAATTTAGTTTGCATCAAACTTGCAACAGTCTTGTTTTGCAAGCCTGCAAACTTGCTGCAAGTTCAGCATGATAAGTCTGCAAGTTTGAAACAAGATTGCAGCAAGTCTAACAATTTTCACTTGCTTCAAGGTTGTCATGACAAAGTTGCCACAATTTTGCCACAAAATAGCGTTGCAAAGGCGTGGTCGCTATATGTTCCATCCAACTTACAGGAGTTAGGCTGCAAGTTTGTCGCTTCAAATGTGTTATGCAAGATATTATCCAGAAAAAAATCGAACTTGTTGCAAGTATGCATGCTATCTGGGTATTGATTAGGTACAAGATTTGAGGTCGAGTGTGCGTCATAGAATTAGGATATATTACTAACGTAATAATGTAATCAAATATACATTTATTCTCTCTGAATTAATGTTATAGGGAAATAAAGAATAAATAAGGGAGTTCTGTTATTTTTATTAAATTTACTTGAACTCATACTTTTCTTTCGTGTCAGTTTTAATGCGTGCATTCCATATTTAGTCAAAGTGTATAATCATTCGCATTACATGTTTTAACAGAGACTTTTAGAACAGAGAATAATTATCTTAACATTAAAAGGGTATAGACCAAAGATTTTAAGAGCATTCCGCGGACTCGAGCCTTAATATTGCTTTACGAAGGTATCCAAGAAAGTATGACTACCAGGTTTTCCTTCTTAAATATGCTTTAAAAACCTTTTTTGGTAAACTAGAAACCGTTTTATTCTTATATACCAAGATTGAAAATATACGGAAATAAAGAATAAATAAGGGAGTTCTGTTATTTTTTTTATTAAATTTACTTGAGCTCAGCCTTTTCTTTCATGTCAACTTCAATGCGTGCATTCCATTTTTAGACACTTAAAAGCGTATAATCACTTACTTTACTCTTACACATGTTTTAACAGAGACTTTTAGAACAGAGAATAATTATCTTAACATTAAAAGGGTATAGACCAAAGATTTTAAGTGTGTTCGCAGGCACTAGCCTTAATATTGCTTTACGATGGTATCCAAGAAAATTTGACTACCAGGTTTTTCCTTCTTAAATATGCTTTAAAATATTTTTTGGTAAACTGAAAATCGTTTTATTCATATGGACCACAGATGGAAAATATGATTTTATGAAAGTGTCAAAATCAAAGTTAGTAGAAATTTAAAATTTTTTTAGTGCTAATATCTTATGTCTGTGTAATACTTTAAAATGTATAATGAATAACTAACAAATCGTAGTGATAGAATACAGTTATTTTATGTGGTGTCATAATGGTTAAATTTTAATAATAATTATAATGGGTGAATCGACAAATCAATGATAATTTTATAAATCATGTTTTACACCGTCTAAAGGATTGTAAATCATTTATATAAACTTACACCAAAACAGCATACCATCATGCTGTAAAGAGAATATTTTTGCAATTATTTTTATTATTTATTTTTGTTGATATTTCACAAAATTTTGACTTGATAAGAAAATATTATAGCGTACCAAACTTGGCACGCTATGTAATTTCTAACCTTGTTATGGTCTATACAATTACATAAATTATATTTTATCATTTACTTTCACTGTTTGGTAGTTAATTTTGATTGCGAAAGCCATCTATGTGATAAAAATATTTTTCCTGTGAGGAATATTTATATCTTATTAAGGAATTGCTTATTTTTATATGAAAAAATTATGCTTTTATAAAAGACTTTATAAATATTTAATATATATCTGGCTTGCAATTCAATGCTCTCAGTATCAATAATTTTAATTTTATATAATAGAAGTCTGAGAAATTATCAGATTTCATAAACGCAGATTTGGGGTATGTAAAAGCTTAAAAACCGCTGGAGTGCATTAAAATAAGCATCGAAATAAAAGAGGAAAAGATAACAAGTTTCATTTACATGATTAAGTTGTACATTTTTAGTGATCTACCTGCATACTAGTTGAAATGTCAGAAGTACATTCAGAAGTCTCCTTCCGATTGAAGCATCCTTCCTAATGTTCCCCCATTTATTGTCGAGGAAACATTAAGATTAAAGACTAACTTCTTCATTCACCACATGCATATATATTGAAATGCTACGATTCAAACTCACAGTACACCCATTAGGTTAGGTTATTAGGAAGTGACGGCATCTTTCTTTTTAGATACGACAAAAACAGAAATTATTAATGTGAGGAGGATGAAGAATAATGAAAATGAAGAAGAATGAGGAAGAATAATGAATATACCAAAGTAAAAATTAATAAAAGTATAAGAAATGATAAAATTAATAGTAAAAACCTAATAACAGTTTATTTTTTTCTAAAAATTGAAATAAAACTGAAACTAATTTCTAATTTTATATAATTAAAGCAATTAATAATAATCAAAAGGAAATTATAGATTGAATTCAAAAATCTAACAAAACAACATTAATATTGATCTTATATCAACTCTTTTTCAGAACAGATCCTTTTTATGTTCAGGAGAACAAAACATTCTGGTGGCTTTCTTACGATTTATGGCAATGGGGTCGAAAAGACCATCCTCTAGTACATTTATGATCCATGTATTACCCTCTCCGAAGCATTTTATGGTTCAATTGACGGAATAGTGCCTATTACAAAGGTATCTATGGTTTCTATATTTCAAACACCATATATATTTCTGAAGTGCAACTTTCACACTTCATAAGCTTCACCCTTCAGGATCACACCTAAGACAAGGAACTTTATTTCGCTGCATAACAAAGGTAAATATCAGTAGGTTCCAGTTCTCATAACTAAGATTTGAATATTATCTTTTGTTTTTAAAAGAAAAAGAGAAGGTACAAGGTATCATAATGTGAGGTGTAATGTAGTACTTCTCATGTGTTGAAATTTTTCCCAAGCAGAATGATAGCTCTTATACTAATAAGCTATTGAAGATATCTTCACTATTTATAACTAAAATATTTTTTGACTAAACAAGTTATAAAATAATCTAAAATGAAAGCTTTCTATATGCTTTTATACTCTCATGGTTAAGAAACGTTGTAAAACCGTTTTCATGGGAAAGTTAGGAAACCCTTTTTCAAAACATCTTTTACTTAATTTCAGTAATTCTGTTTTATGCAGGTACTTATTTTAAGTACCTCTAAATAATAAATCTGATAAATATAATGAGAAATAGCTTATTTCTTGTTTAAAACGTAGGTGCATTTATGCTGCAGCAATGAGAATGTTAGTTATGAGAACTGAATTTTTACCTTTCATAAGATAAAAATCAGTAGGTTCCAGTTCTCTTAACTGAGATTTGAATATTGTCTTTTATTTTTAAAAGAAAAAGAGAAGGTACAAGGTATCATAATGTGAGGTGTAATGTAGTACTTCTCATGTGTTGAAATTTTTCCCAAGCAGAATGATAGCTCTTATACTAATAAGCTATTGAAGATATCTTCACTATTTATAACTAAAATATTTTTTGACTAAACAAGTTATAAAATAATCTAAAATGAAAGCTTTCTATATGCTTTTATACTCTCATGGTTAAGAAACGTTGTAAAACCGTTTTCATGGGAAAGTTAGGAAACCCTTTTTCAAAACATCTTTTACTTAATTTCAGTAATTCTGTTTTATGCAGGTACTTATTTTAAGTACCTCTAAATAATAAATCTGATAAATATAATGAGAAATAGCTTATTTCTTGTTTAAAACGTAGGTGCATTTGCATGAAAAACTGAAGATCAGTAACCAAGCAAAAATTGCATACTGACAAAAATATTTACATTTTGGAAATCAAACTAGGGTGTACCTTAATTAAAAGAAGTATTTTTTTGGATCGGAAATTCGAATAAAACATGAGAAGAGATTAACACTTACTGAAACCATAACGCTCAAAGGTTCTTCTTTTTCAATATGATAGGTTTGTCAGCCGTGAAAGATTTTTTTTCTTTGGAGGAACTGTTTAAAAGTCTTATATTGGACTTTCTTATTTTCGTGTTCACCCTTTATACTTTAAGTCTTCAATCATTTCCCCTTTTCCCCTAAAATGGTGTACATAATACCCGTAAGGGTATACTGTGAAATTTCTTTTAATGATGAACATTAAATAACAGAAGTTCTTTCAGAAATTGTATCAAAGATATAATTTTCTCTTCCTGTACATACACCATAAAAAAAAGAAAACTTCTGACTCTAATATTCATTTTTATATGGCGGCTTGTATTCTATATAAAAATTTATGTCCTGACTGATAATAGATCTTTAAGAAATTGTTGAAATTTAGAACATAAATCCAGAAGTAACCAGAATTAGAACCAAAAATTTTGTATTTACTTAAACTTCACTATAAGAGAATTTCTACTAGATCGATTCATAGTAAAACCTGAAATGTTTGACAATGTAATTATATTTCAACATGCTGTAGAATTAGCTTCAATTAGACTAATTACTCTCCCCCCCCAAAAAAAACTGAGATGGAATAAACTGCTTTTAATTAGATTCTATATAGAACTTAATGATGAAATATATATATAACTATATATATATATATATATATATATATATATTATATATATATATATATATATATATATATTTGATCACGTTCAGATAGGGCATGAAATTCATCCACGTTCAACTTGAAGATGCACTATATTTGAGGAGTATTTATGTAAAATCGAAAGCTCAAAAACACAAAGTAAATATCAATCAACATAAAAACACTGTTATTAAAGAAAGGGGTCGAAAAATTGAAGTCCCGCCGAATATTATTCAAGATACGCTGCTCAGCCAAGAAACAAAATCATAAAACAGAAATAACTCATTGATGCGCACTGCAAATACTGAACACTACATTTCAAAAAGAAAAATGCACTTTTTTGAGCTCTCTTGCATCTACCATTAGTGTGTAATCATTTTCATACAAGACGAACGTTTCAGTATAAAAAAGGAATCCTCACCGATTCATTTTTCAGACCAATGAGCCATACCCTTCAGTCCTAATGATTCGGAATGCATCTTTCTGCCCCTTAAAGATATTTTCATTTCAGATTAGGGACGATTTTGAGAGGCCACTTGATAACTAGTTTAATATGCACTAAAATAGAAGTTCAATTTAATTTAGGCACTGTCGTAATGCTGCAGGAGTTTGTCGTGAAAAGAGAGGGTTTCAGAAACAAGGACAGGTAATGTTTGCTGCGACTTGACGTTAATCTCTGTAAAAAAAGTGGGCAATATTGGGTAACATAAACAAAGTAATTATGAAGAGAATGACAGGAAAAAGTAAGAGAGTGCCAACTCTCGTATAACTGACGTTGGGAAATTTGTTTAGCGAGGATTATTTGTTACTGCTTAGATAGCTCTATAATGGCAAAACATAATGAAATAAGACGTTGAAGATGTTTCAATAAGATTCAATATTATTGAAATTGTCAATGTAATTATAAGAAAAATTTACCCGAATACTGACATGAGTATTAAAACGTATAAAAGTATTTATGCAATGTCAAATATTGAATTGTTCAATTCACAAATATTACAAAAAATAAATACTTTCATTTAATTATCAGATTATTAAAAAGTGTTTAAGTACCCGATATTTATAAGTACCTCTATCTTTCCTGAGAATATTTTACTTTTACAGCCAGCAGTAAGAAATATTCAAAAATTAATATAAAAAAACTGAAATTTTAAAGATAAGATAATAAAATTTTAAATAATATGTTATCACTTCAAAGGCTTTTCAAGAAATTATACTGTTATCAGGTTGCCCGTCTGATAAAAATTTTAAAAACATCTGACAAATATTAACTGGATTAAACAAATCTCAAGAGGTAATATGATAAAACAAAGGTAAACATAGGTACTATGCTTTACTTTTTCTTTGAAGTATTATGGCTCATTACTATTTAGCTAAAACTATAATAAAACCAAATATGTATGGTTTCTACAAAAAATTAACCTTTTTGTAACTGTAAAAATGTATTACAAGCTTGTATTATTATGAAATGTTCCTTGGCGAGTCCTTCCTATCGCTTCTTTAAACAATGATTCGCGATTCAACGAAAAACTAAGGATATCCCAGATTCAATGAGAAGTAATTGCTATAAAAATGATAATTAAAGACTTTGCTGACCAGCTGATAATCAGATTACTTTCATTTTCTTTTAGAGAATTATTATGTCTGCAGTGTATACGCCGGGTGGCTTATTCGATTAACCTTCATTATTTTAGGTCAATTATCACGTGTGCGGTGTATACGATCGGACGGCTCATCTAACCAAAATTACAGTATATGAGTCGGTAAAAGCTCGATCCCCTCATATTTCTACTTTAAAAATTCCAGGAATCCCATTTGTGACGAAATTGCAAAACTCTCTGTAGCAGTATTGTAGAAGCAGGTCAGTGGGTTTCAAACTATACACCGTCATTTCTCATTTAGTTCAAAATGCAGCTAGCTCTTTGCATGAATGTAGACGCGTTCCTAAGACATAGAGATACAAAAAGCTTTATCCTTCCTACCTTAAGCTTCAGCCATGGCTCAAATGCGTCTGACGGTAAATGCCCAATTTGTAAAGAGGAATCAGTTCCCCAAATGTATATCCACTGATCCGGCTTTTAACTTATGCTGATGTCTGAGGCTCCCCAGGCAGAAAAATGCACGTATCCCAAGTGGTTTGAACCGGTCTCTTCGGCTGGTATCTGAAATAACATAACGAAATCATACTCTGGTAGTTCCTGAATTGTGTAAATATATTGTAGTTAGGTATAAACATGGAAGTCGTTTCTTAAGTCTATTAAGCAAAACTTTGACGTATTACAATATTCCACTGATTACTCAACTGAATTAAACTTGTGGTTTCACGTGGGTAAAAACTGCTTTTAATGAAGCTATTTTTCACTAAAGCAGAAAGCCACGCAAGTGTAGAAGTAGTTTGTAAAACTCTACATAAAACAAGCATATGATAACCGATGACTTTTCCTTGGATAATTACATTGGAGATTAGAAGGTAAGAAAATTATATTTTAGTCGAAGACCATAAATACGTATTCACGTATGATTATCTAACTATAACTATTTTAACTAATTCTCAAAAGAAGTTACTATGATTACCACTTTTTAAGTTTCCTGTAAAGCTATTTTTAAATCGAGAAGAAACGTCTATATCTCATACGGTGCAAAAAAATTTTAAAAGCTTAAAATTGATTTCTTATATAAGACGATAAGATTAGGTATGTGTTTTTAGTTAGTAGTAGTTTTAACACTTATGAATAATAATGACAAGGCATTTATAATACATTTCAGCATAAAACAATCTATTTTCCTATGATACTGATATTTATTATACACGTCTGATATTAATTAAATCCATATGCATTAAAATTGCGATCGATCATAAATTAAATCTTTTATATATTTAATTTCTTAGAAATACCCATTCAGGTTTAAAATAGCAAAGAGCGATTTTTCTTTCAGGTTTTGAGAAAAATAGATATCAGCTTGCAGTAGATTAAATTCGGTAATCGTTTCTTTTTTTTTTAATTATATAATCGAGCAGTTTTTTTTTCTAGCATCAAGATAATATCTCACTGTAGTAGATTCATACGCGTTTTTTGTGTCTTCTTCATTCAAGCAGTTTTCGAAGACTATTTTTATAACTATAACAATATAAAGAGCCTATTCACAAAGTTCAAATTATATAAGAGAGAAGTCATTACTTGTTTTGGGTCCAATATTTCCCATTGATAAGGAAGAGTGACAGATGGTCTGTCACCATCGTGAGGAAAACACGTGAGCTTATTGATTAGGGCTAAATTAATAAGCTTAGGTAATTTTTTTTTGTACTATAAATATAACTGTAGCTGCAATTGTGAAAAGAAAGAGTGAAAGAGTTTTACAGCGATAAATTGCTAAGAATTATGCGATGCATCTCAAAGTAATAACAGAATAAAGGACAATGCAGATTAGATTAATCGGTATATATAAAGGACTATTTAATTCTTTCTAAGGCTGAGGTAAGTAAACCCTCCAAATGCTGTAAAAGCTTACCGTGGACATTAAGAAACAGATGGATAGACAATTTTATAAATGTCCAAAAAATGTTAAGCTATTTTACCACTTTTCATGTGTACTTTTAACTGTTAATAACTCCACCTTTGCCAAAATTTTATGGAAAATAAAATTGTAATTTCATTTATCCATGAAGCATATCTCACATTCAATATCATTCGTAGTTTGTAGTTTTTACAAAATATATTTGAAAAATAGAAAATATAAAAGAAATAAAAAAATTCCTATTTTTTAATAGTTTTTAGTATGCGCAAGTTGGTTCATATAACACAAAAAAGTTTAAAATCAAATTTATTTTATCTAAGGAGCCAATGAATTTTATTTCTTAAATGAATCTGAATCCCCAAAATATTTTAAAACATTATTACTAGAAATAAATAACCCGTTAAAGGGTTTAAATATAATATAATAGGAGTTGCAACATGTTAACTATTTAGTCTGAGAATCTTTGACTTCTCATGACAAAATAACGGATGAAAAGTGTTATTATTCTGTTAATTTATTTTCAAATTTAATTTCACTTATATAAAATTAAATAACTAATAATGACCAAAATCTATAAATCAATTTTGGTCACGACTGAGAAAAGTTTATTTTTCATATACATGTATATGATAAGCTATAAAAATAGAAATAAATTTATGAATACAAACACAGAATTATCCTGATTTCATATGAATTTACTCTTCCGTTATTATCCCATGAGAAATCAAAGATTTTGACTTAAAAACATATTCCAACCAATGATTACTATCCTTTCCAATATCAGAAAATTCACTGACAAAACAAATACTCTCTGCAGTTTTTAGAGATTTTTGAATAGATAATATTCCTAAAACATTAAAAATAAATTTTATGACAAAGAAATATCGATACATAAATTTTAGCAAATTATAATAATAAAAAGCAAGGCTTATAGACAGGAAGCATATTTTTTTATTTTTTATTCAGGGCTTGGTTCTAATACAAAATTTTAATTTCCCGATAAGAAAATGTATTAAAATACAGCCAGACCTCTATGTAATGAAGCCACTAAATATTTCTAATGTTCGTTGTATTGAAAATTCATTAAAAAGAGATTCATCCTTTAAAGTACATAAAACAGATTTTAGATTCCTGAACACTAAATATTATTTTAAAAAGTAAATAATCACATTTGAATTAATATCTATTTCTTTTATTTATTTTTCATTCACCGAAAAGAAATAAAAAAAAATAAATAAAAATAAATAAAGCAAAACATTTTCAGTTAAATTTTTCATATTAAAATTAATTTTAATTGCAAATCCGTTTAAGATCACTGGTCGTTAAATGTGTTAAAAGAAACAATGAATTTGAAATGTCCTTAATAGAGAATCAGGAAGGATAAAAAATTAGATCACAGGAAGAAGTTCGTTAAATAAACAATCAACTTCACTATTTAGAGGTGATTTTACGAAGAAATTCAAAAATTTTTCTTTTCCAAAGAAAAGATCGTACAATAGAGAAATTTTCAAAATAGACGTTCGTTAAAGAGAAGTTCAACTGCTTCCTAAACACATTAGAGTTGGGATAGTTAGAGACAACTGTAAATAAATAAATTAGGTAAGAATCACCACCAATAATACTGAAATTTCACATTATTAGACTCCTATTAAGTTTTACATATTTGAAGCTTTAATTTTGTTTGGACGAATGTACAACAGCATCTAGTATATTTGATAGCTTTTGTTACGAGACTGACAATAAGTCATCAATGAGTAACTGTATTGAGCTAATAAGTGGCATATTGGCCAGGATTCATTAGACAAAAATTCATTAAAATCATGATTACAATGCAATTTTTTTATAATTAAATCCTTAACAACTACTCTATCCTGAAAATCTATCTACTTTTATCTTTTAGGGGGGAGATAAAAACCAATAGTCATTGATGTTAAGAGAGTGCACCCTATTTGTTCTTTAACAATCTGTTCTGAGGGCCGCGGGAAGACCCTTAAAACATTTGTGGTTCACCCTGGAAATCAACCAGTAGCCTACCACCCTCACTCTGACATCTATAATACTTTATTTCACTCCCCTTTTAATCCCCCTGGTACCCATCATACCCTCATTGACAAGGTATTGAAGCACAATCCCCCCAAAGCCTCTTCAATGTCACTTCAAACGCATCCCACACGCCATCCTTTTTTTGAATTTGGTGGTCTAGAGCGGGTTCCGAAATGCTTTGTTTTACACGCATTTGATCTGACAATGCGTATTATTGGAACGAAAAGGAAACGCAGGTTTCCCTCTTTTAAACAACAGCTATTCAGTTAAAAATACGGATTTTACAGATCTTTGCGGGAGCTCACACACATGTACGTGGATTAAAAAAAATATTTACGCACGTTTGATTTGATAATGCACTATATCGGAACAAAAAGAAAATGCAGGTTTCGCCTTTGATTTAAAAAATAATTCAATTAAATGTTGTCGCACAATAAAAAGAAAAGCCTAAAACTTTATGAGTCCACTAACTTTGCCGCTAAGGATATCAAACAAATAATTTAAACATAAAACTTCAAGGATGTATATTTTGTTAAATTTGATAAAATATATCAATGAATGTACATTATAATTACAATATTATGGGGATAACTAAAAATCATTCAAAAATATTTTATTACATCTTTTCACTCTCATTCTTTTTATCGCTTTAAATTTAAGTAAACAAATTCGAGAATCGAACTCTTATTAAGTTTTATCTCAATAACTGGTAATTAGATAGCTATACAATATACGATTTCCTTTTACTAAAATTATCGTCTTCTTTAATTATTATTATAAACATCGTTTTTCTCTAAAAATACCAATGGTCTAGAGAGAGTTCCGACATGCTTTGTTTTACACGCATTTGATCTGACAATGCGTATTATTAGAACCAAAAGGAAATGCAGGTTTCTCCTCTTTTTAAACAGCTATTCAGTTAAAAATACGTATTTTACAGATCTTTGAGGGCGCTCACACACATGTACATGGATTTAAAAAATATTTAGGCACGTTTGGTTTGATAATGTACTTTATCGGAACAAAAAGAAAATGCAGGTTACTCCTTTGATTTAGAAAATAATTTTATTAAATATTGTGGCACAATAAAAAGAAAAGCCTAAAACTAACTTTCAGGAGTTCTGTGTGAGGATTTAGGGGACTCTGAGATTTCGAGTCCACTAACTTTGCCATTAAGGATATCAAACAAATAATTTAAACATAAGACTTCAAAGATGCATATTTTGTTAAATTTGATAAAATATGTCAATGAACGTGTATTATAATTACAATATTATGGGAGTAACTAAAAATCATTCAAAAATATTTTATTACATCTTTTCACTCTCATTCCTTTTATCACTTCAAAATTAAGACAATCGATCTCTTATTAAATTTTATCTTAATAACTGGTTACTAGATAGCGATAAAATATACAAATTTCTTTTACTGAAATCATCGTCTTCGTTAATTATTATAAACATCGTTTTTCTCTGAAAATACTAAATAATCAGCAATAAGATTTGTTTTGTCTTGATCGCTTTAATATTTAAATATATACATATTGTTAATATTAATACATATGTATTAAGGTAGATATTGATATATTAAAACCGAGGTTATTTTCTTAAATAAAAATAAAAGCATAAAATATCAATTTGCAATTTTTCTTATAGTATTTTTGAAAGAACCCAAAGTTTAGCTACAAAAAAGGGTAACTAGTCAGTGCTTATGAAGAATTTATTTTAAGAAACTGTTACCTCATTCAATTCTTTTCTTCCATTCGAAGTCCCTACCTGAATTCCTTCACAGTACCTCACAAAACGTTTTGCAATAATAAGAATGTTAGTTAATGGGCAAATAGAATGCAAGAATGTAATGAGCCAAAAAAAAAAAAAAAAAATGACGACGCTTTAAAATGAACAAATATATAATTTTTCATTTTTTTTTTCAATTTAGATATTTAATTTTTTTTTCTCTAAATTATCATTCAATGAAGTGTTAAAGGTGAAAGGTCAACTCATCAGTTCTTGTTAATCATTAGTTTTTAAGAAATAGTTACTCCATTTAATTTTTTTATCCGCTGTCAAAAGAAAACTTTCCTTACGATACATTACATGTGACAAAATGTGTTCTACAGCAGGGGTTCCCAAACTTTTCCGTACTCCACCAAATTTCCTGATTATTTTTAAAAAAGAGTGGGTTGGTGGGACGCACATTGTGGTACAAATATAGCTAGTTATACATTAATTTCTATGAATTTATTTAAAAGTACCATCCTGACTGATAACAATTTGTTCGATAATTATATTTATTTAATCAAGAAATTGCTCGCGATCTACATGAATTGGTCTCATGGGCCGTATATAGCTAACGGGCCGCACTCTGGTAACCCCTATTCTACAGAAATAAGAACGAACCTATGGATATCATGTTAGCGGAAAATAAAATGGAAGAATCTAGTGAGAAAAAACAGATTTCGACTTAAAGCGGATTAATATAAGATAATTTTAAATTTTATCAATATCGGAATTTAATATTTACTCGAAATTATCATACAACTACATGCTAACGCCAATGTCGCAATTGATATTTTTCATTCCTCACTGATAAGCTATCTAATATACCGATAAAAAATTATATTTTTAGCTGGCCAAACTAATTAGTAGTCTGCTCACTTTTTTTATAACTATCGAACATTACTTATGAGTTTAAATAAACAATGCATGCTCAGTCAAGTTATCTATTTTTATAACAGATGCACGATAAGAAACAGTCACTTAAAACGAACGTATCAGCACATTATCTACTGCGGAGAAAATTCTTTCAATTAATTTTTTTTAAATATTGTTTATATTCTGATCTCCAAAATTCGAATTATTTACATTCGTATTTAGTCTATCATATTTTAATACAATTTACTTATCAAGAAAATGCATCATAAACAATGACTGCTTTGTTAAGTTCTTCATCTTATTACAGAGGCTCGGTAAGTTATTTAACAAAGTTATTTAAAACGGATATATCATCATATAACTTAGTACGAAAAATATTATATTTAAATAAAAAAAAAATTAATGCTTTGATCTTTACTTCAAAATAATAGCGACTCACTATTTATGTCAAATATACTACGTCAAAATACTATGCCACTATATACTATATCAAAATAATAGCGATACACAATAATAGTGATGGATAGAATAGATGATTTCTATTCTGTCCATCAATCATTTTTTAATACAACTTCCCTAGTCAGAGAATGTGCCGTAATGCAAAATTAATATCAAAGTAAATAATACTATCTAAATTATTAAACCACTTTTTTAAAATGCCTTTCAAAAATATCTTTGAAAGCAATATTTTATAATCTTTCTTCAAGCAAAATGTTTTCATTTGTTAACTAATGCATATATTTCCTGCGAGAATATTCATTTAATTTAAAAATATTTAAGTAATATAAATGCAATCTGACTTAATAAAAATTTGTGAAACAAAAATACTTCAAGCTTTCTAATGGGAAAATTTGAAAATTAAACGGTGAATCGTGTGGCTATGTTAATAAAAATGAGACAGAAAAATTCCTCAAATTTCATTTCATTTTAATTAAATTATAAAACATTCAAACACATTTCACTCCACCTAACCCAGTTTCTATATAAAATGCCTCAAAAGAAAATTACTTTAAGTACTTTAAAACAGGATATTTCAGATTTCGTTATTTCAAATAAAATAGCGTGATACTTTTCTCTAAAAAAGTGTTAAAGTACAGAGTAATTAATGTGCTCGTTGCATATGCTTTCAGGATGGGTGTTTTAACTCCATAACTTGCAATGAAAATTTAAACTCATAATTGCGTTTCATATTTAGGCTCCGCCTATAAGCTATGCAAAATAAATAGGAATCTCATTCAGCCGTTCGCATAAATGAGCCCATCGTTTGAGCCCGAATGTACAGCGTAATATTAGGGTTGTATACCTTTTTTAATCAGTTTAAGCCCAAGCAAATTCTTACATCGTATTGATTTCAAAAGAGATTAGATACTTATTAGTATTAGAATTCTGAAATATAAGCAAAAAGAAAGAAGCATTGATTTGTAAGCCATGAAAATCTGTCATATTGTGCTTCAGATTAAAATTTTTAAAATGATATTTTATGAAATGGATAGTGAAGATATATGCTCTGTTCACAACTGCTTTAGGTGGAAAGGGGATTAAGATAAATTTTTTGAAAGGTTGTAACAACATTTATACACACATACATACATATATATACATATATATATACATACATATATATACAAATATATATACATATATATATATATATACATACATATATATACATACATATATATACATACATATATATATACATACATATATATATACATACATATATATATACATACATATATATATATATATATATACATATATATATATACATATATATACATACATACATAAATATATATACATACATACATATATATACATACATATATATACATACATATATATATACATACATATATATATACATACATATATATATACATACATATATATACATACATATATATACAAATATATATACATACATTATACACAAATATATATACATATATGTATATAATATATATACATATATACACATATATACATATATACACACATATATACATATATACACACATATATACACATATATACACATATATACATATATATACACATGTATACATATATATACACATGTATACATATATATACACACATTATATATCTATATATATATATATATATATATATATATATATATATATATATATATATATATATATATATATGACATGCTCAGAGCACAAAGTAGTTAAATCCGGGAAAACATTTTTTTAATTTTATTTTTTGGTTATTAAAAAATAATAAATAATTATTCTTAAAAGCAAAGAGTAATCTCTTTCATGACCAAGAAGAATATTATTTATTTCATTTAAATTTACAAAATTAGGAATTTAAAAAAATGGACATAAACGTATTGTCTTCTGTGCGACTTACATAAATTACAGGTATACATGATATCATCATCATACTAAGTCACCTAAAATAGAAGTTTTATCCTTCTGTACTACAGTAATAGTCTAAAAGAAGAAGTTAATTTTTTTAGACTACGCAAACAAATTTATAACTATATATAAATTATACAAAAATGAAAGACGCCAAAAAATTATCGTTCAAAATATTTCAATTTGCTAATAATCTAAGATATAAAAAATAAACCCATTTATATTTTATAAATGAGATTTAAGTTATTATATTATATGATTAAACTGTCGCGAGGCACTAAATCGACTGGGTACAGATTAAAATAAAATCATAGCTTAGCAATAATCATGCAATCTCAGCGTTTAAAAATATTCAGTTAAGGCTGGTCTGATTACCGTTACACTATACAATAAAAGTATAAAATAAAACTAAAAATTCCTAGTGCTGATATAGTAAAGAAAAGAGACGGACGTTTAAATGCATAAATAAAACAAGAAAAGCCGATCATTGATCCCAGGTTTCAAATTAAACTGAATTAGAAACCTGGGATCAATGCTCGGCTTTACTTGTTTTATTTGTGTATTTTATATAAAGTCTCTTTTATTTAATAAAGGTACTATTTACGCCTGCACTTTTATTATGCTTACGTTTTAGAATATCCGTCTGTCATTTTCAGCAGTAGCAGCTTAGATTTAAAAAAAAAAAATAAAAAACAGAACCGTAACTAGGTTCTTTAGCGACCGTGGCAAAAAACTGGTCTGCGCCCTGCCATCCAATATAGTGAAAAAATATATAAACATGTTTTTTTTTCTATATCATATATTCAGAATGAACATGCAAAATAATTTAATTGTTAAAATGTTCCTAGCATATTAATTTTTAATATTTTCATCCATATTTATCGTATTAATACTTAAAAATATTTTTGAATATTCTGAGGATATTATTTTGCTCATAAACTGAGCAGTTTATTTGAGGGGAATATTTTTTTATTTCTGCGTTGAATTTTCATTAAAAAATTAGCGAATTTCTAAATTTAAATTTAGTTTTAATAACTTTAATAAATTAAAAGTTTAAAACGAATACTCGGATGTATATAAAGACTTATTAGGAGTGTTTGATAAACATTTTGTAAGAATCTATAACAAGTTTATTCTCTAGGAGCATTTAAAAAAAAAGAAAATTCATAAAAAAAATAATTTTTAAACTCATTGGATTTTATAGTAAAAAAATATTTTTTCAACTTTTCCTTATTTCTACTCTGGGTGAATCGTTCTTTTACGGACCCCATTTTCCTCACGGTGTGCACTCCTATGACTGATGTGCCCGTGGCAAATGCCACCTTTGCCACACCCTAGATACGCCCCTGATAAAAGATAATAGTAAAAGAGTAGATATATGGATGACAACAATAAATACATGCAAAAATTGCAATCGTAAAGACTTTGGTTTGGGTTTGCTTTGGATCGCTATGGTCTACTGTTTTGAACACGAGGGCTAATGAGACCGGGACCTACTGTTTAAAGCCGATTCCGAACGCTACGAACATCCATGCCACAGTGAGATTCGAACCCAAGAACTACCGACAATCAGCGCCCTAACCAATCATCTAGCGTTCGGCGCAATCGTAAAGAAGTGACAAAAACAGTATAGATGTTTCGATTACACTAGTTTTTTTTTTTCGTAATGCAAAGTTATATATCATTAACATGATGATTTAAAGGGTCAAAGGATATTACAAAGCGTTTATGAAGATTAGTAACTTAAGAGTTATGGAACTTCGTACACATGTAAATTGAACTATGCCTGAATCAAGTAGACACATGGAATCAATTCTCGGCTTTACTTGTGTTTTATACGAAAGTTTCAGTTA
Organism: Pardosa pseudoannulata; assembly: GCA_032207245.1. NCBI lineage: Eukaryota > Metazoa > Arthropoda > Arachnida > Araneae > Lycosidae > Pardosa > Pardosa pseudoannulata. The sequence goes on from CM063503.1 coordinate 77,234,751, forward strand.
TTTAATATTATATAAAAGACTTTTGCACTTTAATTACTTGTTCTTTCATATTCATTGTTTTACAATGAATAGACGTTTTTCTTCTCCAGAAGTGTGAACATACATTTAAAGAAAAGAAAAATATAAATATTAGGTATACGAATGGTAACAAAATATTTCATACAAAAGGGGCAATTGTAATAAAAAACAGACAATGTAGATAAGATGCTTGCGATAAAACAGGTTTTTTTTCCAAGCTTTAAATTAAACTAAATCAGAAAGATAGGATCAATGCTAGACTTTATTTGTTTTATTTCTGTGTTCAATACGAAAAGTTGTTTTATTTAATAAAGTTAATATTTGCATCTGCACTTTTATTATTACTGTTGTGTTTTAAAATAACTGCTTTTCTTTTTCGACAGTAACAGCATAGATTTAAAAAATAAAGATGATTCGGAGTAGATATACTGAAGGCAATAAAATACTTAAAAGGGGAAATCGCAAAGAATGACAATGCAGTAGAGAAGATGCTACAATAAAGCGGGGATTTCTTTCAGAATGTAAGGTGATTTGGTTTGGTTTGGTTTGGAGCACTACGGTCTACTGTTTTGCACACGAGGGCTAATGAGACCGGGACCTACTGCTTTAAGCCGATTCCGAACGGCTACGAAAATCCATGCCATAGTGAGATTCGAACACAAGAACTCTAGTATCGACGATCAGCGCTCTAACCAATCGACCAGCATTCGGCACAGAATGTAAGGTGAAGTTATATAAAATCAGACGAGAGTAAAGATTTTAGAGTACGGTGAACGTTACAAAGCTTTTATGTATATTATTAACTTAAGAGTTATGAAACATTTAAATTATTAATTTAGTTAACTACTTTAGTATTAACTGAGTTAAGATTTTTTATGAATATAAATTGAAGCATGATTAAATCAATGATATTAGAAGATTTTTAATGAACATTTGTATTTTAAATTCAATATTTTTAAATATATTTATCGTGCTTTAATTTTTTATTTTTTCTTTACTGATAAATATATTATGAATATTCAAATAATAGTTTGCCGATTTGTCAATTATAAATTATAAGAAGTGTTTTTATGTCTGTAGGTTATATTTTAAAAAATTTAGACTTTTCTAAATTTAATTTAAGTTTTAATAATCAAAATGAAGCTAGGGCTTAAAACGGATTAGCAAGTTTATTGTAATGTATTTTAAGGCTGTTTGGTAAAAATGTAGAAGGAATCTAGAAAAATTCACAGGGAGCATCTTAAATTTTGTGTAAATTATCTAAGAACAATAAAAAATTATATCCTTTTAAGTTATGAGACGTGATTTATGAAGAATAGAGTTATAATTTCTTTTTAATTTAAGATTACAATCAAGACTTGGTTTTTCTAATAACTTGATTTGTTTTCAAATATATAAATAATTTTTATACTACCAGAAATGTATACTGATTTTCGAAATATATATCAGAAATATATACTGATTTTGGAAATACATACCAGAAATATATACTGATCCATGTCTTGCCTCTTAATAAGCATCTTTTAAAAATATGTTTTAATATGGGTTTTTTCCTATGTAAATGTCACTAAACGTTTAAGATTTTGCTAATCAACAGACTCCGTTAATTAGAGATTTATTTGATGTATTATACAGTATTAGCGTGATCATTATTGAAGACATTCCCCTAAGAGCGAGATATGCAAAAAGAAGTGTAAATAACTCGTATCCAGCTTTAAATGCATAGAAAAAGGTAAGAATTCTGTCAAAGAATTGACAAGTGGCTGTTCAAGGTAAGATTGAACTCTGAAAAACTCAGTATAATTCAATTAATTTTAAAATCTTTCTACAGGTTGATCTTTCTTTTAATAACAAAAGATTAAACTTCCCCTCCACATCACAAAATTCCTCCAAGTCTGACAAAGAAAACGGAATTGAAGTGACTTACGAACCGAAAATGAGATTTCTCAGGGCAAGAAAACAAGGCGGAGGGAGCTAGCTTCTCAGTATAATGAGTTTTTGCTTTGAAAAAGATTGATATAACGCATTCTTAGCAGAGAGGCGGATTTACAGGAAATATTGTATCCAAGCTGGTAATAGGAAAGAAGTTAATAATGCGAAAGAGAGAGAGGTGAAAAAATAAATAAATTTCAGAAATATTGTTCTGGTCGAGATAATGAGATTGGATTACTGAAAGAGAAAGCCATTGTAGGAAGGCGTGCATTATTAGTGCAGATGGAGAAACCTGCGTTTCATCCATTACTTGGCCAGGGAGTTTTAATAAAGGCTGGCCGAGAATGATGGAAAGTAGGGAGAAAGAAAAGCAGGAGCGAAGAACTGCTCGTAGCTGCACACGGGGAGGGGGCTTGTAATGCAGCTAATGATCCGTGACCGGCTTTCGGAGCCAAGTTTCGCTCTCCGCTGCTCTTTTATTCCTACACGATCCCACCTCCACCTCATATACATATTGCATGGATGGATCAACCGCTTTCTTAAGAACGCCCAGCTACTGTTCTAATCGGAATTCTTTTCTGAAATGCGTTGCGCTTCGGGGCACAGAGCTCCCAAATGTCTCCACTTCACAATGGAATGAAGGACACCTGATTCGAGCAGGGCTCAAGCATCTCGGCTGGGCTTCTGCACACTAGAATAGTCATTATCAACATTTTTCCTGGAATGTGCAAACAAACGAAAGATTGCAAATATATCTTAAACTAAGCTTTCACATTTACTCTCAATTGCATTTCGCAAACACTTAACTTTCTTAATAGAAACCTTATAAAACCATCCTTCTGGAATACTCGTAATAAAGCCTTCTACTAGATGTAGTAAAAGATAAACGAAGGTAGTACAGATATAAAGTCTCAAAATGTAGAGGACTTCTAAAATATCTAGAATTAATAAGTTTTGAACAATTTTGCCCATTGAATGTTTATTAAATAATGCTTTAGAGTAACATTTTCTAATTCGAAACTCGGGTATCAAGCCTCTGTGCAAAGCATCTGAAACATACAATAATTGATACCAATATATTCTTATTAGATTTACTGAGAAGTTACAAAAAATAAACCCTACAAAGACAATTAACAAAAAGATTCTAAATACCAATTTTGGTTTTTGTATCAGTTTTTAAAACTTTACAGAAGAGTCATGAAGTATTTTAATTAAGACTGTGCTTGTGTCAATACGTCAAGGCATAGTAAAATAGTAATGAGGTTTTTAGAGAAATTATTAGAGACAAAACTATTTGAAGTTATTTGATGTATTAATACTTAGTTTCTTTAATTGTGGGTTTTTTTAAAGTATGAGGGCTATCCCATTGCATAAGTGTTAACAGCAACATCGTCAAACACAAATGTGACATCATGTAATTTGTAACAATTGATAAAATAGAGGTTTTAAAAGTAATAAAAACTTATTGTACATTATCTACTTACATAAATTAGAATTTGTCCATGGAAGAATAGTAATTGCTTTAAAATTTTTAATAATAGACAAGTTAAAATATTTATAGACACCTGAATTCAGTACATATGCATATAAAATCAATATGGTAAAACATAGTTTTTTGTCCAATATTAATAGTTTTCCTGAACTCAGAAAGGTTTCTCATAATTACTTTCCATATTTGTTTTAGAATTTTGGAATAAAGCTATTCTTTATTTAAAAGAATTATATAAAAAATAATTTATTAATTTTATAACCCAAACCAAAGAAAATAGGAAAAGATTGACTGCAAACACCTTATAATGCGCAACAAATGCAAAAGATTTAGAGACCAAAATATTAACTCTAGATATTTTACGTTAAAGACAAACGTTATGATATTTTTTCATAAACTATTTTCCTTATTTTTGTAGAAGTAGCATAACATTATTCTAAATGTTTTTTACAATTATTGCTTTGAAATTCAGTTGCAAAATATCCCAAAATTGTAAGTGAAGTGTAAACTTTAACCAATAAATAGAATAATTAACCAGTGAAAAGAAAAATTTAGAGATAACCAGAAATAACTTTATTCTGGTGCAAAAAAGAAAAAAAACTTATTATGCATGATAAATGAATATCGAAAAATATGTTGTTAAAACTATGAAATACATCAATTCACTCTTTAATTTTTTGTACATGCACACAAGATCCAACATTCTAATTCAGTAAGAGAGGGGATTGAATTGAATGATGATGATGTAATTTAGCACCTATTTTTTATTTTGTGGAAATATATGAAAACAATACTCATATCGTTGTGTTTAGCTATTTATAGAAAGCGTGTCAATTAAACTTGAAATATTAATAAAATATTTAATTTTAAACAACAAACTTCTTGATCTTAATGCTATTGAAGGTACGTATATAACTAATATCACCGCTAGATCAAGGAAGGAAAATATAATTTTATCAAAGTACAAAAATCAAAGTGAATTGAAATGTAACTTTTTTTAGAACCAGTATCTTAATGTTTGTATATGTAGTACCTCTGTAATTTTATTTGTTATAAATTAATACACAAAACATAATGATAGAATACAGTATTTTTCAGATAAAAATGTGACAAAAATTGTTAATTTCAATTATAATTATAATGGGTGTATCGACATCACTTTACTAATTCTATAAATAATGTATACGTCATCTAGCAGATTGTTAGCATGCTTGTTCAGACTTACATATCACCTAACCAGCATAACATTTTATGATTAAAAAAATATTTTTACGATTTTATTTTTATTATTTATTTTTATTGATATTTCAATTTTTTTAGTGTACTAGAAAAAGTTTCTGTCTAGCCGAAATAGTACGTCAGAATTGCCATCCTTGTGTTTGATAGAGCAAACTAGCATTATCTTTACAAGTTTACTGCAAATACTTAAAGATTACTAATCAAGATTACCAGCAATGTTAAATACAGTGAAACAATCCTTGGGAAGAAGACATACGATCTTGCATTAGAAATCATAAGGTTGCATGTAACTGAGTAAGAGAATATACAACTTAAGAGGCAGTAGCGAGACTGTATGCAGAGGTAAAGGCAATTCGCTACGAGATAGCTGGTGCCCGTGGTCCTTTCTAACTTCCTTGGCATCGCGTGATGAATTGTTTGTCGGACCATTGCATTCACATCCCGATCTGCGTGGGTGATGGATTGACTTTAGAGACGCGTATAGCCAGACACCCATTTATGTACGGGAGCACCCCGTAAGTTAGCGTGACGCCCAAATATTGCGATGCCGGGCGGAGATTCAATTGAAAACACGCAACTTGATAACTGTGAAGGGATCCGTCAAAGACCGTGGATGTTGTAGATCTGGGAATACGAGCCTAATCGAACTCCCGGAGGGGAAGAATCTCCTGACTGATTGCTCACTGATTGCGAACATATTGAGTCAATAGTGAGTGGCATTAGGCGTCAATGAGGCAGATATTACGACATGAAGGAATTCGCTCTGATACGGTTTTGCATCTCCCGAACTTTTAAGGTATCCTACTACGTTTATATAGCCTTTTTCGACCATACATAAAAACATTTTATTTGTTTATTTGAAAGGTTACTATTTCAGCTATCTAAAACAGTTTATATTTCGTCTGTATGTTCATTAGAAGCATAGTTGTTTACATTAGCTGATAATCTGGAAGCAAATTTGAAATAAAAACTTTAAGTGCAATTTATGAAAATTGAGAATTTTTTCGGTTATGGTTTAGTTACGGTTCAGGTGATAACTTTACAAGTGATGGAAGTGTTTTTATTTATACATTATATGTAATGCTGAGGATGTAAGGAATTTTATGCTTAAAAAGTTTGAAAAGTTATTTTTATATGTTCATATACCAAAAACATTTGAAAAATCACCGTAGGGATAGTTTCAGTAAATATATCTCAGGAATTTATTATTCTATATTTTAAAATGTAGTTATTACACTCTTAATAGTACAAAATATTTTTTATCCAGAAAAAAATAGACAAATATTAATATTTTTCTTGCGAGAGCAAAAATGGTAAATATCAAACATTCTACTTTATTTTTAAAAATTACAATAACAATATAAAATATAATAAATTATTTTATTTACAAAAAAAATGTATTTTACATTAGAAAACACCAATATCTTTATTTTACAAAAATGGTTGTCGAACGCAGACGGATATTTTTGTATACGGGATTGTTGAGATACAATCCCGGATACAAAAATATTGCATTGACTAAGTTTTTAAAATAATTTAAAATTACTAATTTTAAAAATAACTTTTAAAAATTACAACATAAAACAAGAATTTATTGACAAAAAAAGTATATTTTCTACAAACGCCATACGTATTTCATATAAATATTGTAAATTTTTTGTACAAAAATAATATTTACATAAAGACTTAAAATACATTTGTCAGAAATTTACTCTTGCCGTCTTTGTATATTTTAAAATTTAACAAACTCAAATTTAACAAGACATTACTTGAGTAATAATCACGTGCATTGTGCTAATCAATGAACGAAAGTTAGAATATTGCATACAAAAATATTGCATTGATTAAAAGTTTAAAATAATTTAAAATTAATAATTTAAAAAATAATTTTGGGAAAAATTAGAACATAAAAACAAGAGTGTTATTGGCGAAAAAGTATATTTTCTAAAAACACACTACGTATTTCGTGTAAATATTGTAAATTGTTTTGTACAAAAATAATATTTACATAAAGACTTTTAAAATACATTTGTCAGAAATTTACTCCTGTCGTCTCTGTATATTTTAAATTTTAACAAATTCAAAATTAACAAGACATTATTTCAGTAATAATGGCGTGCATCGTATTGAGTTATGAACGGAAGTTAGAACCCCCATTTGGTATATATTCTGCGAACAAATTAAGGAAGCACCTTTCGAGGTGACAAATCTTCATTATAACCTAATTTTGATTCAATATAAAAGAAAATATTCTGCTCTGTTATGAATAGGGTTTTTTTCTAGATCCTCAACAAGTGTCTAGCTTTATGAAATTTATTTGATTTTGCTACTTGAAATAATACATTTTTATGAAACATAAAACATGTACAACAGGTTAAAAAAAAAGAAATTCACTTACCCTCAAATTAACTTTTGAATTTGTAAATTAGAAACTGATTTTTTATAGAAGCTAGTTATTTTTATTCTGTGAACTTCAACTTTGTGAATACGTAACATATATTTTTTAAGCATGATAAAGGATATTTCTTTTTAAAATTACAACTTATTAACAGTTTTTAAACTTTTTTGAATTTTGAAATTAATTAAAATTTGTTTTACAAAATAAAAAAGTTATTTTTTATATAAAATTTACAAAAGTTATTAAGTGAATTTCATTTTTTTTTTCATTTTTTTAAAGACAGAGTGTTATTAAAATCTTGTTTTGTTTTACATCTTATTTATATTAAAATAATAAAATGTTGTTTTGTTTTAGCTTAGTAAATTAAATAATTTCTTTTAAAGTTCAATGTCAGATTCATAAATTTCATATGTTTCAATTTTATATGTAAATATAATACTTGGTACTTTTTGAGATATTACACTTAATACTACTTGATAACTTATATTCTATACTAATATTTTTAATAATTTTTTTTTTTTTAAATATAATTATTTTTTATTTTTATAAATTTAAATTAGTATTCTCTTTTATATTAAGCATTTTTATTATTTTTATCATATTTTTTTTTTAATGATTTTAAAACACTTTATTTTAATAAATTTTATTTAATTTTTAAATCAAATTTTTTTTAAAAGCTTTCATCACACTTTCCATTTCAGTAATGTTAACTATTTAGAGTATAAATAGTTTAAGAAATTCACAAAAAAAATTTCTAACAGCATTTAATTTTTAATATCTCACTATTAAAACACAATAGAGTTTGAACTTTATCAAAAACACTTTAAATACCAATAAACTCGGCAATTTTAATAAAGCGGTCTCGTTTTGGTTTAGTATTAAGATGTATTCTTTTCTAATTCAATTGATAATTCCTGAGGTCGAATCAAATTCATAAATAGGCTCTCCTTTTCCCGAACACACAAAAACGAAATGCCATAAAATAGCTCAATTCCCCTTACAAAGATGATAATGACTCCGAATTCATTTAAATGCCATTATGTTAGGAAGCAACTCCCCAAAAAGAAAAATCAAATGAAACAGCTACCAAACAGTGCGCACCAAATTTCATTCATATTTCTAGCAATTTAATTCAGTCTCGTGGGGCCATTTAATAACCGTAATGTTAGTGATTAATCACAGGAGAGCAGGGAGGAAGCAAGAGTAATTATACAGTCAGCTGGACTCCACATTGTTGCAGGACATGCTTCAACGGCCACTGCAAACAAAGCGTACGGGCTCGCGGGTTAGGCAAGCATACCGCGATTTCACACGCTGCCAACGTGCATTCCCCAAGCAGATGATGAATTATCTTTTCATCACATTTTTCGTTTGTCCCCGTAAGATTTAACATATCTCGTCAACTGAAAGATTTAAATTTAAATGAACGCTGGGGTGTCACTTTAGAAGAGCAGGGTTGCTCATAATGACATTGTTTTCAATTACATTTTGTCCTCAGCTTTAAATTAGCTTTGTTGGAGTGATTTAATTATTAGATATATGGAGTTAGATAATACATTAAAACGTTAGAGTTAGAACTTAAAAAAAAGTTCGAAATAAATCAAGGTTTCAATAATCAAAAGATTTAAATTTAAATGAATATTGGGATATTACTTTAGAAGAGCATAACCATTCATAATGACATTGTTTTCAACAACATTTTGTCATACGCCTCAAAAATATTTATATTGAAGGGATTTAATTGCTATATGCATGGTATTATTAGATGATACACTAAAATTTTAAAATTAAAACTTAAATGCGATATATTACTCACGGGGAAATTTAAAATGGCGACATTAAGAAACAGGGAATAACACAGATTAAAAGATTACTATAATACTTCTAGTCTATCTTTTCATAACATTTTTTTTTCATGTGTGTGTGTGTGTGTGTATTTTCGACATGTTTTGTGTCTGCTCCAAACCATCTGTATTGGAGTAATTTAATTACTAGATATGTGGTACAAATTGGATAACAAAATAAATATAACAAAGTACTTTATTTACAAAAATAAAAAGTGTTTTACATTAGAAAACATCAATATGCTTATTATACTTCAACTCTTTGTATCTCAGCAACCCCGTATATAAAAATAGTGCATTGAATGTTAGAATCATGGTGGGAATATTAATCCATAAGCAGACTTTTATATTTCTAGGCATTTTTATATTTCTAGACAACTTTTCAAAATCTAGAAATGTATCATCCAATACCATGCATATAGCAATTAAATCCCTTCAATATAAATATTTTTGAGGCGTATGACAAAATGTTGTTGAAAACAATGTCATTATGAATGGTTATGCTCTTCTAAAGTAATATCCCAATATTCATTTAAATTTAAATCTTTTGATTATTGAAACCTTGATTTATTTCGAACTTTTTTTTAAGTTCTAACTCTAACGTTTTAATGTATTATCTAACTCCATATATCTAATAATTAAATCACTCCAACAAAGCTAATGTAACAGTACATTTAATAATATCGTCTATAGTACATTTAATGATATCTCATACAACATATTTCGAAATTAAGGAAAATACGGATCCAAAGATTTTTAGAATATTTCTAATCTATAAAATCAGAAAAAATAAAATAAAATCAGTAAAATCCTAAAGACAGTTATAAAACAATAACTATTATATCTCGGTACTAAATAGCTATCTTAACCAAAGATATGAATAATATAGAGTTCAATTCATTAGACTGAATCTGTAACTTGGCTTAAAAACCAATCATGCAAAAAAAACAACTTTTCAAAATCTAGAAATATAAAAGTACATTTAATAATACCTCATGCAACATACTTCGAAACATCAGCTTCAAAATTTACCATCACCCAGTTTTTATTTTTATTTTTTACATTAATTGCATACTTTACCATATTTCTTCCCCTTTTTTATTTCAATTAATGTTATGCAATTAGACAATAATCGTATAATCTTACATGTGCACAAAAGCTTGACTGCTTCCTTATTTTTTAAATAGAAATATAATTGATGAAATTCCAATATAAAAGTGGAAATTTCGCACTTCTTAGCAATTAGCATTATCAATTAAATTTAATTGAAGTCTTCACCTTTTTTTATTTTTTTATATACCATTTCTAATTTCCGCAGAAAATTATTATTACACTCGTTACATGAAATATTAATATTTTTTCGTCGAATCTCTTTTTCATTTCTACAGAGCTATTAAAAATTCAAACGCATTTGCCGTTTAGGAAGGATTGCCCCTCTCACTTTAAAAGATTCCTTCATTAATAGTAGAAAGAAACAAAGAAAACAGCCTCATTCATAAAAATTAATAAATTATTAAGAACGAAATCGCAAGACAATCTCGAAAAAAGGCACTTAAGGTGAAACTATTTCTATAAAGGTATCTAGATGAATAGCGGATTGAATCAAGGTGTTTGGAAAGAATAGTGAGCAGATGCTCGCTTCAAGGCCCGATGGGTTTGCTTCACTTTACTTCGCAGCTGAAGGAAGGAGTAAGAACAGAGCATTCGCTTCCACTGATTACAAAAAGCCACAGAATTCCATTACTGCAACAAACATTTCAAATGCTGAATCCAAAGCCTCGCAAAGCAAGTTATGGATGTTTAAGAAACCAGCTGCTATTACTCGTAGAGCAATATTTTCAGGTTTGCTTCAAAATTATTAGAAAATTCAGCTAGAAGAAACATTCCCCCAAAAGTATGACTGCGCTGCATTTTCTAAACAACCGAAATGAGAAAAATAGTTCTTTTACATCAGTAACTGAAACACGCAAAGCGAGCTATTATATTATGGAAAATTGAGAGCGTAGTGTTTAGCTCTTTTATTTCTTTTCTTAAAAGGAGCAGTTGACAAAAGTAAGAGAATAGCATGATGACCAATCTAAATTAACTAGTTAAATTTTAGGTCGGAAATTTTGTAGGGGATCTTAGTTTTTATAAATCGTTTTGAAATTTCGCTACCCCTAATTTTTTTAATGAATTTTTATCGTAAAAAACAACATGTACTAGAGAATAATAGAAATTAAATTTTTGAAATACGAAAATGAAATAATTTTTCACATTTAAAACTGAAACAGACACTTTATAAAATCGAAAATTTTTACCATATTTCCAATAATTTTTCACCGAATATAGCGAAATTGATGTTTTTGAGTGAAATTATGTGTGATCTTAAATAAACACAACATTAATTACTCTGTAATAAGAAGCTCAAATTTGTAATAATAATATTTGTGATAATAGAAGTGACGAAAAATCAAAAATGTCGAAATTGTATTGGTATTTTACATGTGATTGACATATGCTACTTACTTTAGCCTTTTGTTTAGTTCGATTAAAGGATATAATATATAATAGGATTAATATATAATGAAAACATTAGAGATTCATATTTAGTTTGCTTGAAGAATCATTAGGCTACAAATTTTATTTCAAGGTGTGATGATGACTGTTGCTGGACGATATTGTTAATCTTGCGTACTTTGAAACTTAATTATAAAGATTAAAAAGTGGTATAGAAATTTAAAAAATATTAAAAGTACTTTAAATTATTTTAGAATTTAAGAGCAGCCAAAGCATTCTGTCACCAGGGGTAACACTGTTAGTCTGTAAACGTCAGAAACGTCATATCACGTTTTCAGGCTCAGCCAGCCAATATCCCATCTTTGGATTACAGCCTAAACATTCTTTTAATTTCTTCTGAACAGTCAAACATAATATGGTACTGAATTCCAGAATAATCATTATTTATAAATATATACTATTTATTTTCGTTCTTTTATGTGTTTTACCAAATTTTGAACTTCAGACTCTAATACAAATTAAGTGTGTTGATGCCATTAAAGTTGTATTGCATGTAAGAATAAGCCCGTAAAATATTGCCTTTCTATAATAGCGGTATTGCATCATTTAACTTTTTAAGATGACTACGCTGTTTCTTTAAGTATAAAATTTTTTACAAAACATCATGATATATTTAAACTCAAATAGATACTTTTGACTGCCTATGCATGGACAGTTAAGGTTTAGATTCTCCCAATTTATAAAAAATAAGAAACCGAAAGGAAAACTAATGTCTACTTTATTACTTTATTGGGATTCAATCAGGTATTATCTGACTACAGTAACACATTTATCATTAAGCTACTGAAAAAATATAATGTAATATAACGGTTTCACACAGTAAAGTAACTAAATTTTACATTCTATTATTCCTGTATTGGTAAGATAAAAATATTGATAATTATTGTTGTACAGTTAATTACCAAAAAGTAATGAAATTTTATTCTGATACACGCAAGCGACACATTCTGATACACACAAATGAATGTAATGCAATGGTTTCACACAGCAAAGTAACTAAATTTTACATGCTAGTATTCTCGAATTGGTAAGATAAAAATATTGCTAATTATTGTTGTACAGTTAATTATCAAAAAGTAATGAAATCTAATTCTGATACACACAAGCGAATGTAATATAATGATTTTACACAGTAAAGTAACTATATTTTACATGCTAGTATTCTCGTATTGGTAAAATAAAAATATTGCTAATTATTGTTGTACAGTTAATTATCAAAAAGTAATGAAATCTTATTCTGATACACACAAGTGACAAATCCTGATACACTCAAGCGAATGTAATATAATGGTTTTACACAGTAAAGTAACTAAATTTTACATGGTAGTATTCCCTTATTGGTAAGATAAAAATATTGTTAATTATTATTGTACAGTTAATTACCAAAAAGTAATGAAACCTTATTCTGATACACACAAGTTACAAATTTTGGAAATATCTCAGATTAACGAGTAAAATAACTAATCATTTATTTACTTATATAACATCTTAGATCAATTTTTCGTATAACAGATAAATATTAAAAAGAAAAAAAAAGTTAGAGGCAACCATCAGTTTAATTCAAAATTTGTGTTTATAAAACAGAATGTAATTTCTTGAAATAAAACTTCTTCATTCTTATCACGGCCTCTCCGAGAGATTTGCCAGTAAAGCATCTGGGTGTCTCACATACTTAAGGAATACATTGGGATTTTCTTTTACACATATATATAATGCATGCAGGCCTAATCTTTCTTATTGAATTTGTAAAAGTGACTGACTTTCCATGCAAAACAAATGGAACTGTTACAAAGAGCCATAACTAAGTTCCGATCTAATGTTTCCTGGCTAGATCACTCCCGTACACTTTGAAAGCCGTGTTGGAAAATGAAGCAGAACTTCGTTTTTAAAATAAGTGATAAGGAAAAATAAGGGGAGAAAAAAAATCAAGTCGAGGGCCAAATATGAAGAAAAAAAAATTTTCAGCCACAAAAAAAAAGAGGAAAAAAAATTTTTCGGGCGGGGTGGGAAATCAGGCTTAAGCGAAGCAAACATCTTAGCATCATTATTCAAAAATAATGCAACATGCGACTGGAACAATCCAGCGCAAAAATTGTCGAGCCAAAAACGTGGCGGAATAAAGAGGGGGCGGGATAAAAAGTAATTATTAAGCCAAAGTAGGGGTAGCCATTAATCATGCTTCTATCACAGATCAAATAATTTTCCTGGCATAACTTAACACGCTCAGGTCTGGAGCACATTCCCCCCCATGTTTATATAAAAATATGTGGTCGCTCGTTCATCTGCACTGCTACAGATCGGTTTGGCTCAGGGGTTGGGTAAAAATAAACAGAACCAAAACGGGATTCTTTGATTTATTTATCCATGCAAAGTAAACTCTTTCTAGGAGAGTTAAAAAATAGAGAAATAATTAATTGCATTACGACTATTCTCCGTTTATTTATATATTCTTAGTATCTTGCCTAGTATAAACCAGAAATACTAGCAATTTTCCAAGGTTTACTTTTCTGCATTCAATTTAACTATGGCAAATTGAAAGGTCATTATCGTCCTTTTTTGTTTCCTTTTTAGTTGAAGGATAAAGAATTTATATAGAAAACCCATAATTGGACTATCAAGTTACTTAAAAAAAACCTTTGTAAATTAACAAAAAGTTAAGGGTTCTTTTAAACTAAAATGTTTATGTAAAAGTGGAAAAAGGATTAACCACTACTATCATGTGACAAGTACTTCATAACTGGTACTCTCTGATGTACCATTTAAAACTGTTTTACAAACAAATTTTATTTCTAAATATCTAGAAATGGATTGAATTTTAAAAAGAATTAGTAAAATGTTTAACATTTTCCAACATTCAATCATGATAGGCTTCATTTCTTAGACGAAAAATTAATAAATATCTTTTACACACTAAGTGCTATACATTAAAAATTTAAAAAGGCCTCAGTAATACACCATAACTGTGGATTTTAAACCACTTGATTGGTAATCCGTAGGATACATATATTTTTTATGGGGTACTAAATAAGCTTTGAAAATAAATTTGGCAAAATGACAACAGAAACATCACTGCAATGAATTTTGGAAGCTCAGAGTGTAAAATCACAATTTCGAGATGGACAGTTTGTCAAAGTGATACTACTAAGCTGTTTAATGAATTAATATTACGTTATTAAATCTCTATATAGTTTTGTATATCTAAGTCTCAATATCGTGTGTTGTTGGTGTCAAGATAGCTGAAGCTCCTTTTAAACAAAAGAAATAGAAAATAAGTCTCAAAAGAAAAAAAATCACGTATAAAAATAATTTGAGTTTAAAGATTAAATTCCCCACCCCAAAAGTATTTACCTCAATTTTACTTCATCACGGTGTAGGTTAACAAAAAAAAAAAAAAAACTTTTTGTGCTTCTCACAGTTTTCCAAAGGACAAGTGTAGTTTAAAATTCAGCAAGACAGATGAAAAGTTCTTTATCTAAGTGTAGCAATAAACTGAACAGTTACAAAGTGTCCAATTTTTCCTTTACACAAATCTTGCTACAATGTATATTGTAGAGTTATGCAGACACTTTTCTGTAAATATTAAAATTTCCAAAAATAGTCATAAAATAAATTTATTTAGTCGAATCGAGACCAAAATTTTCAATCAATTATTTGTAATGCTTCTCTAATATTTTACTTAATTAGATATTGGTGTCTGGTATAAATATCAAATCAATTCCATAAGTAGAAAACGACGGTAAAATAGAAACATATATATTAAGTAAATCCTAGTGTGTTTTAAAATTACTTTTGGTTTTATAACTTAGGTCACTTTTTTATTAACATAATTGTACAACTATAGAACTTAACAAGTAATATAACTTTCCAGAATCAAACAGATTTACAATTTTGCTTCAGTACTATTTAATTTAATAAGCTGTTTCCAATCAAACTTTATTATTTGTGAAACAAAGCTAAATTAATCAATCTCAATTTCCGTCACAAATTAAATAGGGTAATTACGTTCATAAAAATTCAAAATTATAGCAAGATGGACGTAAGACTATTGTACAAGGAATTAAAAGGGTTTTAACTTATGAAGTCTATATATATATATATGAGCTTCTCTTTTTTGCTTCATAAAATCTAAACCGTTTAAGTTATTGAGATTTTGATCGCACTGCCAAAAAAAAAAATAATTTGCTTTGAAAAGATACCAATAAATTGCAGTACCAGACTGCATTGAATTATTCTCCTCAGTTCTGAGTTAAAAATAGAAACTTGATGTTTGTACCACATGTGATACACCACAACTGAGAAGGTAAAAAGGCTGAGAAGGTTCCGAGCAAATGCAATGAAAAATTAAGCTTGAAATAAAGGAATGGGTATCTACACATATTTTAGAGCTATGTGTTAAATGGTAGCTTTTAATGATGGACTTAAAAATTTCCCACAAGTCATGGAAGAGTTAATCACGTGTACTTATGCTTTAGGATTGTATGAAAATATTTAGAATTCGAGGAAAGCATTGTCTAGATCACTAGCATGTGTGAAATCTTGAAGCCTGCTAGAATCAATGGTTGAGAAAAGTTCCTGAAAATGCAGCCTTTAATAAAGAACCGTTTCTTTCTTCGAATTCCCAAATGAATTATTTAAGGGGGTCCACTGAAGGGAAATTTTTAAACAGCCCACGGAAAGGCCGACAACTCTGGTCCAACTAAGTGTAAGATTAAGGAGAAATAGCGAAGGAATGAAGCGTGGCAGTTCTTCGCTCCCACAGCCCTCCCTCCACCCCCAATACTTTTCGTCGCTCCCTAACCACCCTAGCTTCTCATAACACCTCATTAATCGCATTTGCCTAATTTCTTCGGCCCTAGCCTTATTAACGAAAGTGTGGCGTATACCAAATGTTTCTGTATTGTGCTTGAGAGCACAATAATTCTCCAAACTTTGTTGGTAGAACAAATCTATGCGGCATGTTGCTGGCGTATTAAAACTCGTTACTCACGGCGAGAAGCTGTCACTCCGGGTTGATTTTTACTCCGCAGTGTCTGAAATTTCTGGACTACTGCGCTTTGGGAAGCGTGTGCATAGACAAAAGCAATTGCCCCGCGTTCAAGCCCCACAAGTGTGCACTGAAGAAAGGGTTAAAAGGTGCCCGTTAATTACGCTGGAGCCATAGAAGTGGGGAACCTTCACGCCGTCCTCCCAATCCGAAAAGTCGATGGAATTAATCAACTTTCGACACATACATCGCTTAATAAAATGATGTATTCGAGCGGCACACTGACCCTCACTCCCCAAACAAAATCGTGCACTCTTCAGATCACACTTACAATCTAAAACTTACGTTGGCTATTTTAGATTTGCACATTCTGGTTTCTCTCGATTTTAATAAGATTCCGGAGAGCGATAAAATTTGAATTTATGAGAAAAAAACTGAAATGGGTTTGAATACACACAAAAGAAAATTTAAATAGGCGATAGAATATCGCAGATATATAAGATTAATTCTGCAAGTTCTCTAAATTTTTGTTATGAATTAAGTTAAATATGACGTTAAAAACAGAAAATGTTACTGTTCCATTTCAGTAAAAGGATCTTGCATAAATTAACTGATAACTAATGATTAACTGATATATATGGCTCAAAGTTAAATTTTTATCTTAGTTGAAATTATTCTAATCTAAGAATTGTATGAAATTAGGAAGGGCACAAGTTAAATGATCGCATTCTAACTTATCTTTGCTCTGTAAGGCATGGGTTCTCAAACTTTTTTCGCCGTGGCACTCTTGTCGGTTTTAAAAAAATATCCGTCACAGATACCTTAAAGTAGTTTAAATACAAGGAAAAGGAACCGAAAACAGTTTTTAGTAGAAAGATCTTCCATAAATAATAAAAAATTTTATATATCCTCCTTAAAATTAAAATTTTATTTTTGTTGAAATTATACTTTTAGATTAATAATAATTAATTTCTTTTAGATTTTCTTTTAGAATTTTTTTAGATTAATAATATTCTTTTAGATAATATAAGAATGACCTGAAGTTAAAGACACGAGTAATATGATCGCTTTCTCTCTTCATAGTTTTACTCTGCAGAGCGGGGATTCTCAAACTTTATCGCAGTGAAACTCTTGTTGGGTTTAAAAAAAAATCAAAGCAAAACTACCTTAAAAGTAGTTCAATTACGAAGAAAAGGAAGAAGAAAACGTTGAAAATTTAATGCTGATTTGTTTTTAATATGATATTTGAAGCAGCTTTGAATATAATTTATTTTATTCTTGAACATTGCTGAGGCACTTTTGTATATACTCGTGGCACCCCAGGATTCTGTCACATCCAGTTTGAGAACCGCGACTGCAGAAGAGCAAAACTAAGTAAACTATAACTGAGCAGAATGGATTTTATATAATGTGAATATTTCAAGGGACTAAAATAAGTCGGGGTGTTAATATTCCAAAATATTAAAAATATGTAAATAAAATTAATAGAACCATATGTACTGTTATATACATTTAAATTTTTCATACGGAATTTTTTTTCTTTTTGAAGTGGTTTAACAGAGTTGGTAATCAGCATTTCATCCTCATCATTAATTTTCTATATGAAAGATTTACTGAAAATAAATTTACGTGCTTATTCATTGC
Source organism: Pardosa pseudoannulata (assembly GCA_032207245.1). Lineage (NCBI taxonomy): Eukaryota > Metazoa > Arthropoda > Arachnida > Araneae > Lycosidae > Pardosa > Pardosa pseudoannulata. The sequence continues at coordinate 77,252,858 of CM063503.1, forward strand.
AAGCGCATGCATATAATTATTTTAAATATTCCGGTATCCTCAAGTAGTTATCGAAAATTAATGTGCAAGTGAATATTCCATTACAAAGCAGCTGACTCTATCTTGAAGCCGATATTTATTTGTTAAAAAAAAGAAAGAAAAAAAAACTCGAAATACAGCAAAAAGCTAATGGGATGACAGCCCAACAAATTATTTTTTTCCCCATAAAAAGCACTTCTAGACAAACATATTAGGCGCAGAAAAGAAAGGAAGAAAGACTGCGCGCATACTTACGTAGACCAAGTGCATTGTGATGGAAAGTATTTCCCGCCTTTCAATTATTGATGACAATGGCTAGGGCAGTGCGGTGTTGTCAAAGGGAAATGTAAACATTGCGGGTGACGCCAGAGCTTCCTAAAAAGCATCCCGAACACTGCGCGGAATACTGCCCTATCACGGGCGGATACGTCTCCACAATGAAGAAGAGATAGAGTCGTCCAGAATATTAAAGCATGGGGAAAGGACGAGGGGGGGGACCTTCAATGCTTCATTGTGTTGGGAAGCAGGGCCGTTTCACCGGAGGGACTAATGGGCCCCGAACCATAAGGGGGACGTGAACCCTAGGGTCATTCGACCACAATGACTGCGGCTCTTCATCGCCCTCGATATGGATAGCGGTCGGCCGGCAATGTGTATGTGTGTGTGTGTCTCTGACTCACAGAATGAATTAATGATGAATAGAATATCTCTTTCAAACTGCCGGCTTACAATCCCTTTCCCACCCCCGTTGTAGTGGATAAGGGGTCGACAGGACAAGGGGCTGTTTAGATATTTACAGTGGCTGAGGTTAGGAATTGAATTAGATGGGCGTTTGTGAATAAATTGGATACAGGCATGGAGAAGACAGCTTCCCGTCAAGTAAATGAAAGGATTTGGAAGATTACTCGCGATGTCGTGGGAAAACTCGAAGATACACTCAAGAAAGAAAACTTTACCATGTTTAGCTTTGCAATCATTTTTTTCTTTTCGTTTTATTTACGAAATATTTTTAGGAAAGGAAGACAAACTCCTTCGATAAAGATTTATTTGTAAAGGATTTAATTTCCTGATTTATGGAATAGCATATAAAGGAAATAAAAGATTTGATTGACGAATTAAGACTCTTCAGTAGTAACTTGGGGAAAACAAGTCTCAGTCGTCAAATGTAGCCAAGTGGAACCTTTTTGGTAGAAATTTATTTGAAGATTTTATTTATTTTTGCTTATGGAATAATTTGTTGGTATATGAATAACTTGTAAAAAATTATATTTTCTTGGACAATTCATTTATTTAAGTGATAGACTTACATAGTTTGAAGAATATTTAAGTTGCAAATCACAAAAGTTTTGTTAATAATATATTGTTAATATAGTTGACGGATCGGATTCATCAATTGCAACTTTGGTAAAACTTGTACATGAGTGTCAGCCACTAAATGTACCCAAGGAGTTAAGCTATAACTGTTCTTAATATGTCACGATACGAGCATATGACATCTTAATAATCGCTAGATAAGGTAAAAATTACTTTTTATTAAACTAACTTTATTTTTCAAAGATCTTTATTTCTCTATGAGAAATGAAAAAAAAAGTTGTTAAATATCTTAAAATTCTTTATCAGAATTTGACTTTTCATGCTGAAATCATTCTCTCGTTAATACTATTAAGATGCAATATAACATCTTAATAGTGACATCTTGATATGTAACATCTTAATAGTATTAACGAAAGAATGGCTACAGCATGAAAAGTCAACTTCTGACAAAGAATTTTGAGATATTTAACAATGTTTCTGTTTCATTTCTCATAGAGAAGTTATATAAATGTCGTTGAAAAATAAAGTTAGTTTAAAAAGTAACTTCGCCATTATCTAGCGATTTTATTCCCTCTAACAACTTTTGTTTACTTCTCAATTAAAGCAATACAGTTAAAATATTTTAATAATGTTTGTCCTAAACTATTTGCAATGTTGACATTTGAAAGCTCACCAGTAGCCATTACATAATTAAAAATCAGAAAGAAAAAACTATCAGGTTTGAAACAGTATGAAATAACTGCATTGCCAGATATATTGTTTTATATTTTTAAATTTATGCAAGTATTTCTTTAAAACCTAGTAAAACTGAATTTAAAGACTGAATTTTTAAACGTATCAAAGAATTTATAGACATCTTTAAAATTTTATCTCAAAATTTATACAAAATGTGTTCTGCAATATAGCTGAAAGGTAATATAAAACTTTTTTTAAGGCTATAACTATAATATAAAACTTTCTTTTACATTAACTTAATGTAAAAGAAAATTAAATTAATGTATAGAGGTATCCTAAATTTAACTGTCATATTTACTTCAATTTTCATTTAAAGCTACAAAATTTTTGATACCACATAATTCTATTTTTCAATCCTCATTTACATAATTAAAAATCAGAAAGAGAAAAACGATCAAGTTTAAAAAAATATGAAATAACTGCATTGCCAGATATATTGTTTTAAATTTTTTTAATTTCTGCAAGTATTTCTTTAAAACCTAGCATATGCAAAATTGTATTTATAGACATTTTTTTAAATTTTAACTCAAAATTTATACGAAGTGTGTTCTGCAATATAGCTAAAAGGTAATATCAAACCTTTTTAATGCTATAACTATTATATAAAACTTTCTTTTACATTAACTTAATGTAAAAGAAAATTAAATTAATGTAAAGAGGTATCCTAAATTTAACTGTCATATTTACTTCAATTTTCATACAAAGCTACAAAAATTTTGAGACCACATAGTTCTATTTATCAATCCTCTATTTCTTCATTATTTCCTCGACAAGTCAGCTTTCTAACGTAAATAAGGAAAAAAGGGGGTCGTTAAAATTCCAAACATTATTCAAAACGAATCAAAAGGAAAATTTAAAAAATCTGTACTGGAACATTTCTTAAAAAGCATAAATGATTTGAAGGTTAAAGCTTCTCAAATTCACAATTTTTAGCCACAAAACTAGTTTCAAGTCAACAGGTGTTTTTATTTTTTTTTTTAATTTATGCCATAAAGTTTTATGTATT
>CM063503.1:77260930-77298430 GCA_032207245.1 Pardosa pseudoannulata
AAAGGGATTGTTAATAGGATTTTTATCTACCTTTATTAAAATGGTTTAATCGTTCCAACAAAATAAAAATTCTACACACTATTTTTTTGATTGACCTCAACTAAAGATGCTAGGCGTTAATAGGAAATGTGGATTTCTACAAAGGTATCTGTTCTACTTCAAGAAGTGTAATTATGAAAATGATTGGGCGTTAATTATGGAATACTTTATATTTATGATATATGTTACCACCTTTCATGGGGGAAAATATTTTGACTGACCGACCATTAAATAGCAATGGACAATACAATGGTCTTAACGAGTAAAAGTATTTAGTTCTTGGTACTGTTATCATCACTTTTGAGTGACCTGCCTCGAGAAGAATTTGTATCACTAGTTTGGTTGGGAGCAATACAGTTTACTTTTTTTTTACTTTGCTTAAAAATTCTTTACACTATTTTTTGATTGACCTCAACTAAAGATGCTAGGCGTTAATAGGAAATGTGGATTTCTACAAAGGTATCTGTTCTACTTCAAGAAGTGTAATTATGAAAATGATTGGGCGTTAATTATGGAATACTTTATATTTATGATATACATTGTTATCTTTCATGGGTAAAAAATATTTTGACTGACCGACCATTAAATAGCAATGGACCATACAGTGGTCTTAAGTATTTAGTACTTGGTAATACTGTCATCACTTTTGAGTGACCAGCTTCGAGAAGATTTTGTACCACCAATTTGGTTGGGAGCAAACACAGTTTACTTTTTTTTACTTTGCTTAAAAATTCTACACACTATTTTTTTGATTGACCTCAACTAAAGATGCTAGGCGTTAATAGGAAATGTGGATTTCTACAAAGGTATCTGTTCTACTTCAAGAAGTGTAATTATGAAAATGATTGGGCGTTAATTATGGAATACTTTATATTTATGATATACATTGTTATCTTTCATGGGTAAAAAATATTTTGACTGACCGACCATTAAATAGCAATGGACCATACAGTGGTCTTAAGTATTTAGTACTTGGTAATACTGTCATCACTTTTGAGTGACCAGCTTCGAGAAGATTTTGTACCACCAATTTGGTTGGGAGCAATACGGTCTACTTTTTTTGCGGCACGAGGGCTAATGACTGCTTGTACCACAGTAGTTAACGAGAAAAGAGGAAGTTGGATGGGTGAGACAGAAAGTAGGTTTGGTTTGGAGTGCTACGGCCTACTGTTTTCGCAACACAAGGACATAAGGTAGGTTATGAAAATACTATGAATAATGAAGAATCCGAAGCAATATGTGAACAAAGTACAATTGAAAAAGTAATTATTTTATATTATATTTTTTCTTTCTCGAGCTATGGAAGTGGGGGGTGACGAAGAATTGTGATTGTTCTACATGAGGAATAGCTAAACCGCGGCCTACTAGTATAATTTCCCTACCCACAGTAGAATTCTCAAAATTTATATTTAAAATATATAATAATATAGTTAAAATACAAGTGGATTGATTTATTGATTAAACGCTTAACTAGCCCATTATTAATTTAAGAATACTAATAAAATCTGTGATAATTTATTGCTTTTAATCTTCAATCATATATCTGTTTTTACCTCAAATATATGCATATAATGTTGCCCGCTAAGTGGTTTATAGGTCGGCCAGTCCTGTTTTGTATTATACTAGATTTTACGTATAACTTTGAAAACCCGTTTGGCACAGTAGGAAACTTATTCTTATATTTGTCTAAATTTCTTTCATTTTCGGTATCTAGACAGACACTTCTAACATAACTTGACTAAAGACATAAAAAATGCGATCAAGAAAAAGGTTAATTGTATTAGGAATCCTCTCCGACCCTGTATTCCATGATAAGGAAAAAAAGAATACAATTTCTTCTTGTTACTGTCTTCTTCCCCCGTGCATATACACACATAAAAACGTGCTTATACAGATTATTTGTAGTCAGTTGTAATTACGTTTCTATACAGTTTCTGGCTTTTTTAGAGTAGCATTTTATTTTTTGTCTGTCTCACTAGTGTTTTAAAAATAACTCCCTATGCTCTTCGTATAGTATTAATATTCCAATGTATTTCTTCCTTTAAGGAATAATGCATGTTAAAGTGTATTTATTATGTGTTTTGAGAGCTATTTATAAGCGAAAGTAGTTGATGAAATGAGTGCGGTTTTCTTTCAAGTGTTGGGAGAAAGAATGATCAAGCTTGATTTACGCAGCTGTCACTCACCGTATGAAGTAAAAGCTAGTAAAGTCAAAGCGTGAATTAGAGACAGCTGTAATAAAATGTTCAGTTCTAATTGAAAAATTAGCAAGTCAAGACATGAGGTGAAATATTCTAATTTAATATGTAAGGTATTCAATTACGTATGATTGAAATTGATTAAGTTGTAATTCGGAATTGTTTTTCGTTATGTTTTATCATCATCTCACAAGTGTAAGCAAGTTAAAAAAAAAAAAAAAAAAAAAAAAAAACAAGGCTTAGCTCGTCGTTCTATTTTTAGTACAATATCTTTAACAGTAGAATTTGCTTCGAGTAAGAGCTGAATGGTTACGACGCTAGCGTTTGTAACCAGAGTGTGTGGCATCATATTTCTTTATTGGCTCAGATGCCTTTGACCGTTTGGAATCTGTTTTAAGCAGTGCATCTCAGTCAAATTAGCTCTCTTGTAGGGAAAAAAAATTACCACTCTTCAAAGCAGTTGGGTTTTCCAGATTAAAAAACCATTAGGATGAAGTATAAACTGTTTGTACTGTCGACGCGGACCAATAACATAAACACAAAACGTAGACAATAACATTTGTCTTTAAACTTATTTTAATAATCATAATGCCAGCAGCAACGTGGGGCCATCATTCGCAAATAGTTCTAGTTTTTTAAACTACAAAAAAGTGTTGGCACATAAATGCAACTAAATTATACTACAAAAACAAAACATAGCACACGGAGCATAAAACATAACAGTACAAAATGTAACACACTGAGTTCGAGGATAAACAACAAAACAAAATACAAAACATTAATAAATGATTCAAACATGTACAATTCTCAGACAGTATGAAATACATCAAGGATGGAAAGCCACTGCCTGTAACGAAATTCAACAAATTTGTAGCTGAAACAAATATAGACCTAATTACTATAAATATCATAATAGAATTTTATTGATTATTTTTTCCACATCTATTTATGTATAGTGGTAAGTTCCTTGTTCTATTGTTAATTTATGAAGAAATGTAATAAAAACTATAATGTATTATTTCGACAACTTTTTACTTCTATCATCATTGGCGACCAAATAGTAAAGGCTGGAGAGTAAGTTCAGTGTTTTAAAATGTTGTGTTTCAGCCAAAATTGCATACCCTCAAGTAATCGGGCCTCAATTTAGAAGTGTTTTGAAATTAAACAACGACATTAATATCCCGTCTATAATTAAAAATGCTATTAATGCCTCTGAGAGAGATTAACCTTACAGTTACGATTGAGAAGTAATGTTTTATTGTAAAAAATAAGTGCTACACAAACAAAGTGGTAAAAGCATAGTATCTTTTCTGGCATGAATTTTTAATAGTTTATGACAATTTATAGACCCTTTGAAACCTTATGGCAACATTTTAAGTTATTTATTACAATAATAATAACAAAACTATGTTTCGTTTTTTTTTTTTCAGTTTCTACATTCTTTTATAATTTCGGTCGTAAAAATATTTTTTATACTACATCTGTTAAAATTTTAAAAAATTGTTCACCGTTTTCCTGTTTGTAAAATAATAATGAGTAAAAATTTTAGTCTAGTTACTAGCTTTATAACTTAAATTCATTCCCTGATATAATAGTATATATAAGAATGCGGACCACTGAAATAAAATTCCTTTTTAAAGCGACCCACAAAGAGTTTTGAGTTGGACATTCATGACATGTATTCCAGGCAGAGTGTAAAGAGTAAAATAGATGGAGATTCATGGAGATGGAGATTTTTAGACAGCGATGCAGTCATCAGTGAAATAGGAATTACATTTCGAGGGTAAAATAGACGAAGATTCAAGCTTAAAAGATGTAGATCGACGTTAAATTACAGCTCAAACTGTTTCAACAACGACTTCGAATGATTACAAACGTCAAAACGTTTACATAAACGACAAAAGTAGACTCAAAAATGTAGACTCTGATTCCGATCCCTCGAACAATTTCGCAAATTAATAAATTTTCTTCGCTTTTAATTGTATTACAGAAAAATTGATAAAGCTTCGCTTTGAAAATGAAAAATGCAAGTAATTTTACAGCTTAACCATAATCTTTTTTTTCATTTTAATACTTAGAAAAATGAAAAATTAATATTTTACAATAATACATCATTCATTAAAAAACTTTTTTGAGCTTGTGTTTCAAATTATCATTCTGGTGGTATAATGTATCTCAAAATTACAGCATTCCATGACGAACACATTCTGTTCAGTGCTATGTAAATAGTTTCTACAGCCGCATATAACTTAACAAGGTGATGTCTGAGTACACAAATCTATTCAAGGAGCAGACTTAGTAGATTATATAACCCTCATCAAATTAAAAAAAAAACATAAGATCCGAATCAATGATATGCGATCGATAATAGATTAAGTAATATACTGCTTTCTTTAATCTATCCCACAGAGGCGCAACTCTAAGGATATTTTTCAAATAAAAAAATGTTTCGGCTCATATTTGAAATAAAATAAGCTCATTGATCAAAGCTTAAGCAAAGTTCAATTCGACTAAATGCCTGAAATATAAATTTTTATTAAAAGAGTTCCTTCTTTTGAATAATGACACTTTCCACATTCTGAAGCAAGTTTCCCTGACCTAAGCATTCTCCATTATAATGAGCAGTGAATCGAGTCTCTAAAAAGAACTAAGTGAATATTTTCGCTTACTTGTACTATCCTTACCGGGATACAGAAACTGTCTATGATACCATTAAAGCTTCAATTAGCAAAGTAAAGAAAAAAATTAGAGCCCAAGACAGTATGACAGCAGATAAATATCACTTCGCATGACTTACAAAAGCTTACCGAAAGGGGCCAAAAAAACTTCGTTAATGCACCGATCTGTTACTTGAATCAAAAAACAATATAACGTCGCACGGAGACATCAGAAAAAAACCTTTTTATATTTCCCTCGCAAAAAATCTACATTGCGTCGTTTCTTAATCATGCTGCTCGCTATTTGTTAACAAGACATTTTCCTTATCTTCCATGACCAAATTTACGCAGCGCATTTTTTCGTCACTTTTTTCTCACCTCCTCCGTATCTGCTTTAAAATTTCTTTTAAACAAATGCCTCCTTGTGCGGATTTTTATTTATCACCTTAAGTTTACTGAAAGTGATTTATTAATTAACCGAGCACATCACAGTGGAAATTTGAAAGGCTCGGAGCAGGAGGCGGGGAAAAAAAACCTTTCAGAAAGAAACTTTTTTTCCCCCTTGCCTAAGTTTTCATTGCTTCTTATGCATATTTAAAGCTGCAGTCTAGGGAAAGAATGGATTTAATCAGTTTTCGACAGAATGGCGTTGTTTCAAGTCAAATGATGTTGATTCTCCGCCGGGAATTAATATCCAATAATAGCGTCAAAAAATTTCCAAAGCCATTATGAAAAAAAAAAAAAAAATTCTGGGTTTCAAACGTCTTTTTCCAAAAAGCATTTGCCGGCAAATGGGTGAGAAAAAATCGCGAGAAATAATGTATTAATAAGAAGTGCGCAAGAAATAAATTTATCGTGTAATTTATTTTATAAAGGATCAAAGATCTGCACCAGAAATTTCAACAAAATTAATATGCAAATGATGCTACAGAAAATATCTTAAGTTTGTTAGAAGTATTTGTTCGTTTCTTTTGTAGAGTATTCACTAAAATCGGTATTCAATCGCCTTCTGAGGGGATAATGTATTTAAGGGAAGTTTAAATGCGCGTTAATTAAAATTCTGTTCTCTTAATGGAGTTTCAGATGCATCTTCAAGACATGAGAAAGTACTTGGATCTTCTGCTGTATAAGAGTTGGAATTTTTACAAAACTTTTCGCCCAATTATAATTAATTTATCCAGATTACAATCGGAGAGTCAGACCAGCGACTATTAATATATTGCAGGACAATTTCATTACATGTAGGGACAGATTTGCAGCAAAGGGAGTCCTGTGCTCAATTGAGAGTTGGGGACTCTACTGTCTTTTAAAGGCATGGTAGCAATGCTTTTTGAAGATTAATGTACATTTGTCCTCAAGTTGTCCATCGCAAACATTTAATGGCAGAACGAATTCCAAGGATCAATATATACACAAACGTTTGAGCAAAATAGCATAATATAACTGCTTTAAAATAGTTAAGACACACACATTTCCATTGTAATGACAAATGAACTAACCACATCCTCCTGAACAAAAAACGCTATTTCTCATAATAATCTAACATCATTAAAATATAGAGTTTGTGTTATATACTATTATAACACTAGAAAGAGAACATGTGATAATTTAGATTGACTAATAAAGGCACTTAAAAGATATTTAAATCATTTTAAGAAAGAGCAGGAAGCCCAGAGGTGTTGTAGTAGCTCTTTGTGCTTCCAAGACACAAGTCTGACGTTCAATCAGCGGGCTGGGCAAGGTAGACTCAGCTTTACATCCCTTCAGTGGGTAATCAAACTGAGGTTTGGTTTGAGCTTTACGGTCTACTTTTTGCAACACGAGGGCTAATGAGACCGGGGCCTACTGTTTAAAGCCGATTCCGAACGGCTACGAACATCCATGCTATAGTGGGATTCGAACCCAAGATGTCCGGATCCGAAGGCCAGCACCCTAACCAATCGGCCATCGTTCGGCAATCAAACTGAGGAGCAAATATGCTTGGGAACTAAACGCTGGCAGTTCCGCGTAAGGTTAACCACGTAACATATGCTTCCAAGGACTTAGATCTCGAAAATAGAGATTGGCACATTAGGTATAGCACCCAAATTGAGCTGTAGAGCTGGGGAGTTTAATTTTTTTTTAAATAAAAGTAGAGCCCTTCTATTTCACTTTTTATATATTAGGTGATTGAAAAACAATTTCAAATGGTGTTTAAACATTAACAAATGTTGCATTTTTACAATCTTACTCTTAAAAATGCGAGTTTTAGATTATGATTTATAGTAAATACCCCGAAATTGAGGCCCTGGCTTGAATTCACCACCTGAAGTGAATTCAAGTAGTGAATTCAGGCCCTAATTACGTGATTGGGATAATTTTCAGAGGATTAAATTTGAAAGAGGATTAAATTTGAAATTTGCCTCATATTTAATAATTTTATGTTCATATACAAAATCTTATAAACAGTGCCAAATACAAATAAAGTCATTCCTCAGTTTAAGATAATTAAACAGTTACTTCTGAAATAAATGCAATGGTATAAGGCCAAGCATTCATAGCCAATCTTTTGATTTGGTAGAACACTAACGGACAGATACAAAGGAACTCAATTCTTTGGTTTCTATTGATAAAAATTAATAATGAACATCAAAGAGTCTTTATTAAATGAAAATTTTACATCTTTGATTTAATTCATGAAACATGAACGATGCATAGGTGAGAATGTATAGTACTAGGACTTCTTTATGTACCAGCATTATCAGATACTTTGTTTATAAAATATCATTATTTGGGAATATGACTGAAAATGACACAAAAATGACAGATAATAATGCTTATAATTAATTTTAACAAAAGCAAATGTTCTCTGTGAGTATAAATGGACAAATATAAGTAATAATTATATAAAGATATTTCTTTAATTCAGGTAATTCAGATTTAATTCAGGTGATTCTCGATATTTTAAATTTACATTATTTAAAAAATAAGAATGATTGAAGTTTTGTATTTATGATACTCTATACTAACTAATTTTTATTTAATTTTCTTTTAATTACTAAACACTTAATGGTGACTTTACCTTTTAAGAGAAAGTAAAACAGAGAAAACAACATTAAGGAAATCAAATATTTATCATAACGACAGAAAATATCAGTAAACATTTATAGAAAAATATGCAATTAAAGTTTTTAAATAGCCAACCAGGGTTCTAAGAAGTGGAAAGGAAATTCGATGCAAATAAATAATTTAGAAGTGTTCTAAAAAGTTGTGTTTAAACTTAAAAATGTTTACAAGTATCCGTTGATAATCTATTAAATTATGATGCATTAGTTTATATCTTGAAACAATACTTGAATATACAGTTATATCTCTTTTCTTACTAATTGTGCGCTTTTATGTAAGTATACTTATAAGGATAAAGTAAAACATACTTAATTCCTTTAGCATACGGAGGATTGGTCACTTCGTAATTATATCATTTTTTAAATTATTAGACTATTTATTTTTTAGATTATTATTTATTAAATTACTTTTTATATCAGACAGATTTTATAACTATGTTAGATGTTTTATTAATTTAATAGTATATTGTATTAGATAGCAATATTTGTTAAAGTGTTTTTATCTTCAATCCGTTAAACGCGAATTATCTGTATACATTTTCCCGAGACCTATTTAAGATGCGCATACGGCATTTAGCAATTTTTATTTTAAGAAGATTTATCTAGCTTATTATTCTGTGTTTTTCCGTCTGTTTCTTCACTCTTTCTGACACGAAGCTAGAAGCCTTTTTTCTCGAGAAATGGCGGTTTTCCAAATAAAACTACTTTGCTAGTTTCTGGAGAATGCAAAAATAAATCCTAAGGTTCGAATTTTCAGAAACTTGCAAAAAGTTTCCACGTGTCATACAAACAATTATACTCTTAAAAAAATACACTCTTTTCTTTTAAAACGACTAACTCTAGGAGCTATTTCGAAGCTATATGAATCCTCGTACTCAAAACGGATAATTCTTTAGTGAAAGCGGAAGTGTAAATTTTACAAAGATAGTTTACAGTTTAGTGACTTCCTACTGTATCAAAATAGCTAGAATTTCTATTTGTATTAAAGGTACACAGCACCTTTCTAAATTTAAAAACTTCATTATAAAAATATTCCACCCCCCCCATTCACTAACACAAAACTTTCTTCTAGCATTAAAATTAAAGTTTTCATAACTTCTTTAATATCACTCTATAAGCATATTTAGTTTTTCCATATAAATTAGTATATTTTTCAAAATAGCAAAAAATATACACTAAATGAAAAGAGTTAAATTCATTTACTTGATAATTTTACTAGATAATTTTTGAAATATGCATATTAGAAACTAAAAGTTTACATCAAATTAAATATAAACAACTTTTTCATTTTGTAATTCTAAAACTCTAAAGATATCTGACAATTTAAAATTTTAAAAAAATCTAAAATTGTTAAGAAATTTAAAAATTTTAAAAATATATCGTTTATTATGCTTTAAAATAAAATATACAGCTCGTATTAATATAACGGATGTTCACATAATTAAAAAGATGATTAATTTGTACCCGATATAACAAAATTAGTTTCTAATTTACAAATTTCGCAAATTATTTGGCGATATCTTTTTCCCTTGGTGTAGATATTGAGTGCTTTATTGTTTAAATATTGCTTCATAAAACAATATTATTTAGCCATATTAATGATGATAGAAATTATTTTATTCCAAACACAGCAAAATTTTTTTTGTTTTATACTATATCGAAAATAAGCTGTTGTATAATCAAGAGTTTCCGCTTGAAATATTCTGTATCCCCTTAAATCTTAAAGAGTTGACAGTTGCATAATTTTTTTCTGATAGCTGATAAAGAAACTATTAAGCAGATAATTACAGCTACAATGTGTTTATACCTTACAGCTGTAAGAATATAACTCTAAGGAACTGACACGTATGAAAGAAACGCATGTTTATATTACACGAGTTTTCATTTACAAATTTAATATTTAAATCAGTAGTTCCTCTTTTAGATATTCAGTACAATAATACGATACTTTTAACCCACAACCTTCCTTACATTACTAGTGCTTAAAAAAGTGGATCATATCTTTGTTAAACCTGTTAATAAAGATGATGTTCCGCCATATTCCTACTAGCACCAAAAGTGTTTCGCCTTTACTAAAAGGTTGAGAATCACTTGTTTGTATACTACAGTAAAAATTGAAAATACATTTTAAAAGTCTAGAATTATGAGTTAGAAAAATGCGTTATTTATATCATTATAATTAAATAACTTTATACTGTAGTACTAAATTCAACATTACAATATTAGAATTAATCGTGAATGTTTACAAAACCACAGTTACTTATAATCTTTTTATATTACACGAGTTTTCATTTACAAATTTAATATTTAAATAAGTAGTTCCTCTTTTAGATATTCCGTACAATAATGTGATACGTTTAACCCACAACCTACCTTACATTACCAGTGCTTAAAAAAGTGGATCATATCTTTGTTAAACCTGTTAACAAAGATGATGTTCCGCCATATTCCTACTAGCACCAAAAGTGTTTCTCCGTTACTAAAAGGTTGAGAATCACTTGTTTGCATACTACAGTAAAAATTGAAAATGCATTTGAAAAGTCTAGTATAATTTGTTAGAGTAATGCGTTATTTATATCATTACAATTAATTAACTTTGTGCTGCAATACTAAATTCAACATTACAATGTTAGAATTAATCGTGAATGTTTACAAAACCGCAATTATTTATAATATTTTTTTCAAATTAAAAAGAATACGGAATCAAATTCTCAATAAAAGTCTTTATATTTGCGTCGATCTAAAGCTTTCAAATGTTTTTACAGTAAAAAATGTGCAATACGTTGTAAAACATATGAGAGATTCAAGAGATATTTATCTCTGAACGGTGGTTATTTTTAATGAGTGTTTTTGTAGTTAAAGAAAAATTCCGTTATATAGAAAACACAGTGGGATTGATTTAGATTTATTTCTTGAAAATGCGAATTTATTTAAGTAATTCTGAAATGTTTATGCAAAGATAATGATGTATATAAATTCAATAAGTAGTAACGATTTTATAATGCTACTTTACGTAAATATTTTGATATAATTTTCGATGAAATTGGAATGAAATTTAAAGCTTTTTAAAGAACCAATATGGAGTTTAAAGAACCCAGTCGTTAATTTAGTTACTTTTATGTGATGTTTAATAATCTTTCTAGTACCTTACTAAACTTCCTCTGCAGATAAATAATTATATTGTCATGTAACATAACTTTGAAGAGTTTAGTAATGTGTTAAATGTAAAGTATATTTTATATAGTTTTAACAGCAAGACTTTGCTTTTTGAGAAGTTTTTATGTCAATGATATTATTTTTTAAATGTTTCTGTGTGCTTTTAAACACTAATTGATATGAAGATTGATATTGATCATTTGATACGATTGATTTGACCATTGACATGAAGTTTTCATATCAATGGTATTCTTTTTTAAATGTTTCTCTGTGCTTAAACAATATCCTAGTGCACTTATTTTATTTTCAAAAATTGATACGCATATATTTATTTTCATCTCTAGAGACTGCAACCAGCAAAATGCATCTAGCAATCAACCAAAATAAAACTAAGTACATGCCATGTGGTATTAATAGCAGCCCCTATTTTGAAATTGGGAATTACAAATTTGAAACTGTTAGCAAATTTTACTATTTAGGATCAGAAGTTAATACTCTCAATGATTTAATGCCTGAGATCCGTAGTAGAATCATAGATGCTAACGGTTGTTTTTTCGGATTAAAAAAATACTTGAAGTCTAACTTCACTAGCAGAAAAACGAAGATCCAAATTTACAAAAGCTTAATCAGACCCATTCTTACTTATTCTGCTGAGACCTGGGCAATGACAGAAAAAGTAAAAAATATCATTTCTGTTTTTGAAAGAAAAATTTTGAGAAGTATTTTTGGTGGCATAAAACATAATATCTGGAGATGATGAACTAACTCTGAACTCTACAAATCTTTTAAAGATCTAGTTGTAGTACAATATATACAGATTCAGAGAATTTAATGGACACCAGTGCAGAATGGATGATGATCGTGTAACAAAAAGATCTTCTCGGCCAGACCACTGGGCACCTGGAAAAGAGGGAGACCTAAACTTCGGTGACTCGACTGTTTGGAATCAATCAGACTTAAGACTTTTAAAAATTACTAACTAGATGTCCATGGCCAGGGACAGAAAAGCTTGGAATTCGATTCTGAGGAAGGCAATGGCCCATCCTGGGCTGTCTGGCCATTGAAGAAGAAGAAAATATTTATTTTAAGAAGAAGGTGTCACAAGCAGTTATATACACTTATATAATGAACGGCGGGATGGGTCATTTTGACCCAAAAACTATTTTGATGACAATTTTCTCAAAAGGTTACTAACTAAATTGAACTAAATTTCTTAACTTAATACCCATAAAAATGAAAATATAATATTGAGGAATCTGTGCGTATGCAAAAAAATGTTTCATTACTCAGCTTAGAAGTGTGCCAACAAAACTGTAGATATTTGTTCTAACTGTAAAATAACAATGTGTAAACTGTACAAAATACATAAAATAAAAGTTGCATGAACTGTGTAAGAAACAAAATAATTCCATTAAATTTTTCTATATATTTTTCTATTTATACTTTTCGATATTGTAATGCTTATTTATTATCAATTATTATAATAATTTAACGTTCGAAAATTAATATATGGCACTGCGTATAAATAGAGTGCACCTTTTGGATAACAACATATTAATCGGAGTAAATTTAACCCGTCCGTGGTTTTATGCATTCTAGTGTTAAAGGTGTTAAACTTGACTGTGAGAACTTGCCTGTGAAATGCATCTGTCACATAATAAAGGAGGAGCACATTGGCAACCATTGTGAACATAATAACCAAAACAATCGTGACAGGAAGTTTGCAATCCGATGCCTTTGCCTACTGAGCCTCTGAAAACAAAAAGATCAGAGCGAGTTTAATTGGCCCACTATGCCGGCTCCAGATTCAAAAGATGTGATACTTCCTGTCCGAGCCAGAGAAAAGAAAATTGAAATAATGAAGAACGATTAAAAAAAGAGCAGATAATAAAGAAAGAAGCGTGAGGGAGGGGAAGAATTCGGAAGGCTTCTTACGAAAGTATAACTGACAAGAAATCTGCCGCCAAGAGAAACCGAGAAATTATCGCCAAGGTTGACGAACATCCAATACAGAATACGCTTAGTGAGTTTAGAATAATAGCACGGATAGATCAATATTGTTGCATAAATACCTATGCAGCATATGGATATCGATAAAATAATTCTCATATATAGACTAAATGTAAAAGTCTATTTAGATAGTATAAACTTGTGACTATATGGCTAATTCTGTATTAAAAATGTAAAGTTCCATTCATTAACCATGTTAAACATTGCTTACTTTTGAAGAGACAGAGTTCTGTAATTTCCCGAGAAATTGTATTTTAGTGATTTTTTTTTAAATAACTGTTTATGAAAGTTAAATCTCTTATTAATAATTCCAAAAAGCAACTGAAATTAATGAATTAATGCTGAATTTGTATTCACAAATTAGCATTACAGTGCCTCATGTAAAATTGGCTAAACTAAGGGTTGTTTGGTAATTGAGAGTTAATTACTCAAGGTAAATAATGGGAAAATGTACATTCAGCTTCATGTTCTTTCTCACAGTGAGACTTTCTACATCTTAAGACTATTAAAAGTAAATAAAAATAAATACGGCATTCATATGTATATATTTTAACAAATTAATAGTATTGTAAAAATGGTTTTGCAAACATAACATAGCTGTTTCAACTACACTGAACATGAAACAATTAACTTCTTCATTACAACATGCGTGTTCGTAAATTTGTCCCGCAAAAGAATAACGCTGCCTTTGCTCTCGACCGTTTTTAATTATTCAATATATTATATAAAGGAAAAACGACTATTAAAAGTTGTCTGGACACGAAGCATTTTGATATGATTATGTCTTATTAACAATTTTGCTACGTTTGATGTAAGGAATTAAGCACAGTTAAACATTTTTGTGGCAAGTGTTCCATTGGCATTTGTCTGAGCTGGCTAAGAGATTTGCAGATGACTCTCTGCAGGAAACCGCCTCCTTTTTTTTAATCTGGAAGTTGACAAGTAATTTTATAGGCATTAAGAGTCGGCATTAAGCTTTGCGTACGGATCTGTAAATCGATCTTGAAGGGGAAAAAATCTTAAAGCTTTAAAAGTTACTAAATAAATAAATATCTCAAACTATTTAGACTCGAAAAGAAAGTGCTTAAAACTGTATAAATATTTTAAAACTTGAAATTCAAATATATGTGTCATATTTGATTGACTAATAATGTGGTAGTTTTAAAAATTCATAAGTCAGGACTCATGTTAATTGTTAGTTAATGTTAATCATATTATGAACACAGTACATTTCTCTAATGTTGTTTACGATGCAAAACTAACAATTATGTGAAGGGAAACAAAACAAAAATTTATACAGGTTATTTCATTAAATATGGGAGTAGTGAGTGGAGTATTTGAAATACTGAAATAAGCAAAGGTTTTTATACTTTGTAGTGGATACATAAGGAAAAATAGGCGAATATTTTTTTAGATTTCCATTAACATTTTAGAATACGTAAAAGATATTTAGAATTTATGATCTGCAGTAAAGCAATACATAAATCCAGTACTGTGACAACTACGTTTTGGATACTTTCACAGCATATTTTCAAAATAATTATAAAAAGTGCTTAAAAATATTCACTAAAAATTTTGTGACATTTTGTGACAACTATTCCATAATTTTAGTAAAACGCCCAAGTAAGTTTCTTAGACAAGAAATACAAATGATACTTTTCGGGAAAGTATAAAATATTTGTTAACACATTGTATTTGGGACACGTACTAGTACGTTTTCTGAAGATTGATACTTGAGCGAGGGTCACGTACTAGTACAGGTTTTGCCGTGTACCTCTTCATAGAAGAAAATGCTTTGAAAGTTACCACACTGTAAAACATTATTAGTTTTCTGATTGCTCTTTTCATTTTTTTATTATGTAAAAATGTTTATATATAACATAATTCCCAAAAAAAATAAAACTAGATACTACTATTTCTATTTGATTTTTCATATTTACGATGCTATTATAAATTTATCTTCTAAAAAATATATTTTTTGTTTACAAAAATCTTCTGGTTGTTATTTATATATTTCTATTTATATATTTGTTTATATATTTCATTATAAAATAAGAGAAGTTGGTTAAAAATTTAAATAACTTTCGATCTATTGAGATTTAACTGAATAACTAAATTTACGCGCAAAACACCCGCTCCCGGTACAACTCCGCTGCGAAATGTACCCGCACACAATGTGTTAAATAACCCGATAAGAGTGATAACAACGAAGTGACAGCACATTTATAAAAACTAGTAAGTGAATTTATTTTTAACAAATCACGTGCTTTCTCTACATTTAGTACCTTATTCCAAATCAGTGGGCCCCAAACTTATGAAGGCTCTGAGCTACCTTACAATTTTGAAATTTTGTTATAGCTACCAAGAGCTTTTATTTCTTGGCTATTTTTTGGCCGAATGACTAGTCTTAATTAATTTGGATTGACTTCTGTTAGGTGTTGCGTCCCCAATTCTATCCTCTTTGGCTTCTACCCTCCTTTAATGGTGAAATGAGTTAAAATAATTAAATAATAGTCAACGTAAGCGCGATGCTGGAATCTACTGAAAACCTAACTGTGAGCTATTGAAAACCCACAAGGTGTGCCACTGGTAGCTTGCGATTTGTCGAGCAATATTTTAGATTATATAGAAAGAGGAAGATATATTCTGCAAGGAGGATAACAACTTAAGCCTAAACGCCTCGCTTGCAAACAGATCTTGATAAAACTAGAGTGCATGCATAAACAAATATGCGTTTTGTGAAAGTTAAACTAATTGCCTTAACGGTATCTTTGTTTAGCTAAGATGACGCCGTTTTGAAAGTGTACACTCTTCCATAAATCACACACTCTGGTCACTATATCATTCATATAACAGTCATTAAAATTTTTTTTCGCCACAAATAAGATTTCCCCAGAAGGCGGTAGTCAAGCATACACAATTAAGACAGACTGAAAAGCAGAATTGTAATGTTATAAAACTTGTATTATGATACCATTAAATAAACGGCAGTTCTGGAAATTTATCTGAGATGAACTGTTCGTGGTTTTCCTCCATTTTCTCTGTATTAAGTGTATTAAGTGTTAAGTTCATTAGCGGAGATAATTGACTTGTAATTCTACAAAACTGATTTTTTTTTAAATAAAACACAGTAGCATTAAGTTTGTTTTATATTCCTTACAAAGTTTTAAATTTTCATTATATATTATACTTTAAGATAAATGAATGTCGTGGTTGGATTACTGGTTTATATAATAAATGATATTGTAAGAAGCCAAGTATATGTTTAAGTCAAAATAAAGTAAAATTATTAATTTCTTTCGGTTTACATTCAAGACATTGCGCCAAAATGAATATTCCCAGAATAATTTTATAAAGTACTGGATAAAACTCAAAAGCATGTTATAAATAATTATCGTGATTATTTTAGAATTATATCAAGTATTAAGACCAAATGACTTACCACACACAGAGAAAAACTTAAAGACTAACTACTAGACTGTGGAAAAAATGTTGCTAACTTTTCATTCCGAGACTTCTCCATCTCTTTGCGAAAAAACAATACGGATGACTGATTTCCCTTCTAGTGTTTGGTTGATTTGTGTTTACTGGAGTACTATGTAAAAGAGACATTTTTACTGCCTCAAACACCTAGTTCCGTTTCTTAAGCACTCCCTTTAGCTTATAATGAAAATTTATGGCAAAAAGGTTGGAAAGAAACTTTCTTCCGGGAAAAGTGTCTTAACTTAGGTCAGTTAAGTCTCTTCTACTCTTGCACACATACCCTTACTACAGTTTTTTGAATGCCGTGAACAGAGCGTAAGAAGAAAAGACAGATCGCGTTGTTTAATAGTGCAGAAAAAAATAACCTATACTATTATTTGTTAATAAATTATCAGAAAAAAAATCATCTGCAATTCACAGATTTTATAAACCAGAGGCGAGGAACGTGTGGCCTTAGTGAATTTCTTGTGCGACCTATATAAAAGTAATCTGGCATTAATTAATATTTAATTATATAAATTATGGCAATCTGAAAATTAATAGAATTACAATGTTGCTATGTTATTGTTTTATAAATTAATATCTTTCTATTGTAAGTATTTATAATGTAATAAGTTTATTTAAAATACTTCTACTTTATTGATTTTATTTGAAGTGGTGTTTTAATTATTTAGTTTTTTTATCAAAAAGTAATTAAATATCAATATTGTAACAAGTAATTACCCTTACGTGAATGCAAAAATATTTTATGCTGCAACTCTTTATGTAAATAATAAATGTCTTGATTTTCTCGGTAGTGTTTGTATGTAACGCAATAAATTGGTAAAACTATACGAAAACTTTAATTTCACAATATCTCATTTATAAAGGTATATCAATGTATATTGCATTTGTTTAATACTCCTAATTGCAATGCGGTCTCTAAGAGTAAAATGGTTCACCAGCTCTGTTATATACCGTTAGTTTATATAAAAACAACTTAACACTTTCATTAACGCTACGATACATATCAAGACTTAAAATCGACATTGTAACAGCCTTATTTCAATTCATCATAAAATAAAAAGTTCTGCTTCTTTCTGAATGAATTTTCCAAATTCTTAATACTCAAACTTATATATATATAAACAAATTGAAAAATGAAATTTACTTACACGCAAGGTAACTTTTATAAGAATCAAAATATTTAAGTCAAATTGAAGATGAATATCGTTTACATCATGTACACCTAAAGCTTTAGAAGTATCGGGGTTTTTAAATTTAAAAAAAATTACAATTAAAATTAGACAAATTAAAACAAAATTAGCCTTTTTCATGCTATAAAATTAAAACATATACTCTTGTTAATACAATTGAGGTTCAGAAAGCAAAAATAAATAATTAGTTTTTTTAAATATAGAATATTAGTTTGTAAATTACGTATTTCAAAAGTTATGTTGGGTTATTGCATTTATATTTTTTTTTCATTTAGTGTATTTTTTTTTAAATGTAAGCTTCCTGTAATAAAATATAGCATCGTTTTGTAAAGCTAAACCCTTATTTAAGATCATGGAAAATTTTTATTTTAAACAGAGAACTTTTTGTAATTTAATATTGAAACAAAAACAGGTTCTTATAATGAAACAGTTTTCAACTGGAAAGTTACTATTTCAGATTAAAGGTACCTTTATTCGTGGAAATTTATAAGGAGAGGATTTAGCTAGGTTTTCTCTCTCTCACTCTCTTTCACACAAATGCACACACATATTCACTGGCAGAGAAAAACACACACACTCATTCATTCATTCACTCATTGACTGAAACACACACACTCTCTCATTCATTTCTTGCCTCTCATACACCTATCTCTCTCCCTCATACACACTTTCAATCATTCACTGGCACACACTCGTTCATTGTCTTTCACACACATACTCTCATTTTCTCTATTACTTACACACACACACACACGCGCGCGCGCGCGCACGCACATTCCCTATCTTTCTCTCATACACATCACTCATTTACCTCCATTTCTCCCTTATTTACATTCACTGATACACACACTCACTCACCACCTCTCTTTCACTTTCTTTATCTCTCTCATTCACATACACTCACACAGAAACTCATTCATTCAAAAACTGACACACACACCCTCATCCATTCACCCATCTCTCTCCCATTCACACACATTCAGAGACAGATCGTTTTATATGGTATTTTACTTTAGTAAAATTACCACGATGCCGAAGTCCTACTATGAAGATAAAAATATACGAAAGCTAATAACAGTAATATAAATTTCTGCTTTCTTAGAAAATAGATTAAAATACCACATCGCCGGTAGTTTTTTTTTTTTTTTCCGAATTCCTTGCATTTAGCCTCTCTCGGATATATAATATGCTTTTTTTTTTAAAGCTTAGTTTTCCATTTCTAGTCTCACTACGCCTCAGTCCCGCCGACGTCAGCAGGCTGCTTATGAAGAAACTCCAGTATTCTTTACAACAGTCGACCACAAAGCGTTCAGGGTCAAAGTTCATATCAGTATGATCATTTAACAGTTTCTGGAATCTTTTATTCAAACGGCCTACAAGGAAATTGATATGTCTAATTGGATTTTTACCAACAGAAACAAAGCAAAGACAATTTTCTATTTCTGTTGGTTGTAGTTGAGGTGGTTGCAGGAATATAATTTTAATAACCTATAAAAGTCAACTTTATGGGGATTTTACTCAATATTTCTGAACAATTTTATGGAAAAACTTTACGGGAAATTCAGATAAATAGTTTAGTTTATGTAACAAAACTTTAAATGTAAAGGGTATATTGTCAAAAAGATGGAAGAAAAATTATTAGTTTTCAGTTGTAAATATATTGCAGCATACAGAAGTGTTTATAAGCGCTTACTCCTAAATTAGCAATTGATTAATTTTCATCGCCAGATTATAACGATTTATAAATCTTGACAGATTGTATGCTTGAGTTCGCCTTTTGCCAGATTTTGTACATTTCATTTCCCTTATTTGCTACTTGAAGAAGTGAACTCTTAAGAATGGATACGATATTCATTAAAGATATGCCGATTAAGCCTATCTAAATACATAAACACAATTAACCCTTTGTATTTCAACAACACCGAATAAAAAATATTTTCTCAACTGATAAAATATATCATTTCTAAACATCAAAATTAAAAATCTACATGAAAAACAACGCACTTTCTACAAACAATAAATAAATGTATTTCTTATACTGTAAATTATTATGCAAAAAATTTATATGTGCATAAAGAATATGAAACGACCTTTGAGAGAATTTCTCTTCTAGTGTCTCCCATTTTTAAATGAATAAATCCAAGTTTTTTCCAGTAATAATCATGCGCATTTGATCAAATGCTAAATGAAACTTGATATAAAAATTATACTTAACACTGCTATAGGATAAGCATTCAACAATTAAATTAATTGCAGTGTTGAGAGATAGCAACAATCGACAAAACCATCTTTTAAAGATCACAGTGTAAATGACATCGATTTGTGGGTATGTTGTTGATCTACAACATGGTGATACAAAAGGGTAAGTAAAGAAATCAATTCAAAAGAATTGTTTTAGGATATCTTTTTAATATGGATCAGGCAGGATCAGGATCCCATAGAAACAAGCTAGATAATATGAGAGTTAATATAAAAATACTCCGTACTGTTAAGTGATTAGATTTAGAAGAATGCATCTTTAAAATAACGATTTATAGTGGTGGGGTTAAAACATTAAATTTTAAGCCTGGCTTAATTATATTAATGCATGCTATTTATGCTAGAGAAAAATTTCCTCAGGTTATCCCAATTATAATTTTTCCCATTAATTTACCTGGTAATTTAAGGACACAGATGACAAAAATTATGGGTCAAATTTTTATATGAATAACTGTCAATAAAAATAATTAATTTTAGGGCTAATGAATGAATTTTTACACTAATTTTGTCCATAAATACAATTGTTTTACAATTTCAGCAATAAAAATAAACCTTTGGAAGACCAATTTTCTGAAATTTCTTGGACTGCTAAATGGTGAATAGATTACTTCCACTATTGCATGCAAAAACGATTAAAACCTATTGTCACTAGTCGATTTTAAAATAAGCTTAGTCCCACCCATAAGGACGATAACTTAAAAATTCAATGATCTCTTTAGAAAGACTATAATTATCTCCCTTACTAATAGTAGGTTGAAAGACATTGTATTATTTTAATCTTTTTGGCCTGTGACAGTGAAAGTAGTTGAAATGGTTAAAGAACTGTATTCACTATCACAAGCCCAAAAATTATTAAAACCTATTCTAATGGATATGTTTTAAATCACAGTTATTCTTCCATTTTCGGAATCTTTAACACTTACTTGAGAATAAAAAAAGTAGAATAACTCTTCCTATTACTAGAGTAGGATGAAAGACCTCCAATGAATTTAATCTTTATCCTTTCAGATAGTGAAAGTTGTTCAAAATTGTTAAAGAGGTACCCTCATTATTTCAGACTAAAGACTAAAACTTACTCTCATTACTCTCTTTTAAAATACAATTAGCCCTTCATTTTGGACAATAAGGTGAGTTTTTAACAAATACTTGTGGATGGGGGAAAAAAAGGTAATAACTCTTCCTACTATTAGTAGTAGGGTGAAAGACCTCGCATGGAAACTATTCTAAACAAGTGAATGGAGAGGAAAGACGATCTGTTTTTTCATTCATATGACGAAGCAGGGGGATGAGGGCACTAAAGATCTCGCAGGGGACACCGTTGGAAGCTAAGGAGCCAAATGCGGTACTCCATACTAGAATCCGAGAGAGCCAGGGCTAGAGGAAAGTAATCCTTCGCAGAATCTATTTTTGGCGTCTCGCAGTCGCCACAGTGTTTTAATTACGCTTTCTTCCCTTCCCTTTGAAGCCGGCAATAGTGTCGGAGTTCGTAGTGCTCTTTGACACTTGACAGAAAGCAGAGAGGTCACCCTAATCCCAAAAGGTCGAGCACAGAGGGATTCTTCGGCACACCAACGAAAGCCAAGAATCAACGGAATCCTAGGTAGCTAAAAACTAAATCAGTAGTCATAGAAGTAGCTTTCGAATGGTCAGTTAAATTGGTCATGAAGTTGGCAACTACATTCAAATCTCCAATAACGCGATTAATTCGTGCCGCGTTGTATGTAAGCCGAATTCGGAACACTGAATTAATTCAGATCAGGATATGCATTCTATGGAAAACGCTTTATGAGAAACACAGTGATAAGACAAATGGATTTATTATATGAAAATCGCGTTATAGAAAAACTAATAATTCATACAAATTAAATTAATTTGCGATGCATTATATTTAATCTAAAATAAATAAATTCTGCAAAAATGAGTTATTCAGACGTATACAAAAACTACAAAGAATTAAGTTGGTTATTGATGGGGTAAATATATAATTTAATGATAAAAATAACAATGAATAAGTAGTCTTTTACACAGCTTAATTGATTGGTTTATTGAATATAATATATGGTTAAAAGTTCTTAATTACTGGAACTGGAAATGCTACATAAATATCAACTACAAAAATTTAACACATCGAATAAGTGCTGTTACAAATAAATTTTTCAAGTCAAATTTAGTTGGAACGTTCTTGGATGAGAAAGGTTATAAAGAAATTTCGTTATAGAAGTGATGTACCAAATGTTTGCTCCAGCGACATATGAAAATCGCGTTACAAATATACTGCGTTGTAAGACAATTGACTGAACTCTAAGGTAAAGATAGAAAACAATTAAATAACATTCTTATGCTTTAAACTTTTCTGCGTAAGTTGAAATAGTATTTTCTAGTACAAAACATAACTTGTGCTCAATTCAAATATATTTAACACGATTATAAATTCAATGCAGATGGTAATTACCATATGTTTTTAAATGACCATTTCTTGCAACGGGATGTGTAATTAACTATTTTCCTCAAAGTATTACTTATACTTAATAGCTATGATGTTTTAGAATAAGTAAGCGATTAAAATTTCGAAGCCAACATGCTCTTCAAATAAAAAATTGCCCTGAAGCGAGGAAATTAAATTATTTTAAATAGACTTACAACTTTGAAATATATTTTGTATTTAGTATGCAATTTTTCAAACATGGATTATATTAATGGATATATGGACAACTCTTAAAAATAGTATATGGATTATAAATGAGTTTACATGTCATCCCCTTTCTATAGCTTTTCTTTTAAACTTTTAGTGTTCGACTATAAAACCATATTCTACATTATAAAACAATTTGGAATGCATACATAAAACCACTATTTTCATGAACTATAATATTGATTTAATCAATCTTTATAAAAAAATCAATATAATACGTGTCAACGCATTAAATACCGGATTGTTTTATCCAGTCCATTTACAATAAGTTAATTGTATCTAACAAACAAAACAAAATATTTAAGAGTGGTTAAATAGTCTTATAATCATCATTATATTTATATTCTACTAAACACAGAGTTCAAAAGTATTTCTAGAGAGGCATTCACTAATCAAACATCTCATTTGTACTTAAATTACCTAAAGTCCTCTAAACCTTCAATCCTAACAGTACTCCCACGCTGTGACAGCCTTATCAATACCACTGTTTAGTATTTACTCAATCTGTAGTGACATACAAGGCCTCTGAAAGGTAGATATCTCTAATTTCGACAGCTAAATGCTACGACTGTCTTGTTATTTGAGATGTGTCCCACAGATAATCTGAAACCTTTTAAACAATTTGTTTTAATGGTCAATTTATTGGGAGGAAATGAAAGAGTCACTCAATCTGGGTAATGTATTACTTAATAGCCGTAATAAATCCCTTATAAATGTCTCTCTTCATTACTTCTAATTATTTATCTTTATATATATATATATATAAAATTTTTTATTTATATATTAAAAAATCTAATTTAATTTTTTTTCAAATATCGAAAATTTACTTGATTATTATTTTGTTCCCCATCTTCGTTCTTACAAAGATAATTAAAAATTACTCTTATAAATAAATGCTTTAACATGGGAAGATGATAACACTAAGCCAAAATACTGGCTCTTTTTAGAGAGTTTCTGAATTGTAGAAATTATCGAAATTACATATGGTTATTAATTTATTCTGAAGGGAACAATATCATTACACGAAAACTTTCAGAGTCAGATTTAAAGAGGTGTTTTTTCCAAAAAAATAGTACGAGGACAATGGTTCATAAGTTTGTTTCTTCGAGTAATCATACTTCATGTGCAGTGACACCCAGTACAGCAATTAAATCTAATTAATGGGTATTTTTAACGTCCCAATTTCAAGTATTAACTTTTGACTGTTATGGATGGGTTTTGTCAACAACTACTATTGTGCTGTCTAGCAGATCACTTGCGTAAAAATAAGATTGAACTATCTCCAATTGCTTAATTTAATTGGTTTTTAATTCATCTGACATACATGCTCGTCTCATAATTAAAACTAAATCAGTTTTAAGAAAATTCGATTTTTTATAAACATAATTTTCTTAGAAAACTTAGGCAACTTTTTTATTAAACAAAAAACAAACAAAAAAAAAACAGTATTTATTATTAAAGAAATAAAGAAAAATCTGCAAATTAGAGCGCTATGAGACTTGTAAAATAAAAAAGTGAACAAAAAATATGCAGTGTCTAAAATTTGAAAGTAATAATTACCATGTAAAAATGCTTAAACTATAACACATTTTTTCAGCAGTCAATACAATTTTTTTCGTACATTCAAGGCACACTGGTTTGGGCCATTTCACACATTTATATCCTGTTTTCCGCATGTTTTTTAAAATAGGATGTTAGGCAGGATTTTTCGGTTGTTAAATGTTCTTTTGACTATGATTAACGTCCGGACCATAACTCTTTAAAATATTAATCCCTCTGCAAACCAACCGACATAACCACATTTGAAACAAGGAACGTTTCAATTGCTTCTCTAATGTTAGCATAAAACACCATCTACTTGTATTTTAAGTCACAGGATACGACTATTTTCAGACATTTTAAAGCAAATATCATTGGAACACTCATTCTGTTTGATTCTCAAATTATACCGTAATTGCTGTGATGCGGTCTGCTAGACCCCAATTCTTACAACAGCAGATTTAAAACATATCTTTATGCATAATACTAAATATGTGATATTGACAGCCTAGTTTAGAAAGATGCTGATAAAGACAAGGTTCATTTACAATTTTAAGGAGTGAAAATGCTTAAAGATGAAGATCATGAAGTCTGTTTGACCGTGCAACAGCAGTTAAATTTACTGGTGAAGTAATATGATACAGAATTAAAATCAAAGCATCGGTTTACACAATTAGATCTGGATTCTGAATTTTTTATTTTTTCTTATCTACTACAGCTAACATAAAGTTAAGCAGCATCGTTATTAAAATAAAATTCAGCAAAGAACTGATAAGTAAAAGAAATTCGCTCAGCTCAGAAATATACAAAAATGCACAATAAAATATTTAGCTGTTAACAACAATCTAATAAATTCTCTTCTTCAGTAACAAGCACTCCTTTCTGGATACCTCTTGAAAAAGAAGTATATAGTATAGCAAGTCAACTTCCCCTTCACTTATAATGATTAATTACTAGCATATCTTAGAGATCAGGGTCGATATGAACGTGTGTGAGCAAAGTATCGGCATGTTTTCCGGTTGGCTAAAGTAGCCTGTAAATGGATGCTATCCAGATAAGGATAAAACTGTTTATACGCGCATAAGAACGCACTGTAAATTAACTGGCTGACAGCATAAAGGAATAATGTTTACTGCAACTGGAATCGGAATTTTAGAGGAAAAAAAAAAAAAAAAACAAGGAGTGGTAATTTAGAAAATTTCAAAGATAAGACCTAGATACATTACACCTACACATGCTAATTGGCAATATTTAAAACTATGAAACCAAATGACTTTACAAGTTATAAAAATCTTTATGTATACAAAATTTTAATTTGTTATAACGGTATCACAAAAGTAAAATATTTGTTTATGTCGGACAGTAGCACTTGTTGAAAATTATTTACTAGTCATAAACATCACCACATATGAGTTAATGCAAATCTAATAATTTAATCACTATTTTTTCAAATGATAAGTACAAAATATTCAAAAATTAGTTTAAAAAAATAGAAACTTCATATTCTTTAAAGCCTTTGGTGAAAAAATAAATCTTGTGCATTCACATAGATTTAGGACCCAATTAAAACGTTTTAATTGTACGTTTGATGTGAAAGATAATGAAAATAAGTTATTATTGCATTGAAGGTAGTTAATGATTACATGATTAAAGAAATTCCGTACTAATAGCGCAATGAAATAATCCAACATCAAATTCTTATTATCCAGCAAATGAAATTTTAATATCCCACTGATAGATTGAAACCAATGAAGAATTAAATATAGGGCTATGCCTCTGGTAACAAAACATGAACATAAAATTTATTCTTTTAATTCTTATGCTAATTAATCACACGTTAACTTAAGGAGAAACATCACGTATTGATTCCTACCACTAAGACTATAATTAATACAATAAACACAATTATACTGTTAAAGAATAATGCATGCTGCTCTTTCTTTTGTTACCATTATGTGGGTTATGTAAATTTCAGTATTAGGTTCATACGGAAATAATCGTGGATAGTGTTTTAGCTCATCACTCTAAGTAGAAAGTAGGACTTTAAGATTCAGTTTAGGTTAATTTTCGGTTAGTTTCAATATTTTATATTTACGAAAAGTCACATTATACATCGTATATACTTAAATATTTATAAATGATCCGGATTTTGATAGCTTTCTGAACTGTATTAAACATATCTAGAGGAGCAAGTTTAAAAATTTTGTAAGATTGACAGCACAAATGATGAATAATAATGATTATTGAAAAAAATGTAGGTAGAGTAAAACTGGCGTGAAAATTTAAGATAGAATCAAACAAAATCTAGTAGATAGTCATAGTCTTCGGCATTTTTATTTAATGCATAATGTGACCATCGTAAATTAAAGTAGATGGACAGGCATTAAGATAAGCTATCAAAGTAAAATGAGCTTAGAAAATACGTGATATATGCATGATTCATATCATTTATCTTAATAAAAGCTTTTCTATCCTATTGCAATAACCCAAATTGGAAAAAAATGTTTAATTTGCTAGTTCACTGAATATTTTTCACCCCAAGGGATACTGAATCAATCTACCACTCAATAATTCCTTTAAAGAAGATATATAAACATAATAGATCTTGTTTCTTATCCCTAAGATCTCTTTTGTTTGCTTTGTACTATTTTAAAATTTCATTTATTTGTGCTCTATTTCCTAGTAGTCTCACGTACTGAAATGATTTTTTGTCTTCATTGAACTTGAGCAAAAAGAATTCAGTAAATAGTTCAAATATCAAACACTCCGTAATATAAGCAATTTAAAAGAAATATCATGAAAAAATATTGTCTTCCCATCAGTCTTGAAAATTAGTTTATCTATTTCAGTTCGTAAGTTACTTTCGATGTGCAATAACTGAAAAGACAAGACATTATGAAACGTACTGCAGTGTTATGAAAGCTCCGACGTGAAAAGTTAAAAGAAAAAAGAAATAAAGTAGATGGAATTGCTCTTCAAATTATCTTTCTACTTCAACCAAAAAGATCTGTTTGTTATTAACGGTAGGATGATTGTCTAGATTTCTTGTGAAACAAAATGTAAGAGTATTTGGAGTGACACTATAAGAAGAAATGTTGAATCACCTTTAATGTAGAGAAAAAACCCTTTTGGATTTCTAGATTTAAAATTTCAATTATTTTTTCCCTTAATTCTTCTATTTTCTTAGAACTCTCAAGACCAGGCTGTGATATAAAATAATACTACAAAGTAAGCAACAAAAGAAAATTTATGAGTTTAGATTATAAAAGTATTTACTTTCTAATTATGTTAATACTTCAATTAGTGAACAACTACTACAACAATTGACTAAAACTTAGTAGAAAAATGAATATTATATAACACTTTTACGGGTCAATCTATGAAATGGACATCATAAAATTTAAGGTAAGTGACAAGATTTCCAAGTATTCATTAAAATGAAATCTAATGAAATAAAACATTCAATACCAAATTTACGATTGTTTATGTTATGGACTTTTCGCAAAATTTAGTATCTGAAAGTGACATAAAAATGGTCAGAAATTCTTATAAAAACTAAACGTTAAAATTGTTTTAGAAATGAATAATATATATTAAAATTACAAAAACTACTTCAACAAGTACAAGCATTGATTTTATCAATACATATGCTGGCAAATTGGGTTATTTTATAATGAAACTATTGTGCATTATTCTAAATTTAAAAAATTCATACTCTCAAACATAGATTTTAACCAACCTCATATGGCACAGCATCTTTTATTCGTTAGTAAAATAATCTTTTGCCTTTATTTAGAGTATACAAGATACCCTGTTCTAGCTAAGTGGAAAAGATATTTATAAATACTTAAGGTACGTTTAATTACGTCTTGTATGAATAGCTCTCATTCTGTTAAAAGATAAAAATGAAGCTTTTCTTGTCTTATATTGTACTTCCATTCATTGTAAAGCTCAGTCCAAAAGAACATAAGCCCAAATTACCGATGATTAATCATACGCACGATTTGTTTATTTTCATTAATTGATTTATCCTCCCCTAAAGATTGCAATCTCTCATTTACAGCTCATGTTGCTTAGTAGAATCACCGTACCTGATAGTTTTACAGAAATTACCCAATTTCAATATATAATTTGATATATTACAATGTATTGCAATTAATCAAATGGATTTGTCTGATGACTCTTTAAGATTTTCTTTTATCTTTGAAAAAAAAAACTTACGAACAAAAGAGCTAAAAGTTGAATCCTTTCTTTATTTTAACAATACCAAGTTTTCAGTTATAAGAATGTTTTCTACCGTCCAGGTAGTTCCGCTCTGTTCAAATGAGTGTTTCCCACATAAACAATGAATGTTTCAACTGAACAACGAAGCAGAAGGATTGAATCAACAGTTAAAGATGATTGGTAAAATAAACATAGATATACGAAATTTTGGTAATTTTTTTTCTCTCTCTCTCTTTTTTTTTAAAGGGGGGGATATGACAAGAAAAAACTTTCCAGTAGAAATTCTTCGTGTACATAAGATTGTAGTTTCACCATTAAAATTGGTTTTTAATGGCGGAACTACAGTATTATGTATACGAAGAATTTTTATCCCAATAGTTATCTGGTTTCCATTAATATTGTTTACTATTTTAGTACCTTAGTAAATTTATTTCTTGATTAGAGAAAGGGATACTGCAATGCTAAGTTCCTTGAACTGGCTTTCATTACGAATTTCTACATTTGAAAATTTGTCTCGTTATAAACCAAGAAATGCTACTTGTGGCTAAAGTTTAAAGTACAAAAATAATGAAGGAATGAATGTAACGTTTTATTCAGAGGACATACGAGAAAGCTATCTAATTTCTATAGTCAAAGAGATTAGAAATGATTCTATCAAAAAGCATTTGAAATTGGAAAATAAATAACATTTAAATTAAACAGCAACAACTTGTGGATAACGTCAAATTTAGGAATGTATGAACTCATTTGAACCAAACGAACTAATATAAATTAAACATCACAAACTATGGATTTATATATTGTACTTTTTTATAATTTTTTGTTGTGTTATTGAGATTAAAAGAAAAAATACTGAACAAACTTCGCAATTTTGCATCAGTGTCATTGAAACAATATTAGTGTTTTAAGTTAATATAAGCCATTGGTGTTTTAAGACTGAACAAAATATTGAAATATTGAATTATACTCATGAGTAAATAAAGAATATAACCTTTTTTTATTAATAAAATATAAAATACCCCCAGTCCCTACAGTAGTTATATTGATTGAGTTTACTTTCAGATCTTCCATCATCACTTTATACAACTTTAAATCGATTGTTGGCATTTGCCAGATGTCCATCCAACAATTTAAAAACAGACTAATGTGTTAGTTATAATGATAAGATGCTTAAGAGATGTGTTCGTATTTATTTATTAAAACATTTTAAATAGGTAAATTGACAGTACAGCACTGTGATAAACTGTGCTTTTGATTTTTTATGTATATTTTCTTTGGTAAATATTTTCTCTGCTCTAAGATCCATTGTATTTATTTTTGTAAAAGCATAAATGTTTCAGTTGGTAGCAAAGGAAATTGTTTTTCTAAGTTCCCGATTAAATGCAACCCAACTAACTTCATATTATCAAACACTTTCCTTTAAAGTTGGTAATATAAAAACACATTTTTAATTGTTAAAAACATAATTGCGATTTTATGAGACTTGATGCCGATAAAAAGTTAAAGAATTTTTTTTTAGTCTGATAAATGAGCTTCTTGGAATCTGGAAAAAATTAATCCAGAAGCCACAAAATAAAGGGTCCAAGAGAAAAGCTTTACTAACTGTGAAGCACAACAATCTTCAGCCCATACGGACACCATATGACGTCACAGGAGAAATGCCCAAGTCCCAAGAGAACATTCCTCCTAATGGACTTGCTCAGCAGCAACGAATGACGTAAAACTTCTCGAAGCAGTGACCAAGGGTCAGTTACAATGGACAGCGCAAAATACAGCCCCGAGAGAGCCCCCATTGCAATTCTCTGCACTTCTCTCATTGCTGAGCTACTTTTAGTGACAATTTTTTTCTTTGTGAAACACAGGTCTCGGCAGACTCTTTTGCTGGGAGAAAAATTGCGGTACATGAAAGAAAGATTAGGCCTTTTCCCAGGTAGAAAGTTTCATCGGCTTCGTTTTAGTAAGCATCATTTTGGCCGTCCTCCATATTGGTTTTTAAAGATCTAAAGCAAGTAATGAAATCTTGATTTCAGTTATGTCTAACGTGACCATTTATTTTTTTCCTCAAAATGGAACATCAACTAATCTTTCGGTAATAGTGAAGTATTCGAGAAAACGCGTATTTCTTTATAGTTTCTATTTATTAATGATAAATAAATAAATAAAATCAAGAATAAACACGTGAAAATAAAGAATTTATATGAGATTATATATTTTTTTATCATGGACAAACTTACTTTCGTAAATTTGTCTTGGATTTTAAATACAAACGAAATTTTTGGCACAATTTATGAAAGTTTACTTCAGCTTTGAGACATATTTTTGAGAACAGAGACTTTCATTTGGGCTTCTTTGCTCGTCCATTACTTATTCGTAAAAGAAAAGACCAACTCAAAATTAATCCTTCTGGATAATTTTTGGCTGTAAACAAGTTGGCTTTTCCCTCGGTTGTCAGATTTGACATTTCCGTGATGAGGTATGTATTCCTTATTTTCTGCTTTTCTGTTCAAAGCTTTAAGCCTAGAAGAAGATATTACTTTGGAAAAGAAATCATTAACTTTGGACATCAAAATTAGAAAAGCGATCCACTCAAAGATAAAGGTCCTCCGTAGCTCATATAGCAAGATTTCTAGTTTAACCAAGATAGTGAAACAAGAAATGCAGTTATTTGTCTCAACAATAAAGCGATAATCAAATATTGTAAAAACTGGGTGAGGCTTGAATGCAATTCTTCCCAAATGAGCAGTAGTTCCGAGTTCCTTCTCAGCTGCCGGATTGTTTATAACATAGCTAAGAAATAACCCAAGTGTTAAAAGCATAGATTTCTTTTATTTGCTTAGATTTAAATCCTACTTTAAAAATGAATTGTTGATATGATTTATTTGCATTTTGCAGCTGAATAAATTTTGAAATTCATCATTGCCCGTATTTTTGTAATTATTAATATTGGTTTAAGAAAATAATTTTTTTATGTGTTTTCGATTTTCGATGCATTTTTTGGAAAGCAAAATAGGCGAAAAATCAAAAACCTTAGTAATTGGCATGGTGTCTTCACTGCATTGCTAGGCGCTACCGTTGGCTTACCATCGTTACAATAAAACTTTTTCTACTTTAAATGGTTAAATACTTTTTTTTTTTTACCCTTTCCATTTTATCTTACCATTGTTATCTTGTAGACATTGTATAAGCCTAAATCCCCCAATAAGTTTATGTGTATGTCCGTAGCCATACGAAAAATTAATCTAATTTCAATCACAATACAAAAATGAGAAGGTTTGAAAATGTTTATAGAAAAATTGTGTATATTTTTGTATTATAATCTACACAGTCCCTTAATGCAAGCAATAGTACTACAATAAGTTTTATTTTAAACTTTTAGTCCTCGATCTAGGAAGCGATTAAATATAACCCAATAAGAGAATAGATAAATGAGAAACAAAATCACTGTTAAATGAAAAAAATGACAAAAGAACGCTCTTAAATTACGTTTCCATTATAATGCTAATGTTTTCCATTAACACTGGTAAAAAAAACAATAATTTTGCATCTTATAATTTGTTTACTAAATTTACATAGTATAATTCTGTCTTAATTTGAGTTGTTGGTGATCAGACAAACATGTTCTTTCTCTGACACTTTTATTCGAAAAGACTTCCAAAGAAGTTTATTTTTTTAACAAATAAAAACAACAGTAAGCAGAGAGCAAAAACGTTTACTCTATAATAATTTCTTTCTTTTATTTTATTTGCTACCGAATTGCAGACATAAATGTAACAAAGACAGCACACAAAAATTCCCTCCTGTAAAACAAACTTCTTTAATACATTATTTATTTATTTGGTTATTGCAAAGGCCGCATTGATTACTTTCAGGCCATGTTGTCAAACAATCAAAGCAAACAACACATTTGTCATCTTTTCACCCACCTTATCATGTTTACGCCCACAAAAGCAGCCCTCTTTCCAGGGCTGCGGAGTCTGACTTTGAAGTCACCGCTAACTATCCTCCAGAGCCCCCACGGTCCCGCTAATGCCCATTCTGACGGATTTGGGTGTCTTTTTCAGTCTGCCGTCACCCCCTCAAAGCTCATGCTCTCCACGTTCATTGCCAGGGAGAACGGAGCTGATAAGAATGCTTTACAAAAAGTACTCGCGGTTAATCTCTGGTAATATTGAAGACAACGACAATGCCACTATCGTATGTTACAGCCAAAATTAAGTAAATACAGACCTTGTATATACCATGAAAGGTGGAGAATACAACTGGATCGATAAATCTCATGGTAAATTACTGGCTTCTTTTTTTTTTTTTTTAATAAAAATTCAGCGAAATCCTCCATCTAAGATTATTTATAAAGGTCATTATTAATTTGTCTGATACTTAAGCTAATGAGACCGGTATTTAGTACTTAAAATCGGTTCCGAATATCTATGCCAGCAATGGAATTCTCTAGTAATATTTAAGCCAACGACAATGCCACTATCGTATGCTAACACCAAAATTAAGTAAATACAGTCCTTGTGTATACCATGAAAGGTGGAGAATACAACTGGATCGATAAATCTCATGGTAAATTACTGGCTTCTTTTTTTTTATTTTTAATAAAAATTCAGCGAAATCCTCCATCTAAGATTATTTATAAAGGTCATTATTAATTTGTCTGATACTTAAGCTAATGAGACCGGTATTTAGTACTTAAAATCGGTTCCGAATATCTATGCCAGCAATGGAATTCTCTAGTAATATTTAAGCCAACGACAATGCCACTATCGTATGCTAACACCAAAATTAAGTAAATACAGATCTTGTGTATACCATGAAAGGTGGAGAATACAACTGGATCTATATGTCTCATGGTAAATTACTGGCGTATTTTTTTTTAAATAAAAATTCAGCGAAATCCTCAATCTAAGATTATTTATAAAGGTCATTATTTATTTGTCTGATATTTGAGCTAATGAGACCGGTATTTAGTACTTAAAATCGGTTCCGAATATCTATGCCAGCAATGGAATTCTCTAGTAATATTTAAGCCAACGACAATGTCATTATCGTATGCTAACACCAAAATTAAGTAAATACAGACCTTGTGCATACCATGAAAGGTGGAGAATACAACTGGATCTATATATCTCATGGTAAATTACTGGCGTATTTTTTTTAAATAAAAAGTCATCGAAATCCTCAATCTCAGATTATTTATAAGGTCATTATTTATTTGTCTGATACTTGAGCTAATGAGACCGGTATTTAGTACTTAAAATCGGTTCCGAATATCTATGCCAGCAATGGAATTCTCTAGTAATACGACAATCAACGACAGTCGACGACAACGACAGTCAACGACAATGCCACTATCGTATGCTAACACCAAAATTAAGTAAATACAGACCTTGTGCATACCATGAAAGGTGGAGAATACAACTGGATCTATATATCTCATGGTAAATTACTGGCGTATTTTTTTTAAATAAAAAGTCATCGAAATCCTCAATCTGTAAGATTATTCATAAAGGTTATCCTACACTATGCTTACGTATGATTAATTTTATTTATTTGTCTGATACTTGAGCTAATGAGACCGGTATTTAGTAATTAAAATCGATAACGAATATCTATGCCAGCAATGGAATTCTCTAGTAATATTTAAGCCAACGACAATGCCACTATCGTATGTTACAGCCAAAATTAAATAAATACAGACCTTGTATATACCATGAAAGATGAAGAATACAACTGGATAGATAAATCTCATGGTAAACAACTGGCGTATTTTTTAAAAATAAGATCTCACCGAAATCCTCAATCTGTAAGATTATTCGTAAAGGTCATCCTACAGTCGTTGTGGACGATTAATTTTATTTATTTATCTGCACTTGAGCTAATGAGACCGGTATTTACTACTTAAAATCGGTTCCGAATATCTATGCCAGCAATGGAATTCGAACAAACAGAATTTGCTATCGAAACCCAGCGATCTACATATTCTAAAGGCG
This sequence comes from Pardosa pseudoannulata, assembly GCA_032207245.1. Lineage (NCBI taxonomy): Eukaryota > Metazoa > Arthropoda > Arachnida > Araneae > Lycosidae > Pardosa > Pardosa pseudoannulata. Next base: position 77,295,481 of record CM063503.1, read on the forward strand.
GAGATTTACATTCTTTGTGTAAGCTATATGATACAAAAATAATGAAGCTTTCTTTTTATTATGTAACGTTTTTACAGTTTTGACAAATTTTTGTTGAGTTTCTTTACACCTGTTTGGGCCTTTTTGTATTTTTTCTATGTTATTCCCATTTTTAGAGCATTGTTTCCCCTTTTTTTTACTGAAGTCAATATATTTATGTTTGTTATAATTTCATTCCTGTTTTTTTTACTATTTTGCAATTTTTACACTTTTCTTTTGTTTCTTTTAACCTATTGTCAATATGCATAATTCTACCACGCTCCCATTGTACTATATTGGTACTTTTTCTATTATAAAATTATTTGGTTTATTTTTTTACTTACTATCTGATTATATATGTTATCATTTTACTCCCAGCTTCCGTTTTGTCATAATCTTATAAACTTGATATCTTCGTAAATATGTCAAATATTGAAAAAGCAAATAAGAATTTTACAAAAGCGAGTAAGGGAGATAGAGAAAGTAGAAAAAAATTCTGCACAGAAACACATAGATATCGTTAACCGTTTGAGTATGAGATCAAGTACTATTTTTTACTACTCAACTATTTTTTTCTAAATGGAAAGAAGCCCGGGAAAGAATAATCAAATGTAGTAGCTAGTGAAAGAAAATGTAGTAGCTAGTGAAAGAAGAGGAAAATGAGAAAAGAATAATTTCATCATCTCGTGGCAGACATGCAACGGCGTCTATATATTATCATTTATCGTATGTTATATTTTATAGCTTACACGATATTTGATAACTTATTTTATACCTGAAAACTTCCAATTAGTGTTATAATTTTTAAAGGTTTTAAAATGTTAAAATGAAGTATTTAACGCAGTGTAAATGTTTTTCAATACGAAGTTGTTAAGATATGAAGGGTTAAAACAATATCATGATTACTATACAGATTATACATGGAACGTTTTCACTCAACTTTTGAAATCCTAAATCTCTGAAATCGAGAAACACAGCTGATTATCCCCATGCTTTATAATGACCGTTTAAAAAAATCCACTGGAAACTACGGCAGTATCCAAGGTTCGGCAGAAAGCCAATGTACTCGAGGAAGTGTAAGGAATTTGATACGAATTAATATGTAGCGGATTTTTTATTCGTCATTCAAACTGTGAAGAGGAGCGGGTGTGGTGGCACCCTCCTACTGTTTTCTTAGCATTTCTTACAGACATGTAACCCGTTTCTTCTATTTAGGACAAGAGTTCAATGTGGGTGCCTCTCTTTTCTTTTTTTCCTTGTACATTTTCCGTATGACGGTTAATTAAGTTTCCAACATAATGCCTGCAGTTATTCAGAGAAGGGCGAGCAGAATAGATATCGAATAGAAAATGCATTCCGATGCAGTGCGTCGTGTGCGGCTGATTCGCAGAACGATGCCATACTGTTGTGCATTTTTTTTCTTTTTTTTTTATGAGGGACGTATTTCGAAATATGCATATTTTTTTCATTCTTTTCGGCTTAGGTTGTTTTGTTTATTGTCTACTCAAGTAGCAGGACTGGGTGTAGCGTTTTTGCCGCTTTGGGGGAAGAGGGAGATGCTCTCAAAGCTTCAAAGTAACAAAATTTGTAAATACAGTGAAAACTCATTAATATTATGACCAAGGGAAGGGATAATTCGTGTAAACTATTACTTCTTATATGTGAATAGTAGTCGTTTCCGCCTCCTATAAAGACATACTGTGCTATATTTTTTTAGTTTTTAATAACAAAACGTAGTCTAAAGGTAAAAAGGATATTTATAACAATAGCCATAAGCTGTAACAATAAAATTTTATTTTTTGGTCTATATTTATAAAAAGTATGTATTCATCAAATGCACACAAATATATATAACAAACACTTTTTATTAAGCACTCTTAACCCCTTAACGTGCACGCTCGAGTTAACTCGAGCGCGCTAAACTGGCCAAACTGTGCACACTCGAGATAATTCGAGCCGAGTTGTACTTTATGTTGCTATAATTTTTCACACTCGAATGCAATCGAGATTTGAAAGTAACAATGTGAAAGAAAAAAACCCAATTGTTTTATTGATATTTATTATTTACATGGGATTGTAAGTGATAATACTCACTTATTCAAGTATAAAATATATATATATTTTTTCTACTTATCACTTACGACTTTCTCTTCCTTGTGTTTTGTACATTAAAAAAACTGATTTTTTTTGGCCGGCCTTTTCTAAAAAAACTGTGCATTAAGGGGTTATACTGAAAGAAATATTAAATGTTTGGCGAAACAGAAACCACGAATCAAAACTCTTTCCACTTTTTGAAGAATTATACAAACAAAAATTCTGTACAAAAAAAGGATGGAAAACCACAAAGAAATGTTAACACAGTACATGTTTCCATCACATATAAATATAACACTCTAAAGTGAGGTTTTATAATGGATATAATTATTTATCACAATTTTAGTTAATGTACTTGCTTAAAAAGCAAAGGTATATGCAATTGTCGAAAAATCCGAAATTATCAATCAAAGTCACGAAATTATAAGTTTGTATAAATATATGTATTGAAATCCCAATTTTGATAGATAAACATTTATTTATATAATAATGAAAAAATATTTTTATTAATTTTCTTATTCGTTAATTTTATGATATGTTTTCCAACAAAGAGTTCAGTACTAAGTAATTATACAATACGTACCAAAATATATGATTTTGACCTTCCGAAATCAAAACCTTACATCAAAGATTATTCCAATTATTCCCTCAGCACATATTATCAACATTAAAGAACATGGCTATCATAGAGTGCTGAAATAAAAATGTTAAAAACATGAAATCCTGCGAGATGAAATTCCTTAATGCAACAGCATGTTTACTTGCAGTACAAAGAAGTTAAAAGTCAATGCAATACCAAAAGAATAGAGATTAAATCCTGTTCTACACGGAGAAACGA
>CM063503.1:77303430-77355930 GCA_032207245.1 Pardosa pseudoannulata
GGCTTCATTAAATAAACCGATAGAGTTTAGATTTTTCTCGTTTTCTATGTACACCTTTATTTCCACCCCGAAAAGAAATTCTAAAGCACACTTGAACTTACAAAACTGATATTTAATAAAAAACTTCAATTTTTTTAATTTAAAAGATGAAAAAAATGTAAAGCATTTCTTTGCCTGAGGTTTATAAAAAGAAGTACGCAACTGACGTCAGACAGTCACTGCTTCACAATACAATGCATGAATAGTTAAATTTTTATTTAAAAAATAATCTAGTTTGCATATTTCAGCAAATTCTACATCACTTCTAAAAATAGGCTATAAAATGCTAAACATTATGCAGAAATTATCTTATTGTTTTGGGTTACAGCTAAATATAGTTTACTATGCTTGAGTTTTATAAAAATGTTTCAGTTTTATAGTTTATTATGTTTGAATTTTAGTATGTTTGTGTTTTATAAAAAAGAATGTAAATGGTATAATTCAGACGGTCACTGTTTCATAATACAAAATATGAACATTGTAATTTTTATTAAAGAAAATATAGTTTGCATATCCCAGTAAATAAATACTAGTACATCATTTTTGTAAAAAAAAAATGCGATAAAATGCTGAACGATATACAGTAATAACCTTATTATTTAGAGACATGCAAAATGCCATAAAAAATGTGCTGAAAGATTTTTAGATGATATCTTGTAGAGTCGTGGAATATAAATAAAATTTCTTATAGGTTTGTAAGAAAAAAGCGGTGTTAAAGTAATTAAACTATATTCATAAAAAGAGCTATCTATTTAAAGATTAAATGCATTTAATATGTTCTTAATTTAAAATTAATTGCGCTTAAGACAAAAAAAATTCCACTAATAACGGCAAAACATGAAAACATAATTGAAACTTTTTTTTATGATTAGGAAAAAATCCTAAAATATGAAGAAATAAATTAGTAATTAATTCGATATGAGATTGCGCAATTTGTTTATAGTTATATATCTACATTTTTGAATTTTCATAAGGTACATTGTTACGGGAATTTATTCATAAAATTTCCTCCCATACTTTTTTAAATGAAGATCTATGAAATGTACTTTTTTCAGAATGCATTTTAACATTAAAATAATAAAAAACTTAAAATAGTAATGAAGGCAAATGCTGGAATCTTTATAGTATTTTAAATTATAAGTTAAATGGAATATTAATACAGTGGAACCTGGATTCATCAAATAAATAACAAACGATGAATTTGGGAAATGGATATAGAAATTCAGCAAAATATGTAAATTTTAATGAATTATTTATATCACTAATTGGAAGTACTTAACATGTTATAAAATATAACTTATTTTCAAATTCATATTTAACATTTTTATAAAATATTTCGTAACTGATACCTGCTTTGTGCAATTGGATTGCATAGCTGTAAAGAATGGACGTTCCATGGCTTCTACCTCTGAAAGAACAACATTAATTTCTTCACAAATAAATGATTTCAATTATGACTAAGTTTCGAGCGCTTCAGAAAAATGTGGTACAAACTCTTGTGGTACAAAATCTGGTTCGTCTTTGTTGCCTTTCACCCAGTGTTGCCAACCTTCACAGGCAAAATTATGGATTCTAGGTCCTAAAATTATGGCATTGGCTTATAAATTATCGTACATTTTTATAATTAGTTCAAAATAGTGTTAATAGAGGGCGCTTATAAGATATATTTTTAATCAAATTAATCTTAATATTAGATAGATTTTAAAATTGTGGAAAAACATAGAAATGGCAGAATTTTTATTATTTACCATTATGTAACTTTGTAATTAAAAAATACCCCTCTACCATTATAACTGTTGTAGATAAAAACTACTTTTACAAGTTTTATCAGTAAAGATCCTGTATAAATTAATAATTGAATATTTAAGATGACTCTACATTTAAATTCACTATATATATATATATATATATATATATATATATATATATATATATATATATATATATATATATATATAAATTTTTTGTTGTTGCTCTTTATAGAGTTACAGTTAAATTACCTGTTCTTTTAATTCTCCATTAGTTTACTGTTGGTTTACAGTACAAATCAGGAAATTATCGTTCAGTTTTTCAGAATTATGTCACATAATTTTGAGATTATTTTTCACCGTACAGAGTCCTAAGTTATCGTACATATACGATAATTATCGTATGGTTGGCAACACTGCTTTCACCCCTTCTCATAATCTCGCTTCTGACATCATCAAGTCCTCCATGGATGTAACCCCGAAATTTGTGAAGTTACATTCAGTAGCATTGTATTCTTCATAGTTTGTGAATCGTCATGGGGACGGGTTATAAATGTTCATAATCCACAGTTTAATTCAGGGCCGCAAATAGGTCCCCTGGCAAAAAACTGGTCTGCGCCCCTACCACCATGCATAGTGAGAAAATATGTAAACAGTTTTTTTTTTTTTTTCCTATATCATATATTCCGAATGAACTCAAATATTTTGTTAATTCTTAAAGTGCTACTTTAGGTAACTTCAGAGTTCCCAAATCCTGTTGCCATTAATTTCAACGGTAAACTATTCTAAACAAAGCCTAGTCTGACAGACAAGAGAACAAAGAAAAACTATTTATAGTTAAATAGGAACTTTTGGTTATGGCATAGATGGGATGTTTAATGCATTTTATGTACAATTATTTGATTATAATTCGATTTATTAATGTAATGCAAGGTTTAAAGAGACAGTCAAAACGTCGTTTAACACTGATCAATATAGAAAAATATTACTTAACATAAAAATTATTATTAGTTCGTTTTATTCACTAACGTACATTGGGAAAAATAAGGGGAAATTTTAATTACTAGTATACTAATTTTTTAATTTTTTCTTCTATTTTTACATTATTAATATTTAAAAATATTTTGCACACTCTGAGGATATTATTTTGCTGATAAAATGAAAAGTTTATTTAAGTGGAATAATTTTTATTTGTACGTTGAATTTTCATAAAAAAGTTATCGAATTTCTAAATAAAAATTTAATTTTAATAACTTTAATAAATTCAAAATTTAAAACGAATACTCGGAGCATATTAAAGCATATTAGGAGTGTTAGGTAATCATGTTGTAAGAATCTATAACAAGTTTAGTCTCTAGGACCATTTAATAAAATGAAAATTAAAAAAAAATTATCACATTGGATTTTATAATAAAAAAAATATTTTTCAACTTTTCCTTATTTCTACTCGGGGCGAATCGACCTCTTTCGGAACCCATTTTCCTCACGGTGAATCTCTACTATAAAGGATGCGTCCGTGGCAAATGCCATCTTTGCCACGCCCTAGTTACGCCCCTGGTTTAATTATCCTCACTTGGATCTTTAAACTGGATTTACCGAAATAGTTGTTCATTTCATTTCCCCAGTTCTTAAATTCTGAAAAACTGTACTTTCTGGATACTAAAGTGACAGAGCTAAACTCTGTCGACTGTAAATGAGGTAAAATAAATACTAAGGGAAAGGTGAACGGCGACGGTTCTGTGGGAATGAATTTGAGACCAAGACTTCTATAAGATGACTATTCTATTATAACAAGGCCTGTGGACTGACTGCAGAGAAAAATTTAATGTAAATGATTAAGGAATGATTATCTAAAATGTGAAAGTAGCAAAATATTTTCAAATATATTAGGAACTGGAATTTATTCTCATAAGTAATTTGCCATGAAGTCATGTTGAATCTTTGTTTTAACCTAATGTTACTTTTTACATAATAAATTGAAATTGAACTAAAGAGCTCCCGAATCCTGTTGCCGTTAATTTCAACGGTAAACTATTCTAAACAAAGCCTAGTCTGACAGACAAGAGAGCAGAAAAACTATTTGTAGTTAAATAAGAACTTTTGGTTATGACATAGATGGGATATTTAATGCATTTTATGTACAATTATTTGATTATAATTCGATTTATTAATGTAATGCAAGGTCTAAAGAGACAGTCAAAACTTCGTTTAACACTGATCAATATAGGAAAATATTACTTAACATAAAAATTGTTATTAGTTCGTTTTATTCACTAACGTAAATTGGGAAAAAATAGGGGGAAATTTTAATGACGCATGCAGTATTAAATATAAATTAAATATATTTCGAAGGCCTAACCCGTACAGGAATGGCCCGTTAAGAAGTTATTTTCCCTGAAATAATCAGAATATCTAAAGCTAGGAGGAATACCTAGGTCGTTTAACTGGTAAAGCAAAGTAAATAAAGTGCATTGCTAATTTTTATTGAACAATAATTTCATAATTCATAAGTCGTCATAACCAACGTGATTTTGAAACATATATACCTAATAAAGTTTTTAGAGATACATTTTACTCAGTTCCTTTAAAAAGTTCCACATTTCTTCAAAACATTTAAGACATATTTTTATTATTTCACGCTTAGACGAAAATTAGCTATTTCATCATTCCAAAAAAGTCTTTATTTTACGTTCTGAATTTCCTTTATTCACTGTTACTCATTTTCGATTCAGCGTTACCCCTTCTCTCCGAAGATTCTTTGAAAAATGAAACACAGAAGCATTTAATTTTGTCACCAATCATTGGCGAGTAGTAAAATCCGATGTATTGTTACGTGTACTGAATATTTTATGGGTTTAGCGACCAAGAAGAATGGATTTAGGTCGTTTAACTGGTAAAGCAAAGTAAATAAAGTGCATTGCTAATTTTTATTGAACAATAATTTCATAATTCATAAGTCGTCATAACCAACGTGATTTTGAAACATATATACCTAATAAAGTTTTTAGAGATACATTTTACTCAGTTCCTTTAAAAAGTTCCACATTTCTTCAAAACATTTAAGACATATTTTTATTATTTCACGCTTAGACGAAAATTAGCTATTTCATCATTCCAAAAAAGTCTTTATTTTACGTTCTGAATTTCCTTTATTCACTGTTACTCATTTTCGATTCAGCGTTACCCCTTCTCTCCGAAGATTCTTTGAAAAATGAAACACAGAAGCATTTAATTTTGTCACCAATCATTGGCGAGTAGTAAAATCCGATGTATTGTTACGTGTACTGAATATTTTATGGGTTTAGCGACCAAGAAGAATGGATTTAGGTCGTTTAACTGGTAAAGCAAAGTAAATAAAGTGCATTGCTAATTTTTATTGAACAATAATTTCATAATTCATAAGTCGTCATAACCAACGTGATTTTGAAACATATATACCTAATAAAGTTTTTAGAGATACATTTTACTCAGTTCCTTTAAAAAGTTCCACATTTCTTCAAAACATTTAAGACATATTTTTATTATTTCACGCTTAGACGAAAATTAGCTATTTCATCATTCCAAAAAAGTCTTTATTTTACGTTCTGAATTTCCTTTATTCACTGTTACTCATTTTCGATTCAGCGTTACCCCTTCTCTCCGAAGATTCTTTGAAAAATGAAACACAGAAGCATTTAATTTTGTCACCAATCATTGGCGAGTAGTAAAATCCGATGTATTGTTACGTGTACTGAATATTTTATGGGTTTAGCGACCAAGAAGAATAGATTTAGGTCGTTTAACTGGTAAAGCAAAGTAAATAAAGTGCATTGCTAATTTTTATTGAACAATAATTTCATAATTCATAAGTCGTCATAACCAACGTGATTTTGAAACATATATACCTAATAAAGTTTTTAGAGATACATTTTACTCAGTTCCTTTAAAAAGTTCCACATTTCTTCAAAACATTTAAGACATATTTTTATTATTTCACGCTTAGACGAAAATTAGCTATTTCATCATTCCAAAAAAGTCTTTATTTTACGTTCTGAATTTCCTTTATTCACTGTTACTCATTTTCGATTCAGCGTTACCCCTTCTCTCCGAAGATTCTTTGAAAAATGAAACACAGAAGCATTTAATTTTGTCACCAATCATTGGCGAGTAGTAAAATCCGATGTATTGTTACGTGTACTGAATATTTTATGGGTTTAGCGACCAAGAAGAATGGATTTAAAAATTGATGTTCTGTATTCAAATGGCACTCAAAAATGCAACAGGCGTAGCTAGCTGGTCAAAGAGATCAGAGAATAAATTCGTATTCTTTTATTTAATTTCTTTGGTATTGTTTTATGCTTACATTTTTATTCATAAACGCATTAGAGCAAATCGAGAGTAATGAATAAGTTTGATATATTTTACCATTCAGTCGCACTTGCTATGAGAGAAAGAATTGTCTAGATTTTGGAAGAAAGTGTTGAAGAAATTTTTGAAAAGAATATTTGATTTTCAAATTGATATACCACTGTAAATAGCCCAATATTAACATTTGTATGAAAAGAAAATTTTAATTGAAGTTTGTTCTAAAATTAAAGGGATTGTTTGATTTTGAAATGCCATTGAAAAAAAATTAAGTTTTTCATTGTCAACTTTCTTTAGATAATTTTTATTCCTTCTGTAAGTTTGTTTCTGATTTGTTAACAGTCAACTATTAAACAATATTAATCCATGCTTAGTTACTAAATTAGAGTGCACAACACAGGCTTTTGCTCATATTAACATTTTTTGAACAAGTAAAATATTTTTCCATATGAAATTGTATCTATAGAAATAGATTCAAAATAACAATCATGTGTTCCATACTGTTATAGTATAGTATCATAATAATATAAGATCTAGTGTAATAAAATCTAAAGTTTTAAAATAAAACTTTTTGCATGTGAAATATCAGAAAAAATGTATTTTATCTGGGCATATTTATATTTCAAATCGAAAGACTAAAATTTTTGTTCCTCGTCGTAGCTATGAACGCTACAAAATGCATTTCATTTAAGATAAACATCATTTTAAGAATTAGCTGCAAAAGAATAGACAAATTATTTTACCTTTTTGTTAGGATGTTACGATGTACGAATGTATGTAAAACATCGGTCCACGTTTGTATAGCCAATGTCGAATCAAAACTCCAAAAACTACTTAATTACTTTTTTTCAAGTTTATTCTTTTTTAAGTTTATTCTTTTAGTTATCAAAAACGGTTAATGTTTCATCTGTACTTTCCTTAGAAGCACAGTTATGACGATTTTTACAGCAGCCGAGAATTGATAAGTTGATTAAAATAAAAACTAGCAATCGTTAAAATGCAATATGTTAATAAAAAAGAAATACAATTTCTGAAAAATAGGATTCCTTCAGTTAACCAGTTACGTCTCATGTGATGACATTAGAAGTTATTGGTATATTTTTACGACATTTTATGACATTTAAAATGACATTCAATCACAATCACTGTAAAATTTAATATGCATTATATGGGATCTGAGAGTGTAATGGATTATGGTATTAAGCATTGTTATGGTTTTGATAAGTTATAGTTATTTTTAAATGTCCATATTACTTTGAGGTGGATTTAACGACAGGCACAACAGGTGAGTGCCCTGAGCCCCAGAACAATTTGAATTTTGTCCATTTTTCTAACTCAGTTATAATTGATACGTCTTCAATCAACTTTATTAATAGTATATTTATAGTTGTTTATTTTCATTAACAATCAAAGCCCAAATTCTACGACTGGATTGAAGTTTCAGATCTATGAAGACACAGGGCAAGTTTAAACGGCTGAGTAACAATTCCAATCGAGAAAAGTATATATAGTAAAATAAATAGACCCAGTTAACAGATACACTAACTGAAGTAAAATCGTAGAAAATAAAAGCCTTGAAATTTTTATATGCACCATTTAAACAAATTTTAAGTTTTTAGGGCGAAAGTTGAAAAATTGACCTACGGACAGACCACATCCTTGAACCCGTAATTTCTGTCTTTCTACGTATGCTTACACAAAACAGATTTTTTTCCCTAATCTTTTGTCTAGCGACATTTTATTTCAACATTTGTTTAGGCTCAATCCAATATCCAAAACAGGAAGTCTGTATTCAGCGACATGTAAAATACAATATCCTTTCCTAGATCTTCCACATGCCGGATAATCTTCAGACCTTCGAGCATGGAGTTTTCAAATACAACACCTTCGCACATGAATCCCCCTCTTCTCTATTCCCCCCAAAACCTCCTTCCACCTTGAGCCACAGTAAAGGAAGCAAAATCAGCTGCAGAAAACATTGCACCAGAGTTATCCTATGCATTTTCAAAGGCGACATTTTAATCTTTTTTACTGGTAGCTCAAGAACGGCTAAAACTCGTCGAAAAAGGAGCAAGCCAAAATTATTCTGCTTGGAGCGACAGAAAACAGAAACGGCCTCGCTCTTCAAAACAAGCAAGGAATGCATCGACGCGAAACAAACATACAGGGTTGCAACGATTATCTCAACCGAAGACAATTACCACGAAGTACCAGAGAGCGAGATTGCACGAAAAGTAATTTCCGGAATATATCTTTCACTACACAATGCCAAAAATATTCTTCGAATTTCTTTGTTTTTAAGGACACACGTAAACAAATCTCTCTAGTTTATTCAGAAATGCACGAAATAGAGACAAACAAGATTATTTCTCTATCATAAAATATTTTTCACGTATAAATGTCTGTAGATAAAATCGTTGACACTTTGTATGTACAAAAATATTTCCTACTTAGTTATTTTCTATAATAATTTTTAGCGTTAAATAAATAAATAATATACATATACCACACACACACACAAACGAAACAGCTTCTTTTTTCCTTATCTTTTGTCAAGTGACATTTTATTCCATCATTTGTTTAGGCTCAGTCCAATATCCGAGAAAGGAAGTCGCCTTCTGCATTCAGTGACATGTAAAATACAACATCCTTTCCTAGATCTTTCACATGCCGGATAATCTCAAGACCTACGAGCAGGGCGTTTCGAATACAACACCCTCGCACATGAGTCCCCCGTCTTCTCTATTCCCCCCAAACCTCCTTCCACCTTGAGCCACAGTAAAGGAAACAGAATCGGCTGCAGAAAACATTGCACCAAAGCTAGCCTATGCATTTTCAAAGGCGACACTTTAATCTTTTTTACTCCCCGCTCAAGAACGGCTAAAACTCGACGAAAAAGGAGCAAGGCCCAAATTATTCTGCTTGGAGCGACAGAAAAGAGAAACGGTCTCGCTCTTCAAAACACGCTAGGAACGCGTCGACGCGAAACAAACATATAGGGTTGCAACGATTATCTCAACCGAAGACAATTACCACGAAGAGCCCGAGATCGAGAATGCACGAGAAGTCCATGTTGAGACACACACAAACACATATATGTATATTGTTCGCATGGATTTTGGGGAAGAATTTCAAGTAGTGTATCTTTATTAAGAAGAAAATTTTCGTTGTTAACATAAATGGGGAGTGCCTATGTATGTAGATATTTATATATATGAAATTAAAAACTTCTGTGTGACGCTAATTATGCCCAATGGATTATGTCGCACAAAGAATGGATTTTTTGTATTTTAAAATATCTAATTAGGTTATTTTGTTTGAACGGATATATACATGCCTACTTCCCCGAAAAGCTTTTCGGTTGTTGCAGCCGAAGCCATGGGGTGACAGGATGGTTCGTTTACCACTACCTAACATGTGACACCACGATCTAACTTTCGTTTACCGCTATTTAACAAGGTGACGTGTGCATGCATACACACATGTCACTTATACTTTTACAGGTTAAGTCTCTTACATTTCTATCCAACATATTTTGAGTATAAGAAAAAAAAATAGTAAGAAAAACAAAACAAATATGCTATATAGTACCACATAAAATTTTCAGATAATGTTAGAATATTTTCAGATCGCTTTCAGATGTATTATCAGATAAATGTTATCTATAATTAGCTCTCACTATCATTGAAGCTTTTATACTTATCTAATAAAAAATTATAATTAAAGAAATCTGATTTGCGTCTTCTATGCAGCATGAAAATCATTCAATTTGACCTACCACCTTACAAAACCCTTGATGATTATCTAAAATAGTTCTACAGAATAGATGAACTAAATTAATTCTAAGGTATAACCAAGCAAAATTATCTGCTGAAATAATCATTTTAAAGCATTGTATTTTGGTAATTTTAAGTAATTGTTAATTAAACTATTTTGTACAAATTGTTGCTATTTCTGTGCCGTGACTGTTATTTAGCAACTAGTAATTAATGAATGATTTTTGTACTGTGCTGAGATAATACAACCTTAGATCTGACTGTAATGAAATATGAGGATATCGAGGAAAAAATGTATGATAATTATAGAAATTGTCTAGGGTAAAGACACGAGAGTATGTTTCCGCATTTGCTTCAAAATTTTTTATAAGAAATTTGTTATTTTTAAATGAAGTCATAATTCTTATCTACTGTTATACTTCACTAGTTTATTCGTAATTTTAGGCCGATATAGTTAATACATACTGTCTTAAATCCATTGCTTTTTAAATTTCAGTTTCACGAATCTGATCAAAATTTTCATTTTCTACACTTTATGCGCATTTACATATTTATACTGTAATTATTTTTTGGTATTCACTTTGTTTTTAAACTTAATTTTTAATCTTCATCTTTTTATTCATAAGTTTATTCCATTTTCTGATATTTTTAATTTATTTTTTACCTTGTCATTTGCATTTCTCCTCTTTAGTTAACATTTCTTCACTCTAATTTTTTTCATTTATATTCCTCACTTTCATTTTTGTGTCTTGCTTATATTTAATACAGGTATTTATTTATGCATTTATTATGTGTCCCTCTTAACTTTTATTTCGCATTATCACTGTTGTATCTTTTCTGAACAGTCATGACACCTTTTGGATTTAAACATCTATTATGCTGCATCTTTTTAACAAGAACACTAGTGAAATTAAAAAAAAGGGGGGATTTGTTTTTTATTCTACCCAAATTCAATTAATACTACGCACAAAATGTTTCTTCACGATTATTGTTTAAAATAAATGTGTTAACCTTTAAAAAATTTTAGATACTTCATCATTTTAATAGAAATTGGTAATAAAGGAGACTGGAATATAAAAACTAAGCGAGCTCAGTTAATTCATTTGAATTTCGAAGTGGCCAGAGATAAACTACATATTTTTCTTCCTTTTCGAATTCATTTTTTTTTAAACTAGTAAGAATTTGAATTTAACATGCTCCCTGATTTCTTTACATTTAAAATATGTATAGATTTCTTTGAATAATCTTACCTCTTTTAGTAAATTTCACATTTAACTTTTCATCATTTGAGACAGATTTTTAGGACAGAAAACAGTATTTAGTAAGTATCTTAGTAAGGATAAAAGGCAGTACGTTACAAATTCCTTACTATTTTTCTTTATCTTTCAGATTATTCTTTAGTCCGTGATCAATGCATATTTTACTTGCATGACTTTCACAATTCTTAATACTTCATAAAATTTTGCAACACATATACCTTATCATCCATTATGATTCATTCATACCCATCTGAAACTATTAATACACAGACTTACACATTGTTATTATTTTTTTCAAAATAATCTTTAAAAATTAAATTGCTAGTTTCGAATTAGTTGTTGTAATCATCACTTAAAAGTATATCTTTTAGACAGTTTTCTGAAGTTTACTGGTTGCATAATTTGACTTCCACATCCATTTAGGCATATTTATACTGTAATTATTTTTTGGTATTCACTTTGTTTTTAAACTTAATATTTAATCTTTTTTTTATTCATAAGTTTATTCCATTTTCTGATATTTTTAATTTATTTTTTACTTTGACATTCGCATTTCTCCTCTTTAGTTAACATTTCTGCACTCTAATTTTTTTCATTTATATTCACCACTTTCAATTTTCAAATTCCTTACTATTTTTCTTTATTTTTCAGACTATTCTTTAGACCGTGATCAATACATATTATACGTGCATAAATTTCACAATTCTTAATACTTCATAAAATTTTGTAACACAGATACCTTATCATCAATACCCATCTGAAACTATTAATACCCAGACTAACACACTGTTATTATTTCTTCAAAATAATCTTTAAAAATTAAATTGCTAGTTTCTAATTGTTATAATCATCCGTTAACGGTATATCTTTTTAGACAGTTTTTTGAAGCTACTGGTTACATAATTTGACTTCCACATCCCTTTAAGCATTTGAATCTCTAAAGTTTGACAAAACATTCGTATGCACTATACATCCCAATGACTTTTTTTAAGCTGTAAAGCATAGAGATTAACAATGAAATAATTTTTTACTACCTTTGTAAAATTTCGTCTCTGTACAAAAACCCCAAGGGAGGCAATTCAAATCAATTGCAACTACAAATCTGAACCCATCCCAGGGACAATGAAGTGCGGCAAAGAAGCCTTTAGAGGTGGGATACATTTTCCCCAATACCCTCCCCACTTATAAAAATAAAAAAAAAAGCTTGACAATCACTAAATATATACAACAGAAAAATATATGACAAAAACTTGTAATCACATTTGAATTCTTGTTTTTCACTTGCTAAAGCAATTTAAGAGCATAATCGTAATTAAAAATTTTTATGAGTTTTTATGAATGAAACCTCGCTTTAAAAAAAAAAGGAGTTATAACAATTTTCCTGAAAATAATCACAAATCTACAATTTCTCTTATTGGTTTATTTTGCTTGCAGAATACGATGACAATTTATTTAATTACTTGTTTTTGATCATAATAAAGGGGAGTTTACATTTTTCCAGTTTTTTTAAACTTTAAATGTCAAGTCTACACGCGTAATTTGAATTTTAAATGAAGTTTAATAGTTCATAAACCTAAAAAATTCAAAAACATCGATTTTTCTTTTTTTAGTATCTTTAAAGTGTTAAACGCAATTAAAAATATCACCGTTCTCCGAAAACATACTATAACATGCATTCTTCTAGCTATCTTCGAACAATTAAATGTTTTTAGAAACAAACGCGGCTTAAACTGACAATCCTAAAGAGAATTAATTACTCTTGACGAGAAAAAGTAATTAACTCATTTTCAGAATAAGGACGAGTTTAAAAAATAATCTGATGAAGGTGATCAGAGCAAAAGAGATTAAGTGTCACACGCCTCTTCTGACTCGTATTAATTCCATCTCTGTTTCAAGCACCATTTGACTAGAACTCGTAAGGGATCCATAGATAACAAATAACTGTAGAAACTGGAAACAACTGTCTGTTCCAAACTTTTCCTCATTCAGCAATTAAAGGGAGAAGACAAAAGAAAAAATTCGGCAGTTGTATTAAATATTTAACAAAACATGATTTAGAAAGAATAAATAATCTGTTGAATAACAGAAAGAGAAATACTCATTAAGTAATAAAGGGAGAAAAAATTCACCTCTCTCGGAGGGCAAATAAGGCTGTGTTTTTATCGGAATCACGCATTTCGTAAACGACACATATTAATAAAACTCTCCGACAAATACCTCACTAGAGATTTACAAGCCTAATTAAATTTAAAGTTATTATATTTCTTTTTCCCCGAAAATTTTTTAGGTTACTTTCATTTAACTCTTGTTCCATTTCTTTCCTCCAGATCGTTTATTTAAGTTTTTCGAAAAGGTAAGCAACGAATGCTCTCTCACTGGGTTACAGTCCCTATTTGGCCTACGGATTAAAAATTGACACAAATTCATTGGTAACAAAAGAATTAGGCGTCAAAAAAAGGCAAAAGAAATTTCATGTTAAATATTCCTTATTCCGTTTGCTTTAAATACCTTTCCTCGTTAAGTAAATTACTCTGCATAACAAATTATTCCGCCTTACCTGTGGAACCTTGTCAACTGATTTTAAGATAACCCTAGTTTTAACTGGCAATGATAAGGATAACAGTTATTTGTTCCATTTTAAATTAGTGACTGAGGAATTTTTTCATGCGAAGAGGCTTCTGTAGACTTCTAAGACTTCTACTGAAGAACATATTCTTTTGCACTGCCAATTGTAAGCGAGTTACTGTTTAAGAGAGGACTTGAGAAAGTTCTTTACATTTGTTAGTCCCCTGTTTTTTCTGAACTTTTAAAGACTGTTGAAATTCTTGTTGTCTTGCAAAATTTTGTACCTAATTTAGTTATTCAAATATGTTTTTCCCTATGTTTGTGATTTTACTTACTTTTGTAAGCCTCATATTATATTTTGCTCAACATCAGGAATTTTTTCTTTTAAATAAGAAATAAAATTACCTGTCTTGTATTAGGTAATGATATTCCACTCCCTTTTTAACTCACCTGCTACATTTTGTTAATTTATGTATTATAGGTTTATATACGTAAACCGACTTGTTACTTTGCATTTTACGGTAACATGGGGTAAATATCGCGAGGTCACAAAATTTATTTAGGCAAACAGACAAATAACTCATTGCGTTACTTTTTAAAATGTAAGATCGTTTCACTTGGTCAAAGATTAGAGTACCGATTTTATTGAACAGGTGAATTGTTATATACCTGGATTTCCCCTCTTTTGTAGCTCAACCAGGAATGTAGCCAGAAGAAAATTTCGAAGTAAGGGGGAAAACTCGATGAGCTCCAGCCTTTCTCTAAATTTTGGAGCTTATTTCATTGTATTTTAACATCGATATAAAAGTACATTTGGAAATGTACTTTTTTAAAAGTGCATACTTTAATTTAAAATTCTAATTTTTAATTTCTACATACTTTTTTTATCTTAATGTTTTTTATCTGAATTTCCTAAACATTTACTGAAATATTATACACAAGATTGTGCAATACATTTTGTGTGTGAGTAAATATATATATATATATATATATATATATATATATATATATATATATATATATATATATATATATATATATATATATATATATATATATATATATATATATATATACAGTAGAAACTCATTTATACGAAACTCATTTGTCCGACATATTCAGTTATACAAAGTACTTCTCATTCCCCGACGAAACTCCCATAAGGCAGAAACTATGATTATTCTATGTTAAACACGTCAAAAACTATACATTTGTATGAATTTTCAGGTATGTAAAACATTCACTTATACAATGAAATATTTGATATCCTGATCTGTGCTATATCT
Organism: Pardosa pseudoannulata; assembly: GCA_032207245.1. Taxonomy (NCBI): domain Eukaryota; kingdom Metazoa; phylum Arthropoda; class Arachnida; order Araneae; family Lycosidae; genus Pardosa; species Pardosa pseudoannulata. The sequence continues at coordinate 77,318,448 of CM063503.1, forward strand.
GATAGGTCCTGCGAACGGGTACAAGTGATAGAAGGGACCCACAATTCTGACTGCTCCTGAGACAAGGAAAAAATTTTATAACCCCTACGACTGGATTATATACATAACAGTGTTTAGTTGAACTAAAATTGTAATGAAAATTTGATAAGCTATCTCAGAAACAGTAGAGATTAGACAATCTGTAATTACTACGGTAGGTGCAAAAATCATTAAATGGTTTCAATAAGAATAAATGATTATAAAAATATTATATACAAATACAATAAAATCAAAAATTTTTCTGGATATGTATAGAATGGGCAACCTACAATAATTCCCTCAACTGATGATTTTTAACTTTTAAAATCGTTAAACTTTAATGTATCTGCTAGGAAGCAGATTACAAAACCTTGTATATTTTGAAATTTGATTTCATCACTTGCTAGGTAGTTTAGAAAACACGCTATCAAATACAACTTTGTACCAAACTAAGCTATTTCAGTTTCTCTCTGATTCAGAGCTCCTACACTAAAGTAAATATTCATTCGAGACGTTTAGACAAGCGTCTAAAGCAGTATTTGCCAAGCAATAGTTTGTGAACCTCAGCCGGTCCTCGAAAAATTAAATATTGTTAATTTCTTTTATATTGCATTTAAAACTTTGAACTACTTTCCACTAATTTAAATCTAAACACATAAACAATGTGTGTACATGGAAAATCATTACACATCCTAATTTGAAATAGTTTCAAGTTACAACATTTGGCATGTTTTCAAATCACAATTTATTTCAGCGAAACACACAACTGTTCTGCTACGCACATTCAGAGGAGTTCGAACGCAGAAACAAATATGTAGCCACGTATATCATATTTATAAAAAGATAAATAAAATTTAAATATGCTACTGTAGCAAAAGTCGCACTAACAACAATTAAATTTATATAACATATTTAATAAAAAAGCCTCTTTATATATTTTTATTAATTGTTTTTATTTTAAAATTATTAAAATTATTCTCATAACAAAATATTTATCTATTTTTGCCAATTCGCAGGTGTTAACGTTTGAGAAACTCTGGTATAGACTAAAGCAGCGGCAAAGTTTTTTCACTGCGGTACATCTGTAGGGTTACAAAAAATTTCGCTGCACAATTACCCTTAAAGTTATTTGACTACAATGTAAAAGAAGAAAAATCAGTGCAAATTTAACGATCGTTTACATTTAATTCTATGTTTGATACTGTTTGGATGATTTTTTTTATTATTCCTGAATCCCCTGGCATACGCTCTGGCACCCTTGGATGACGTGCCACCCAATTTCAGAACAACAGGTTTAGAGAATGCAAGAAGTCTGCAAAAATTTGAAAAATAATTGTGGATAATATTTAGGCTTATAATCAGATAAAAAACTAAATTTTCTCTACCATAAGATAGTTTAAAACTGTTAAACAGTTTCTGATAAGTTGCTGAATTAACTTGAAAAAAAAAAACCGGATTCATCAGAACCTGATAATATACTTTTATACATAAGATTTTGTGGCAGGTACCTTAAGTTACGAAATACCTGCATTGCCTATGCAAATTTTATTTTGATAGGAAAAAGACATTAAAAATAACTTGGCTTCACTGTAAAATGAATGCTGTTAATATCTCTTTCTTTGTCTTACAGAAGTGTTAAATGCTTTATGGCTATGAGCCAATTAAAATTAATTTTAAACAAAGTTGAGAATACTTCAGAATAGAAGAAACTAAGATTGGACCCCGATGTTGTTACATTGAATTTAAGAAGCGTACAATCTTCAGACACTTATACTAATAATAGCATTCAGAATAACGGGAAAGTTAAAAAAAATTGCAGAAGCATACAGTCGTATTATGAGACATTAAAAACGTTTTGTTTGAAGTTTCGAAACATAATTATTTTCTCTCTTTCTGAAAGAAGCAAACTGATTTTATATTGTGTTCGTAATATTTTACACAATTCAGGAAGTAATAATTTTTTAATTAAGGATCAGAAAATAATCATTATTATTTATCATTCTAACAGTTTTACCTTTGGAATAGCTTAATAACATATCACAGCTTTTAAATATCACTTTTGGCTAGATATATGTACTAAGTCTTTTTTAAGTACAGATTTGTAATGTATTTGTTTCAATAAAATGTTATTATCTCTAACCGAAATCATGCCAATATTAAAGATTATCTAAAACCATTAAATGGTTTTAGATAATTTTTAATATTGACATGAGTTCAATTTTATATTTTCCAGGTTTTATTTGTTTATTGTAAGTATTATATGATATAATTTTTGCTTCTGGTATGTTGCTAAAACCTGGATCTTCTATAGTCTGCAAGACTTTATTTCAAAAATTTATTTATATCAATTTAAAAATTTATGTTATGTCTTTGATAGTAATGCTAAATGACTTAATTTTTTCTCATATATTTTTGTTATTTTTCTATATGTGTACCAATACTACATATTACACTGACTTTTCTAAGGATTATTTATAAAAATACTATCATATGATAGATGGAGTTTTTTGTGTTTATAATAGCTTAATTTTTTGATAAATTGCTGATCTAAAATGCCTAAACACGTTCATCCATATTTTAATTATTCGTAGAAAAATGGGAGATCAATTACTACAGGATTATTTCCTGTTTCTTTTCATCAAGGATGAAGAAATCCTTAGTTTGATACAAGTTGTCAACCATTTATTTTTACTGTATATAAGAAACTTCAATTCCTGTTTTACGTTTCTATGAATTTTGCGGAATTCTTGGGCTGAATGTTTACTGCGTATATGCATACCTCAATCTGTCAAAAAATAATTCTGTCTTCTTTAGCCCCGGGTCATGGCCTGCAGGGGCCAATAGCATTATTCTGTACATTTAAAACGCGGATGAAAATAATTTTTCTACGAAATGAGCCGTTTTCCATTCGACATCCTTCTATTTCGGAATTCTTTGAAGTAGAAGCGGATCTTTCTGCCTCCATTTCCTTCAATCGCATTCAATCAAACTCCCCTATTTTATAGACCTAGAGTAGCTTTCATCTCTACGTACAATTTCTTTCATACACACACACGCACACATATACCTAAAGGCAGATAAAAATGGTCTGATTGGATCTGAGCAACAAAGAAGTAGAGAAGTAGCATTTACGAAGATTTCTCTCCAAATCGGGTCGACAACCATTTCGCAGAGTCCTTTGGAGATTTTTTCCCCCTTCTTGAAGTGAACCCGATGTTCGGAAAATGTCGTTTTAAATTGACGGGCAAACATTTCCTAGCTCTGAGCCGAACCCAAGCACAAAGCTTCTTTTCGGCGTATAATACGTGTGCTCTCCAAATGGCGCGGCAGTCTGCATAGGAGTGGGCTACTTGTGCAGTACTTGTCCCTAACAGTAACGATCTGTAAGCAGACATCCCCTTAAGCGGCCATCTCAGCAAATGGCGACGAAGTAAAGGATGGCCAAAACGCCCAAAGATGAGAGATCACAATGCAGAATCGAAACAACGTGGTCGTGTTTTACGACGACGAGGAAAAGGTTTTTATTTCAGCTGCAGCGGATTTACGAGCGTAGAGATGATGGAGGCGGATTCAGACAGATATGGCCTACTCACGCATTGCCTGCTTTGACGAAAAGCGAAAAAAGAAAATAGTTTCCGTCCCGATTCATTTCTTCATAACAAAACCGACGCCCGGAACTACACATATTACAGCGGTATAAAACAATTGTATAACAATCGAGTTGCTTCAGAATGAGTAACTCCGGCATATAACCGAAATACAAACTGCTGAGGGGAGGGGGAATACTAAATTTTGTATTCACCGGCATCATAAATACTGAGTATTTGCTTCCACAATGTGCTTTCAAGTCGACAGATCCGAAATACATAATCTGATAAAGATAACAGAAAAGCTGCACATACACGGCAAGTTAATGAGACAAGAAAAAGATTGGAAAACATTCCCTTATCTTAAAAAAAAATAATAATAATCATGCATCAGAAATGCCTTAAACTGCTATCAGTTATGTATTAAAAATATGTTTATTTACACACAACTGCCTTTTTATGGGTTTTTTTCAAAGTTGTCCAGTTAATAATACTACGAGCAGTTAAATAAAGTAGTTTAATTTCTATGGCTTTTCATTTTGCATATCATTTGCACTTAAAACATTCACTTCTGTATGTATATTTGCCCTAAGGGTATCATAAAAGTCATTATTCAGTTTATCATTTTTACTTTCTTTGGGTTATATGCAAAATCTTCGGAAATAATAACTGTAATGTATAAAAGAAGGACTTAAGTAAGGTATCAAGCCAAAATATCAATTATACCCCAAAATATTGACCTGAGTGAAAGAGAAAGCCCTATATATTTATCGACGAATTTGGAAGGAAAATATGTTTTTTTTAAGGGCATATTTCTAGAAACACTAGAGCGGCTCCAATGGTGTCCATATAAATGAAAAATAATGCTTTTTTTAAGGGTAGCATACTTAAATTTTGCCTTACAGATATTTAATCGGGTGAAAAAAAACACTTCTTTAAGATAGGACTATGTATTTTTTTATAGAATACAACAGCGGTAGCATATTATATAAGTTCTTTAATTACTCTATTGGATTCAAGATTTCAGAAGCCAATCAATACATTTGGGAAATTCAGGGAGTATTATTGAGCATTTTGTTCCTCTCTAGATAACGAATCAAAGAATACTTTCCTAAGCGATAGTAGAAATTACAATCAAAACTTCCAAATTTATAAAACTTTTGGGTAGTTGCAATAATAATTCTCACCAATAAAACTACAGTGAAAATATGGAAAGCTGTTTTACACACCAAAGTTGTTGGTTCAAGAATGTGTTTGTTAGATATTAAATAAGTTGTACAAATAGAAGTTAGAAACAAAGAAAAGTAGAAACATACTCTGTTATTAAGGTTTTATTTTAAAAAATATGAGAGATTATATCAACGATGGGAAAAGTTATTTTATCTTGAAGTACAGAAACTGGTCTTGATAGCTGAATTTGATGTGACAGGATGATGGGTGAAATATAATAATAAACATTCTACTACGAAATATGCACTTTAAGGAACTATTCGTTTGCAGCATAAAAAAGTCCCTCCAATTTGGATAGAAACTGAAATGCAAAAAGTTATGTTGCACGTTAGATCATTAAGATCCAATTTTAGATTATAAAGAATTCTTAACCCTTCAAAACCTTGCTCTGCACCAATAATAACTTATTCATTCAACCAATTAATTGTATTGAAAAGGTCGAAAATCTAAATCTCCTTTTTTCAACAAGTGGAGGAAAATGCCATGCGTTATAAGCGGAAATATTGCAAGTGGTTTGCAATGCCTGGCAATCCTTTCCCAAGCCAGCTAAATAGGATTCTAACATTATCGACAGTCACCCCAGACAAATGCAATACGTTAAAGAGCGTACAAAAAGGGAAGAAACGGGCAGGAGAAAAGCGTAGTTGAAGATTATTCACTTCTTAATTGACTCTTGTAGCAGCTTTCCCTAGAGGAGGGAAACTGAAAAGGGGAGTTAGGTTTGGGGGAAAGGAGTTTTTACCCCTGCCATAGTGCCCCCAGGGAAAGAATGTTTCGCGACACAATTGAAGACGACGATTACGTTGGTTTTTATCCGCAAAGAAAACGAATGATTTTTAATCAATGCTGTCTATCCACAGTCATGGCACAAGTGGTTCTTGATTTCCGATTCGCATGCCTGCCTAGAGCCTCCTAGAACCCTTTTGTTTCAAAAGGAAAACACACAAGATTTTAAATCTTTCATCAATTACGACATTTCTCATCTTTATTCATCTTTATTCATTTATTCTTCTATCTCGCATAATTGAACAATGGGGGAGTATTTTTTTAAAAGTATTTTCCCCGGCTTCACTCTTTCAATTCCTTTTGCCGAACTACAATAACTCGTCTGGGAGCTGCATACGTTTGTGATTCGATTAAAATCTTTTCCGTTGTAAAGGGGCACATTTCTTTTCAAAAGCAATTCTTTGAATAAAGAGTGCAACAAGTATCAGCCAACCTGATGCTCAAGCGGTCGATATCTCCGAGAAAAATAGACGCAAATGAACTCGGCACAAAGAAAGTTTACTTATAAAATATGCAGAGATATCGTTTTCCATTTAATTCAAAAGACATCACTTCACTAAAAAGTGGAATAATCAAGACTATTATTTATCCAAAGAACATAGGAAGTATTTCCCTGGGAATGCATTCAAAATAAAGGATTTAATAAATATTCAATACAAAATGAAGACATTTGTTTCATCAACACGAAGTAAAACAACTCGAGAGCTTCAATACCACTCAATACCGATCTGGCGAAGAGAACGGTTTTCCTTCTAGTAGATATTTAATAAAACGAAAAAGGATGTCCTCTCGAGGCAACGTAAAAATTTCCAACTCAAAGCTTGGGCGAACATTCTTTCTGCAAATTTTCGTTCGTTACGAATCGATATTAAAGAGGAGAACCTTAAATAAATAAATTTCAACTTATTAAATTAAACTATCCGATTAAAATGAAGTAATAATTAAAAAAGAGAGCCAGAAATCAAAGGGGGCTGAAAGGAACTACCAGTGACTTGAAAGAAGGAACATACGAGATAAAAATAGAAAACTCGAATGTCCCTCTTGTTTCATAAAAGATCTACAACATTAATTTTGGAACTGTCAAAATTACGAATTTATTTTCGAGAATATTTTATTAAATGGAATAATTTCTTTAAAGACTATCGAAAATACGGGCAGAAATTTGATTCTTCTGTTTCCAAGTAGATATTATAAAGAAGCCTGTCGTACGTTTCATGTCGACTTGGACAAGAGAACAGGGCTACATTGGCTTTTTTTATATTAAAAATCAGTCTATTACTTTATTAATGGGAAGTTTCACAAATGCTTACTGTGGAATTTCTAACTTTTTTTCATATGTATATACTTAAATCGAGAAACTAAACAGAAGGCAATGCTGACAGCTAATAAAGATTAACGATAAAGATGTGACCACGAACAGTCAATTAAAGAAATATACTAAAATATACAGTACTAATGATTTGTAGAATGAATTTATTATTAAACAAAATTTGCCAACTCGTTAATATACCTATTTGCAAGCATAGCATTACTTCCGTCTGAAAAGCCATTGCATTTTACATAGTTAAAACACAAAAACTACAATAGATTTGTATTTCATTAACATAAATGATATATATATAAACTGCATTTATGAATCGTAATCTTAAAATTTTGCCTTAATTATATTTTAATCATTACATTTCATTAATACTTATCTTAATTGTTCTACTAAACATAAGAATCACTTGAACATCTAAAATCTAACCAGAGAATATGATGTTCAGTGAAACAATGAGTATAAAGTATACTTTAAACTCCCGCGTTATCCCCATAACAGTTAATTTATCTATGAACACGAGAAAATAAATTGCAAATATTGAAGGGAGAGAATATTTATCAAGATATGATTAATAAAATTTCGTCATTTCTCATCTGGATATTCAAGTATTATTGTTAAAGGAAACAATTTATTATAATTAACAATAGATAGATACATCAAGTAGCAAACCACAATTTACTACTTATTGTTATCCTGATTTTAACCATAAGAACTAAATATTTTTAAGCTAAAGATAACATTTTAACCATAAGATTCGACTATTTTTATTCTAACGATACAATGGTTAAAATTACAGACTTATTTTACATTTCTTCACTTGACCACATTTTAAAAAAAAAATAAGTAAAAAATCAACCAGAGATGGCTCTAAAAATATTTCAGGTTAAAATGTAACAGTTAAATATATATTTCAATCTTAAGTTTTTATTTATTAATCAAAATTATTATCAATCATTATTATTACTATAAATCAAAATTTTATTTATTACTCAATCAAAAAACAAAGAGCCATTTTTTCTATAAGGCTCAAGCTAGTTTCAATAAAAACTTCAAGTTATTTGTATGTAAAATCCTATCACTATTTTAATATATGATATATACGTATAGATGAGTATATATTAGGTTATATACTTTCCAACTGTATAATTTCGTACTAGGCCACCTACTCTATACTGTACATAGTAGGTAGCCTAATTTATCGTCTCATACTACATATCTGTAGGCTTTCCTATTACAAATTTATTTCTCTCGAGATTCAACATAAAAATTTACTAATAATGTTCCCATTATTAAAAAAAAGAAAAAACGCACTATTTAGGCAGAAACTAGTAATATCAAGAAATATATAAATACGCAAAAGTTTACAAAGAAATGATTAGGACTTTACTATCTTACAACACATTTGGATAAGTAATAACAATATATATATATATATATATATATATATATATATATATATATATATATATATATATATATATATATGCCAGCATTTTATAACTTAGATAGACATCGCAACTTTTATTCATTACACTATAAGCATACGAATTACGAAACAATGAAAATTATAAAAATTTATGCATGTACTAATTCCCTAACTGATGTAGCTACTAAGGCTAAGTTAGTTCCAGGGTTAAGAGGAGATCTCAAGCACTAAAGTAATTTAAGTACTCCAAGCTTCAGACACCCTTCGAAGTGCCCAGGCGAGAAGCCAAACGTCGCTCCGCAGGCGCTGATTGGACTTGCGGACGATCACAGAAGAGAATTGTCTAGAAAGAATAAAACTAATAGTTTCTATATAAACATTTTTGTATTTATTTCCTGATGTTTTTATTTGTTTAATAATGTGAATATTTTATGGGAATTTACATTATAAATCTGAGGGAAGTACAATAAATGTGCGCCCTTATAGAAACATAAAAGACTCATTTAACAAAAGAGTTTAATACATAAAAAAGATAACTCTCATATGTTTGCAAACAAAAATTTCACGTTACTCACTCGGTAATCCAGTTATCCTATTCTACCTCATTATATTTTATTTCATGCCAAAAGTGTACACAATACAGCATTACTTCAGTCTGCCTAGTCATTGCATTTTACAGAGTTAATACACAACAACTTCAACTGTTTCGCATTTCATTAAAATCTGTCAAACTTCAATTAAATGTATGTGTAATACAACAAGTTTCTTTTAAGAATCATATTCATTATACATTTGTACCCCAAAATATAAAATTCAATAATTTAAGTCATTCTGTAAGAGAACCATGATATTGACTTATATAAAAGAAATCAGAGGGAATGATTATTATAATTTTCATAGAAAAAATATTGTAAATTAATTTTATTACTCTTACATCTTTCTAATTTCAAATAAGCTGTAAGTAGCCACATTATAGGAAATGTGAATTGAAGAAAGTAAAATAGCAAGAAAATTGGTTATAAATGTATGCTGTATTAGATTTATTACACATCAATTTCACATATTTTTTTACGATTCACAGATTAAAGGTCAAGTTGCAAATATTTCCGCTCAAAACCGAATGAAAGGTAAAATATACTTAAGATACATACATACTATTTAACAAGAGTAACAAAATTAAATCAGATTAATAACGTAATTAAAAAAAAGCAAAATATTCACTCTTCATATCCTAAATTCCTCTTACCTTAACCAATATTTTGATAACATATATAATTATGCATTGTTTCCAACTGCTATCTTGTATTTAATGTTTAAACTCATTCGACAGTTGCATGTCATTTAAATACAAGCATAAAACAAAAATGTCGATACCATGTTATTTCAAAGTACAAACATTTCTACGTAAAGTATTCTATTGTTTCATTTTAAAACATATATATTCTTTTATAGCAGTATTAAATTATAGCACGACATATCACACACACAGAGATACATGTATATATATGATTGTATGTTGCATGGATAATGTTACATATAATTATTGTAAAGGTATAAAGAGATATAAAGGGTGAAAAATATATATGATATTGCTTTCAATAATAGTAGAATGGAAGTTTCGATGTTTCCCCCCATCAAATCTTCAAGCGCATTAGAACAGCAATAAAATAAATTCTAATGTATTAACTTGATATCCATTTTCATATGCAATCCAATTAATTCATCTATACTCATAACTTTTAGGAGATTCAATAATGATTTCAAAATTAACCTCCGATTCTCATAAAAATTTTTACCTATTTTAATAAAATATTCCAAAAATTTTTCAATGTCACTTCTTTGACAAAGTTTTAAAGGAGGCATTTCATTTGCATAAACTCAATCCGTAATCGAATAAGAAAAATAATAGAGTGTGAATGGATCATTTATCCGACCTCATTACAAGTAGAGGTGTCCCCCCTTCACAATATGAAGCTCCAATACAAATCTCTTCAAATACGTGAAAAAACATCATCCCCCGTTCGTGCAGATCCCATCCCTGAATGAAATAAATGCATTCACGAAATTCCATAATTATCATTTTCGAAACAAAATGGTGATACAAGACTCCGGGGACACCCACCTCCGAAACACGCGCACCAGCCGACTCGGGGCGGCGGATGGCATTGCAGCTGCGATCCGCGGCATTCTCTCCCGGACCGATCGCGGATGCGGGAGCTGCGCGGCATCCGCACACGGAGCTGGCGGCGGGAGATGAAGCGGCCGCTCCCCAATCCTAGCCCACTTCCACACTTCGACACACATGCTGAGACTCCAACAACAGGGCTGCATTCCAGAGTGCCACAAATATTACTTCCTCATTCGCGAAGATATTTTAATGTGGATGCACCAACACTTGTTTAGGTTTCAAATAAAAATACTCATTTTATTTCCCAGTTCGATTATCTTTTGATAAAAATATAGATTTCCCCTATAAGCAGTGTTATATATTATCTTTGTTACCCATTACACCTCTTTAAATTTTTCAGTAAGATAAGATATATAATCATACACGTAGGTGTGCGTATGATGTATGATATACACGATGTTAGAATTTTATACTGTTATCTGTTTAAAAGTAGACATATTACAAAATGAAACAATAGAGCACATTAAATATTGGTCTTATTTTTCTTATTTTTATACTTCTGTACTATTTCAGCAACATGATGATTTCAGACTTCATTGGAGTCAACACCAAAAGCTACAGTTTAGGCGCTGCTGCATTTGAAAATGGTACCAATACTACTTCCTGATTCAAGAAGATATTTTAATGCGGATTTACCAACACTTGCTTAGCTCTCCGATAAAAATACTCATTTTATTTCCCAGTTCGATTATCTTTTGATGAAAATAAATGTAGATTTCCACTAGTAGCAGTGTTATGTATTACTTTTTTTACTCATTACACCTCTTTAAATCTTTCAATAATACGGACGGATAACCACACACGAATCTGTACATATCATATACCCTATGTTAGAATTTTATACTGCTATTCCTATAAAAGTAGAGGTATTCTAAAATGGAACAATGGAGCATATAAAATATTGGTCTTATTTTTCTTATATTTGCACTTCTGTACTATTTCAGCAACATTATGATTTCAGATTTTATTGGAGTCAACACCAAAAGCTACAGTTTAGGCTTTGCTGCATTTGAAAATGTTACCAACTCTACTTCCTGATTCACGAAGATATTTTAATGGGGATTTACCAACACTTGCTTATCTCTCAGATAAAAATACTCATTTTATTTCCCAGTTTGATTATCTTTTGACAAAAATATAGATTTCCCCTATAAGCAGTGTTATATATTCCTGATTCGCGAAGATATTTTGATGTGGATGCATTTGTTACCCATTGCACCTCTTTAAATCTTTTCAATAATATGGACATATAATCATACACGTAGGTGTGCGTATGATATACACGATGTTAAAATTTTATACTGTTATCCCTATAAAAGTAGACATATTATAAAATGAAACAATAGAGCATAAAAAATATTGGTCTTACTTTTCTTATATTTGTACTTCTGTACTATTTCAGCAACATGATAATTTCAGACTTCATTGGAGTCAACACCAAAAGCTACAGTTTAGGCGCTGCTGCATTTGAAAATGGTACTAATACTACTTCCTGATTCACGAAGATATTTTAATGCGGTTTTACCAACATTTGTTTAGCTCTCCGATAAAAATACATATTTTATTTGCCAGTTCGATTATCTTCTAATAAAAATAAATGTATATTTCCCCTAGAAGCAGTGTTATATATTACCTTTTTTAAACCATTACGTCTCTTTATACCTTTTACAATAACAATATCAACATTAAGTGAGGGACACAAAACCATATATGTAGGTGTGTGTATATGATGTTAGAATTTTATACTGTTATCACTCTAAGAGTATGCATATTATTAAACGAAACAATACAGCATTTTCAGCAAAACTGGTCTTATTTTTCTTATGCTTGTATTTCTATACTAGATCAGCAACATGATTACAGACCACATTAGCAACAACAGGAATTTTCAAAAGCCACAGTTTCGGCTGCTGTATTCGAAAATGGCACAAATACTACTTTCATGATTCCGGATGATATTTTAATGCGTATTTACCACCACTTGCTCAGCTTTCGGATAAAAATACCTCAGTCGAAGAGCTGATAAAAATAAATGTAGATTTCCCCTAGAAGTGCTATATATTATCTTTTTTGACTCATTGCACCTCTTTATACTCTTACGATAATAATTTTAACTTTATGTATGGGACATATCATATTCCTGTATGTGAGAGAGATATGGTGTTAGAATTCTTTACTTTTTATTTCTATAACAGTACACATGCTATAAAAAAGAAACGATACAGCCCTTTTAGTAAAACTGGCCTTATTTGTATTATACTTTTTATACCACTTCAGCAACATGTTGATTTCAGACCACATTGGCAGCAACACCAATTTCCAGAAGTCACACGTATGGCTGCTGCATTCCAGAATGGCACAAATGTTACTTCCTTATTTGCGAAGGTATTTTAATGCCGATTTACTAACAGTTCCTCAGCTTTTGGGAAAACATGCTCATTTATTCCCAGGGTTCAAATATCTGACATAATCTGATAACAATGAATGTAGATTTCAAGGAACGATGAAATAATCATTATGCATCGCCACAGATGGTAAATCAGGGACTTATAACTAAGAAAAGATTTCTTTTATCAGGGCGACACTTCCCACTTTTGCTACATGCTGAATCTCTAAAAATAACAATTTGCTAGAGCCACAATTTCAGCTGAATTTTAAAATTTCGCAAATATTTGTTCCTTTGTATGATATTTTAGTGTGGAATCACTAGAATTTGTTTAGCTTTAGGATAAAAATACTCATTTTATCCCCCGATTTGGATATCTTTACAAATTCAGGTAACAATAAATATTACTTCAGTGTTCTTAAAGAAATTTTAATGCAGATTTTTTAACAATTAACTTTCCGAAAAATATTCATTTCATCACTCGGTACGGATACCTTACATAATCTTATAACATTAAATGCGATTTCAAGAAAGGAAGAAATGATCATAATGTAACTTCACAGATGGTGAATCAGAGACTATAAAAAAAAAAAAAGATTTTTATATTGTGGTCAGTGCGCCACTTCCCATATTGGTAAACATATTGAAACTTTAACAACGCTAATTTGCAAGAGCCGCAATATCGGCTGCGTTCCAGAATGATTCTAAATATTACTTCCTTATTCTCGAAATCTTAATGCCGATTGACTAAGAGTTGCTTAGCTTTCAGCAAAATGTTCTTTTTATCTCCCAGTTTGAACATCTCACATTCTTTGGCAACGATAAATTTAGCTTTCATGCTACCAAGAAATAAACATTACAAACTGACTCAGATGGTGAGTCAGGAATTTACTAATTAAGAAAAAAATTTATTTCGTGGTCAGTACGCCATTTTAACATGAAGTGAACCTAGATTGTTTACAACACGTTAGAAATTACGATGTTCTGAACAAATTCTTTATAGCCGAAAGATTTATTAATATAGATGTAATAATGTGAGTCTGATAAATAAAAATATCCTAAAGTAGTTAATCAGATTATATTCCAAATATGGGCTAGAATGATGACCGGAAAAAGATATGAGCACTGATATTGCTATCACACAGCACAAAAGTTTTTCGATACGTTAGAAATTCTGAATTTCTGTGTCAATTTCACAGTTTGCAGTCTCCCGAAACAAGTCATTTATAATATAAAGACAAGTCGTGTATTCATAAAAAACAAACAATAGAAAAACATGATTTAAGATAATAAATAGGTAGTTTATAAATAAAAACATACAGAAAAAACATCAGAAATGTTATAAAATATAGGAAAAAGAAAACCAAAATAAAAGTTTTTAGCAATTAAGTTTCGTGATTTAAATTGGTTGATTTCCTTATGTAATACTGTTAATCATTTAATTATTATATAGTATATTATTGCCTTCAAATTGTTTATTTGTGCACATTTAATTTTCATACAATAATTCCTACAAAGAAACATCTTCATTACTTTATAACAGAGAGTAAAATGGATACTACAAAAGCCTTCAATTTCAACAACATTATGAGATTCCAAATGTATGGGTGCGTTTTTGGCGCTCAAGTAGGTTTCATTCGTTTTCAGTGGCATTGCATTTTATGAGGAAATCCCTCTCATAATTATAATTCTGTTATCACAACCTTATTCTATAAATGTCCCTAATAAAATTTAGTTTCATTCATTTGTTTTTTCAAATATTTCTAAAGTTTGAAATCCAACAATTTTTACTCTGCTCTAGAATTTTTTAAATTCCTTTTTTTTTTAATTTTTTTTTGTATATTCATGAAGTTTTCTGATATTCTAAATAAAACTTTAGAAAAATTAGAAACGTGATTCACGGAGAAAAATATTTTTATTAAAGGTAAAAATCTGGCAGTTAAAGCAAAATAAAAACATAAGCCTACTTTAAGCTAGAAGATATACAAGAAGCATTTGTGTAAAAATTCAAAACAAATTAAACGGGAAAAAGCTAACTCGAAAAATACAGATTTTTTTTAAACATTTGTGCGTTATGACTGTTAGTTTTATTTATTTATTTCATTTTGCACTATTAATTTCTTAGTTGAAATAAGCTTTGTTTACATTTAAGCGGTTTCTGATAAGTTGTTTAAAAATTTAATTTAACAAAAGAGGTTTTAAGTACAGATTCCAGATTAAATTATCATTTCAGTAAATTAGACTTGCTTGTAATATTTACAAAAATGTATATTTATAGCAACTTTAAAATCATTTCAATTGTGCCCCCCCCCCTAAAAAAAAAAAAAAAAACTATATACCTTTGGTCAAAATATGAACAAAGAACACTTTAAGACTTGAGAAAGCCTGTTTGTTATTAATAAGAATGATTTATTTTCGCAAGAAACAAAATAGGTACCCAAATAACAATAAAAATAAAGCACTTTCTAAATAAAAAAAAATTAGCTTACTTGATTATTACCTTATTTTTGGTCTTTTCCTATTCTATCATCATTATACAATACCTAAAGTAGACTGTATTTGCATATTAATTTGTATAAAAATACACACAGCATTATACTAAATATTCTATTAATCTAAAAAAAAACTGGCTTAAAAAAATCTGTTAATAAAAAAGTAATTTTTGTTGGTCTTAGATTACCATCTTAACAAAAGCGCAGATGTTTCCCTATTTATGTAATTATTCCGAGTAATAAAATGTCTGACTTCCAAATTACCAAAAGCATTTCGAAACGAAATCGACAATAATTTATTTATATTGATGTATATTAGAAGAGGAATGACAATTGCGGTTTATATAATTCAAAACAAAAGTATTTTTAGACCTTTTTTTTAACTATCGCGGAATAAAATTATTTCTGTTTTTTTTATAAGAATATCATTTTTATTAGTTTAACAAATGTAAACGAATACACAATATATATTAAGATATAATTAGATAAAAAACATTCAATGAAATTTTAATATCCAATGGCGTATCTCAATCAAGATGTAATTAAGTCACAGCTTTGCTTATACATGACACATATTTATTTAATGCACAACCATTCATGCTTATTTCTAAAATCTCTAAAAGCTAGACGACATCTGGATTGGAGAGTATAATTTTAAAATATAGATGAAAAACATGGTGGCATTTTTTTAACTTCTAAATTATCTTCTACCAATCTTCATTTCACAAGGGTATTTTAAACTAGCAAGAAATTTAATGTTTTAAAAAATTGATAGAAACACACTTCTGTAATATAAAGAAATTGCCTTTCTTTTCATTTGTTTTCGCTTATGTCTGAGCAAATACAACAAGGAAGTACAATATTTACATAGATAACGAATTATAAATATATACAAAGAAACATTTATAGAATTTTTTTTAATTGTTTTCAGAAGACATTTTTAATTTTTTTTTATATCCACTTGGGTTTAAAAGCGACTTATGAACATTAATAATGCTTTTTACATTGCATGGAGTTTAAACTAAATTTAAAAATTTAAAATAGGGAGAAATTTGTCGCTGCACAATCGCTGCTTAAGATTGCTTACATTTATTTCTGTAACACCATTATCGTCTTCTTTTAAAAAGCGAATAAGAAATAGAATAGCAGCTTAGAACAGGTTGAGAAGCAGAAGTATTTTGGCTTCAGAAAGAAAGCTTTTTATCAATTTGTGTAGGAATTTTGGAAATTTGAAGTCATTACTTGAGTAACGAAAAATAGTGGACATTCACCCCTTTAGATGTAGCAGTATATATATATATATATATATATATATATATATATATATATATATATATATATATATATATATATATATATATATATGTGTGTGTGTGTGTGTGTGTGTGTGTGTAAAATATTTGAGAACTTATAAAAATTTTAAAGCTGTTTAGCAATCCATATACAACTCACCGATTCTATGAGCAAAAGAAGCTAAAATTCATTCGCGATACTTTGTATGTTAAACATATTTTGCGTTACCTATTAGTACATATGTTTCCTTGGACATCCATCTGACGTTCACAATGTCCAGACGGCATCCATATGGCATTTTGAACGTCAAACGGATGTCCACTGGAACTCGTAGGTTATTAGAGTTCATTCAAAATTACGCGAATTATCTGATTTAACAAGCATAATTTTTTTTAGGCCTTTATTTTTTTCTATTGCTTGTCGAAATATAGAGTCTGCATAAAGATTAGATAAGAATTATTCAGACAAATATTCTATTGATTATACTTCTACTATAATGAATGAGAAAACTTCATTGGCGAAATAGAAATATTATTTAGGAGATTATTATCTGATCTATTTTACATAAAACCCTCCGTTTTTATTTATAAAGAAATACACTGAAATCTTATCACAATGTACTCACATATTTACCACTCTAGTTAGTATTAAGTACTCGGAAGTTTTGGTTATGCAAATGCTGAAAACATTCAGTATGATTAATAAATACAGAATCAATTAAATTAAGCTTTTTTGGTGTACTGAGAAGAATTATAGTTTCTTATATCTATGGAAGGAAAGGGGAAAGAAACTACACTAGCGGCAATTCAAATTCTTCTATACATAAAATAAACCATCATTCATGCTATTTTTAACATAAAAAGCGATATTTTAAAACAGATACTAGAGTATTAAATTAATTTAAGCTGCAAATATTTTGCATTTAACCGTCAAATTTTTTATAAGATCATAATGCCGGAAAATTACCTCATCATCAGATTGAAATAAAACTTAACAATTCTAAAATTCATAATTTAAGGAATCTTTAGTCATTATTTGCATATTTATTATGATCTAACAAGAGCTTTATTCTAATTTTTTTTTTTTAATTTCAATTTTTTTTAGTATCATTCTGAAATTCTCCTTTGCAGAATTTTTGTCTTCGAAACAGTACAGTTACGTAACTTTTACTTGAAATACAATTTCGTAGAGTAACCTGATTTTAAATATGCAGAAAAATAAAAATTCTACAAAATGTCACACTAATATTGTATAAGGAAAGTGAAATAAATCTGTCCGAAAATACTAAGGTAAATAAACTTGAACTATTAGCCATAACAATAGAGAAAAAATAACATATAAAACTGCTGTTTTCAGGAGTGTTTTTATAACTTAAAAATTAACTTTCTGTATTTGATTTTATAAAAGTTTTGTATCAAGTACAAATCAATCACATCTACAGTTCTCATCTCATTATAACTCATAACTGCAAATTTGTGAGTGAAGCTCAATTATTCAGTGATGACTATCTTCTATTAACTCCTTTTGCATCATATTAAAAAATGGAAAAAGGTTGCTTGTAAGCAAACATCTTTTTTATTGTTTCAAAATGAATGAGTTTTGAAGAGTAATCTGAATCTAATAATAAAACATAAAAATGCTTTATTTAGCAGTGTTTTTATAAATGAAAAATTAATTTCTCCTGTTTGATTTCTTAAAAGTCTTATCTCAAATATGAATCTGTCACAACTATATTGCTTTCACCTTGCTATGACTCATAACTGAGAATGAGAGGAACTCAATTATTAAGAGATGATAATTTTATATTAACCCATTTACATCATACTAAAAAATGGAAAAATGTTCCTCGTAAGCAAAAATCTTTTTTATTGTTTTAAAATTAATGTATTTTCAAGCGCATTACTAACGTAATAATTTTTCTGTTAAAAATGCCAAAAACTGCCTAAAAAATTGCGAGCGTGTACGCGTTTTTGTGATAATAACCAGGAAAATTCTGTTCATATATGTACTTATGAATCAAATAGGTTAAACTTAAAAGGAAATTAACTGTGGTTTATATATTAAGTATCATTGGGATGCCATTTCGAACTATAATGTAAAATAATCAGTGTAGTATGCAAATAAGATTTTTGATAAAGATTGATTGATTGTGAGAATCTAAGGTCATATTTTCATTCAGATTAAGCAGATTCTGAAAGGATATATGCATTTAAGAAACAAATAGGTTAAACTTAATAAGGAAATGAACTGCGGGTAATATATTAAGTATCATTGGGATGCCATTTCAAACTATAATGTAAAATAATCAGTGTAAATAATGCACATAAGATTTTTGATAAAGATTGATTGATTGATTGTGAGAATCTAAGGTCATATTTTCAGATTAAGCCGATTCTGATAGAATATATGCACTTATGAAGCAAAAAAGTTAAACTTAAAAGGAAATTAACTGCGGTTAATATATTACTTATCAAGGGGATGCGATTTCGAACTATAATGTAAAATAATTAGTGTATCATGCAAATAAGATTTTTCTCAAAGATTGATTGATTGTGAGATCTAAGGTCATATTTTCAGATTAAGGTGATTCTGAAACGATTCTCCATGCCAGCAGTGAGATCCAAACCAATGGCCTTCGGTACAAAAAGATACTAAAGGTTATATAATCTTACAAGCTAGGACTTCATCTTTATTAAAGAAAACAAAATGCATCCATGTTATTATATAAACTTGTCATTATTTCCCGCATATCAAATGCACATTTCCAAATATAGTACAAACTTAACACTAGATTGCCCGAGATTTCTTGTATACCTATATTCCCCCAAAACAGTCAAAATGACTGCATTGTGAAAAAATAACAAATATGTAAAGAAATTTGTTTAAAATTAATTTTTAATATTATATAATAAAGGAGGGCGGAAGTAACTACAATTATTCATAAACCCATTTATATGTTATAGAAAAAGTCACCAATTTCTAAGAAATTGTGTCATTATATTTCATAATTGTTTTTCTAATTGAAATTAAAAAACAGTCAAAATGACTGCCTTGGGCAATCTAGTGTTAAAGAGTACAAACTAGTTTTAAAATAAAGAAAATATTCAGCCACAAAGATTTACATATACAGGAGTATCATCATGAAATGAAAATAAAAGTTTTTTTTTAACATAACTAAATTACTGTCGGAATTATTGTCTATAGCGCATTTCAACTTAAAGTTGAAATGCGTTACCTTTCCTTACAATTTTTTCAAGTTTTAAAAATGAGTATATATTTAAATATTGTACAGAAAAACATTAAAAGCATACTCCTCTTCTTACTAGTTACGATTAGTAGGAACGTAACAAGTAAAAATATGGAATAATGTAAATGCACTACAAACACTATTTTAAATATTGAAAATCCTCAAAACCTAACCCTAGTTTCATCTAGCTTACAATCCGTCACATTTCTTCTGCGTCAAAACTGAATCTTATTTATTGGATTTCATTCCTGCTTCCATAACAAATTTTAATCTGTTCTAGAACAATAAATGATAAAATCTAGACAGTTTTTCCTTTATGAGTAGTTTTGTTAAAAATTACGAAATTGGATTAGATAAAAAGTAGGTCGTCAGGAAATTAGACGATGACCTAAATATCTACTGCAGAAAGGAAACTAAAAATATTAGTTTTAATTGGTAGTTTTGTTATTTTATCATCAAATAATCGATTCTAAGAAAATATTCACAAGCTGAAGAGTATTCCCGAAATAGCTTAACATTAGAATCTTTGTAGGGACATATGTTTCTAACAAGATTAAAACACAACTCAGAAAAAATATTATACATTAAGATTTCCATAAAAAAACACTAATAACTTTTTAAGGCTATTTTAACTACACGGGCCACCAAATGAAGACTACAATACAGTTTATGGATATATTTGTATTTTAAAGATTACTATGGAGTAATAAAATTAGAAGAGATAATTTTCCATGCATATAAATTTTCAACCATTTTAATTTGCTACAGAATCTAAACTTCATCTGCAGAATCTACAAAATCTACAGAATCTATAAAACCTATGGAATCTAAATTAAATTATTGTATAGGTTATTACAACACGAGACATTACAAATAGCAAGTAATCTGTTAAAATGTATTGCGGTTTCACTCCAATGCAGAGAAGTTACAGACCAGGCCCGGCTAACCCAAAGGACTGCGTGCTGCACATTCGGTAAGCATTTTGTTTCGGTTCTCCGTAGTGTGTAAATTTTTTAGGTAAAAATTTAGAGCGATGTATTATTACGATAGTTAATAATTATTCATAAATCAGCAATAGAACAGCTAAACATTTATAACTAAACAAGTATTCATAACAATAATAATCAATACAACCAATCGCACTTACTAACAATCATTGCGATATTTGTTGCATTTATAATTTTATGTATTCCACAGCAGGTCACCTTTTCGGTCACCTCTATCATAACCAAATATTTAAAACTCTGAATATTGACTCAAATTTGCAAGGTATCCGGATTTTAGTAAAGGTAAATTAGTATTTTTTTTCATTTATTGTATTACCTTTTGTAAATAAGATAACGCAATAAATAAAATCTCATAAATTATCAGCATCTTCTACAATATATTTTATATACTTTTATAAACTAGTAAAGGATTTGAAACAGCTTTTAAATAAGTTTACATTTAGTTTTTCTTAAGAAGGCTAACCAGTATTTTAAGTATGCAGATTTAATTACAATTTAGTACCTTGCTAAAACACACTTATTTAACAAGGGCAAGCAACAGAAAATTTATTTTGAAAAAATATGAAATTTACACCAAAAAAAAGGTCAGCATGCGGCCAGAATGAACCCTATAATTTTTGCTTTAAATCAACAGATTTTTTCTGCTTCAAAATAGCACGTTGTTGCATTGTGTTAGGAAATCCTGGAATAGCCAGAGAATCAAAATTCTCTTTGCCCCTATCAAGACTTGAAAAGCTAAAACGCCTTGACAAGGGCTGAAATGTCCCGGTATACCAAAGCATATTTTCAGGTGTGCACCCTGGCCAAACGATGGCCGAATGGCTAGGGTGCTGGCCTTCGGAACCGGAGTTCGTGGGTTCGAATCCCACTATGGCATGGATGGTTGTAGCCGTTCGGAATCGGCTTTAATCAGTAGGTCCCGGTCTCATTAGCCCTCGTGTGCAAAACAGTAGACCGTAGCACTCCAAACCAAACCAAACCAGGTGTGCACCCTAGTGTTCATGTCAGAGATTTATATAACTCGCTTGATTTAAAATTTACTCATTTTAATTAATAATAAGCAAGAGAAGATTGAATAAAAACAAATGGTTAAAATGGTTTAATAAAGATATGTTTGATAAATAAAATTAAATCGCCATTTAAATTAAATTATTTTATTTTAGATTTGGTATACAGGCATCCATAAATAAAAGGGTAAATTTTGCCAGTGGAATTGATTATTTTCAATCACTGATTTCAATGTTTTGCTACGAATGACTTAATTTCTCCTTTAACTGTTTATTTGCATTTTTAAAAATACTTTTAACTTTAATGAGTTGTATAAACCCTCTGAAGCTCAACAACACAGAATTGAAAAATATTTTTTACATGTAAGAATTTATCATTTCTAATATAAAAAAATAATTAAAATAATTTATAATAGGAAAATAGAAATTTCAAAAGTGTGTAGTCTACAAACAAAAAACATCTAATAAAAATATTTTTAAAACATAAAATATATATAAAGTGAAATAAACACTGTAAATTACTGTGCATAAAAATTATCTTTAAGTAAAGAATTTAAACTATCTTCTCCTGTTCCATTTTTTTTTATCACTGAAATAAACTTTGGATTTATTAAATAAGTTTCATATACATTAAATGATGTAGGAAATTGTTACCAAAATTAAGCTTAGTACCGCTATTTCATAGAAATTCTAGGAATAAATTGCATTAACTGCAGTACTGCGGGGTAGGAGGCACCAGCAATACCTCTTTGCTGGCTAAGCAAAGCTCACTATCTAAATGAATTCAAGCTTTGGGCATGTTGTAAATCTGCAACGATGATACAGTTGAATAGAATATACAATATTTTTATACTAATGCTTCCCCGTCTGTAGTCTAACAATTATGGCAGCCCTAGCCAAAACACAAGGTTTTCAGAATATTTTGGTGTCCATTCAAACCAAACCACATCCGCTCCCATATTCTCCCATGCAGTTCAGTCAACATTATTGTTTCGGATGGTAACTACCGGTATGAAGATAAATTCCACGGAGAAAAAATATAACAGAACTACTTTGTATTTCTTTGCCCACGAACATAGCTGTTCAAGTCTTTCTAAGAAAGGAATAACAATTTTGGATAGCAAATGTTTTACCGCATCTATTTAGATCTAGAAAATATATCTTTAAAAAATATCAGTTATACAGAATAGTGTCCACAAAGGGCAAAATGACTCCTTAGGTAATTCTTGTATTAAACAGCCAGTTTCTTCATGTTTCTAAACTGCACATATGTTCCGTTCAGTTTTAAAATCCAGAAACATTAAAAAAACTAAATTTTTTTGGTCTTTATCAAGAATTATAAAGAGTGAAACATCTTGATATAAAACGACTTAATACAAGGTTTGCAGAACATTTTGGTGTCCTTCTATTATGAAATCAAATCACATCTCCAAACACTTCCACACGCATTTCAATCCACATTATAGTTTCGGTTAGTAATTACCGAGCTGAAGTTTTGATTAAGTACAGGTAATGTGATTTAGAACATTAAAAGATTTTCAAATTATTAAAAATATTAATCAAATAAGATTTTAGACAAATGCTAATTATTTAACAATATAAATCTGTGCTTTTAAAAATGATTAGTGTGATATTAAATTGTATTTATGATTTATTACAATAGATAAGCTATAATATAGAAAATTAATCTCTCTCTCTCACACACACACGTACATCAGTGGTTCCCAAAGTGGTTAATGCAGGAGCAACTTGGTGAATTATTGACAAATGAGAAGCCGTTTCAACAATGTTTCTACAAGTTCTGGCTACAAAAACAGATAATGATATTATATACTGCGTTGTGAGTCACTGTACAGAAACAGTTTTAGTTAGTAAAACGTAGATTTAGAGAGTTATGGACCTAATTACGAAAAAAATATAGACTACAAATTAGGGCTTGTGCTGATGTGCGAACGTTAATCATAAACATAGAGTCAAACATAAACTCATGGCAACCCATCAAGTTCACCCATCTCATTAGTAGCATTAAAGAATACTATTTTTATGATTTGAAACATAAGTTAATGCTCTGAATAAATATATTTTACCCGTTTCATTTATATTTGTTTTTACTACTAAAAACACGAGAGTTAAAACTGTAATTTTGTTATGTAGTTTAAGAGATATTTTTATTTGGGGTTTCACGGCAAGGTGCTTACTATGAAAAGGAGTCCGCAGAAAGAAAACTTTGGCGAACACTGATACATACATATATAAGCACACACATATGTAGGCATTTTTATAAATGGCTATGTAGCTCTGTTGTAATGAAGAAGGAATAAACACGTAGTTAAATCATAAACTAATAATTCTTACTAATTAAAGATTTTAATGTATATTTACAATAAAAAATTATAAGCAAAAATTATAATAATAAAGCATAAGTAGTATAAATAACGACCTCGATATTTTCTTGTTAGATATTAATTCATCAATGAAGCAATTACAGAAGTTCACAACTAATTTTAAAATTTAGTTTAAAAATACATCAGTTACTTTAAATTTCTCAGTTTCACCTCAGAGGTTTAAAACAACCTTTTCCATTAGACATCTTTACAGTTTTGACGAAAGAGACTGTTTCAGTCCTTGAAAAGACTAAATTGACAGTTATTTACTTTTAACAGTTAATTTTTGAAGTTGTTTCGTTCTTAACTCTCATTGCTTTTAAAATTACTTTTCTTACATAGTTTGTTTATAGATCTTTATTAAACTAAGATACTAAAACTAACTTTTTTAACAGACGTTAACAGAATTAAAACAACGCATAAGAATTATACCTAAGAAGTGATGTCATGATTCTTAGATTGTTGAGTACAAGTCTACATTGATACCATCTAACATAAAAATAGATTTTTCTAATCTTAAATATATGTAAATTAAAAGCAAAATTAACTTTTGAGCATCAACAATGCAAGGGTTTATTTAATACGATACAAAACGTCTAAGCACAATGAAAAGGATGCGTGTTTTATAAGAAATTACTATTATAGTAAAAACGAGTCTCAAAAGTCTATTCTTGTAATCCTATTTATAAATCCATAAGACAAACTATTTTATTAGTTTCTGTTAAAAATATTATTCCAATATCTTCCTAATAGTAAGGGGAGATCAGAAATTCTGTTGTATTATCTTATGAACATTTTGAATAGTAGACCAAAATTTTATGCATTTTGTATAAGAAATTACTATTATAATAAAAACGAGTCTTAAAAGTCTATTCTTGTAATCCTGCTTATAAATCAGTAAGAAAAACTATTCTATTAGTTTCTGTTAAACAAAAATTTTTCCAATATTTCTTAATGGTAAGGGGAGATCAGGATTATGTTGTATTATCTTATGAACATTTTCATTAATAGACCAAAATTTTATATAAAAACAAGTCTCTACGCTCACAGCCTTCGGTCTGGTTATGTATAACCATTGACCTGATTTTAAAATTATTTTTTCAATCTATTTTGACTTGAGATAAATTATACCTTATTTAATAAAGATCTATGTATTTAATATTTATAATCAGATGTGAAAATGTTTCGTGTCCTAATCCAAAAATGACTACATTTTAGAAATTTTATAAAATTTTTGTGATATGCTCTAAAAATAACAAGCAATCGAAAGGAAATTTTCTTATTGTTAAGATAGCTCTTAGATGGTTATAGTAAGATTGCTCAAATTATATCTCTGAAAAAATTGCGAAAATAGTGCATGAAGTATGCAGAGTATAAATAGTAAAAGCAAAAACATATATCGAATTTTGAGAAAAGGAATAGCCTGTGTTGATATAAGAAATCTTAAAAAGAAATTAAAATAACCCGCATCTTGATATTTTCAGTAATTTTCGCGTGATACGAGCACAGACAAAACTTTCTAATACAGATAGAGGATACAGAATATTTACGTTTTTATAATTTATAAATCATACAATCATAATGGAGCTGAGAAATAAATTGAAATATGCATTTATAAATGCCCAAAGCAGGAGTTTGGTTTGTTGTGATCATTTCATTCAACTTTTTGCTACACGAGGGCTAACTAGTCCTCCATCTACTATGCTGTTTTTCTTCAAATCTATTCGAAAGACCTCAAATATCATTGTCAAAAGGGTATTCGGACCTAACATCTCTAGCACCGAATACAAGTGACCTTGCTATTGGACTATCAGAAGAATCCTACAAGGTCTCAAATTCTTGAAAAGTATCATTTATTTTTTAAATTAACTCGATGTAATAGAGGTCACATATTTGAAAACTCAATGAATCAGGCATATACTTTTAGCTATTTGTGTCTACAATATTTATATATATATATATATGTGTGTGTGTGTGTGTGTATTGAGTGCATATTAGGTAATGTGTGTTTAGCATTGATATCCTATAATGTTGTAATGAAGGTTGTAATCTTAAATAAGTTGAGTTTGCTTGTGAGATATGCATAATATAATATAATCATATTTTCATCGGGAAATCTTATCTACGGATTGAGATAAAAATGAGAGTGCATCACTTTTAAAACTACAGAATGCATAAAAAGTAGCTCAATTGGATCTCTATTATTTAAACAATCACTTTTATTTCTTGAGAGGAGAAAATCACCAGAAGTGGAAGCAAGACAGAAACATGTTAAGTATGCTCCTATGCGATATTGAGATAAAAATAAACATGAATGGAAGAATTAAAAATTTCCACAGAGAGAGAGAGAGAGAGAAAGAAAAAAAAAAGAAGGAGAAACTGCCACTATACAATATTGTTCCCTGAAGCCACTGAAAGCAAAAAATATCCCACCGAGTGCACATGAATAAAACCTTATGAAACAGTCTATTTTCATAGCGCTTTTTTCAAGTGAAAGTGGTATTTATTTCGTTACTGAATCTAGGCGCTCATGCGCTCACAGTGACCCCTAGTTTATCAAATATCTAATTAGGCCCTTTTTAAAATATTCTTGGAGTTCCTGACATCTTTTGTATTAATTAACGGCCTTATTTTCGCCCTGATCGATTTTAAATTAGAGTCTTGTATATCGAAACAGTAGGAATATTGTATTTTGACAACATTTTTTTTATCTAGCTTGGTATGGAGAGTAAAATAGTATCCAAAACGATTAATAGATAAAGAATTGTCAGAAGTTGAAAGAAAAAAAATAAATATTTATTTTTACAAATAAAGTTAACACCATACTTTTTCGGAAAATGAAAGCCAGTTCGCAAATTCAAATAAGAAAAACTTTCAAACTGCATTATTAACCTCTTAAGCTGTATTTTGTACTACTTTTTTAAAGGAATTTGACTTTGAATACAAAAATACAGATACATCTCAGAGGTGTATTTTACAAGGGTTTGTTTCTTAAAAATAATACCCAATTGATTTCATTAAACATGAAGACAAAACTAAAAAATGAAAAACATATAAACAAAATGTAACATAAAATTGTCTATTTATTGTATTAAGAACCGACTTTACTGTATTATGAAAAAACAATTTTTTAACTCCAGACCTCATTAGCTATGACGTATTTTGGTCCAACTCACGCAATGAGTTATCTATCTTTCCATCGGAAAAAAATTACGTGAAATTAAATATTGTAGAATCAACGCGGGTGAGACAATTTACCAAGCAAGAGGTGATTGAAAGATAACTTACATTCGATATTTGTTGAATTTAGCAAAATATGTTTGGCAATTATTGTCTGATGTCAATTATTCAACTACCTGCAATACATTATCGTAACATACAACAGAGATGATAGTCCTAATTACAAGTTTATATTATTTTAAACCATTTCACGCCAAATATTATAACGTAAATTAAAATCTGAGGGCCCTAATATCTTAATTTTGGAAAGATTAGTCCTTCGCCATGTGTAACACTCTACTTATATTATTTTGCCACAAATACTCTACATATTTAGGCTATCTTTACACTGAATATTCCAGTACAATTATATAGAGACATTTAATAAAAAGGAAATAACCTGCAAGTTTAATAAAAAATAGTATTGATATGAGATTTTTCATGAGTGAAAAGACTGACTAGTTGATGGTTAAATGATTTCTACTATGATATAGGAATAGTTTGATTTGGTTTAGTTCACTATGGTTAATTTTTTGCTATATGAAAGTTGATTAATCTTTGGATCTTAAGCTGTTGATCGTGAGCTAAGAATATCAATTTCAACTAATTCGAGCCTTTGGACACGGGCACAAAAAGGACGTGCAATACAGATTTGGTCATCGCCAGTTTTCTACAGAAATAGAGAAAACTTTAAACAATTATTATAAATATAGACTTAATTGTAAAGCCAACGTATACAAGGCACCAAATGGGAGAGAAAGCAAGCAAGCAGCTGTTTCGCAGTTTCGTGCGAGCTGTGTTCCCAATGTGAGAGAACTTCCAGTATAAGCTACTGACGTAAGCTCAGTATGATTTATCAGTCACAGAGTACTCTTGCACTGAGAGTTCAGCTCGGTCGAAGCTGCGAAACAGCTATCTGCGTATTTCCTCTTTCACTTTGAGCCTTAGTTATGGTAGCTTTGCTTTTAATGCTATATTCTGGCAGACAGATTTTACTTTTAAGTATATATATATATATATATATATATATTATATATATATATATATATATATATATATATATATATATATATATTAAGTTATTTAATACTGATCAGCTACTAACAAGACACGTGAGCATATATAATTTCTGTTAAAGGGAGAGTTTTATAGAAATAGTTGATCACTGGAATCGGTCTACTCTTAAAAAGTTGTTTACGGAATAACTATTAGAACTATACACAAATAGGCAATACATAAAAGATATGTATAATATTTGATTTTACGCTTTCTTTTACGGTTTTATTATTCTTGGGAATGTATGTAGGACATGTACCGATAAAACTTACGTTTTCTTGACTGTTTTCCCATTACAATTTTTTTTCAGTAAATAATATTGTGGTATGAGCCTTTTGATAAATATCAGAAATAAACCTAGGAGCATAAGGTAGTAATAGAAAATAAATTTTTGATAATTTATGTAAATTTTTTTTTCGTTTTTAATTAAAACTTTATTAACAAATGTAAAGAAAGTGAAACAAATATAAATTTATATGTTTGTATTTATGTATATATATAAAGCGGAAAAAATTTTAATACTTAAATTTTCCCAAAAAATTAGTGTATTTTATATTCGAAAGCAATATAAAATCTTTCTGTCTCAAGCCTGCGAACTCAGGAAACAAGACACGGGCAAAAAGCTGAGAACAGAAAACAATGAATCAAACCGCAAAACAGACGCATTATCTTTCCATTTGATATTTAGACTCCACGAATCCATTCCAATCTACATTTTTATATCCATTTTTGGTAGCTCTAACTTAGGGGGGAAGCCCCACTGGGGGATATGGGGTGATGGATCCCCGACCAGCAACGGATCTGGTACACCGCAGTTCCTGAATGTACTCCCTTTCAAAGGGATATGCAGTAACATTTATTTTATGTACATATTTTTCATAGGGATATGCAAAGGAGAGCATCATATGGGTAAATGTTTAGAAATCAGGAGAGGGAGAGTCAATCCCATGGGAGCTCCCGAAAGCTCTGTTCTTTCTTAATGAAACCACAAAAGCCTTGTGCGCTGCTTCCGCTAGTAACATTTGAGTTGGTCTATTATTGAATACAAAATACAATATTATGTAAGCGCGGGGGGTTAGTCATATAATGGAATTATTTGTGTCGTTTTCAGATGTCCGTCGTATTTTTACTTTCAGCGGAAGTGTTTTTATTCAACCCAATCCGGTTAAAAGGGATGGAAAACGAATTAAAATCGATTCGTATAGAAAGGCTTTAATATTTACGCCATTTTCAATACTTTATTGGTATGAGACGGATGGAATAAGATCGTGTACTGTCAAATTGAGAAATATGGCGTGAAAAGGGGTGCATAACAGTCGAATCTTCTGTCAAATACAACATTTAGAAATAAAAAACTATGTATAAATAATCATCATACGCTATGCAATTAAATATAAAATTTACTAGTATAGTAAGATGGGAAATATTTATAATCCACCATGCTTAAAAACAAAATGGTGAATGTTACAAACTCATCAAACAGAAAAATATTCTGCCTAAGTGAGAAACCCCAGGGATTTTTAAATCGAGAGTTTTGAGCTTGCATACGTCAGATTTGCAAGGATCCTGGCAATTTAGCTTGTAAGTTCTTAAAACAGCTGTTATTTATAAGTTTATACTCTTACTTTGTGTTGAACCGTAAGTGCAAATTAAGCTCTTTCACTAATATATAAATAATAAATACTGAGTCATAATTCTTTACAATACTCTACAATTTTCCCTTCTGATCCATACTGCACAGTGGAACTAAAACGGTATTATTATAATATAGTAAGTAATAATAATAACAAATTACCCCTTTGATAATGTATAAATAAATATTGAGTCATAATCCATTAACATCTTCAATTCTCATCTTAACTGTATTGGGAGACTATAAACGATAATACAATCAGTTAAAACAGTGCATTCATCATTATGCAACAAATGTTTAGTAGAAAATAATTCCCCCAAAAAGTTTCATCAGGCGATACATTACTGCTAACTGTTAAATACAGAGCATTCCTTCCTCACAACAACAATTCATATGAGACTCTGAATTTCCAGATATAAAACACGATGTAAAAATTGGGGAAATGAATATCCAGCATGCGAGTCGTACAAAATTATCGAATACTGTGACACTGCATGACACACAGCAATGATGCTCCCTATTTGGCATGTTTACAGCAAATATTCATAAACCCGAGCAACGCAAACAGCGCAAGTGGCTCAACGCGGCGTGATCATCGCGTTTGCTCCAATACTTGCGTCAATAAATAGACAAAGGTACTTAGCACGATGCATACATAATTGAAAGGTTCAATAAATGTCACAAGAAATCTCCATATACGGTTAGTATTTAACCTGGATATGCAACGTTCACCTAAATAATACTACTTTAGATTTTTGAAATTGCATTAGCAGAATTAAATAGAAATGTACCCGGTGACATTTGCCTACAAATGATGTCAATGTGATACCTAGCCTATTTTCAATATAATATTTGATTAACACAGTAGAAAAAATAACTTACATATCTTGAGATATTCCCTATTTTGTATTAACAAACTAATTTAAAGATGACTTTAGTTGATGAAAAAGGTTAATTGGTGTCATTTTATAACTATAAATCATTCAAAGTAAAATAAATAAAATTAAATGTAACATACCTTTCGAATTATTTTTGCACAGGGTTTTATTTTTATATTCTATATCTTGTTTCTACTTTAGACTAGAATATATTTTTAAGACATACAAAGTCATATCACTCGCCTAAAATTTTTCTTAGGTGTTGCTTAAGATGTTTAACACATACGGACTCCTAAACATTTAATTTTTAGAAATATTGTGATAATTGCACATTTTCTATGTACACGGTTATGATAAAAGGATAAATAATTATAAAATACAAGTTCAAATAGCTAGTCCATAATTGTCAGTGTAACTCTTTAAAAAATCTTATATCCAAAATTAATTGAGTAACCAATCGGATATTTTTTGGTTGGGAATATTCTCCATTAAAATTAATTTCCTTTCATAAACAGTTTTGATTTATATCACAAAATAATGGTTTTATGTTAAATGAAATTATATTTACCTACGTCATGTGTGGCCAAATAGTGACCCGTCAGTACAATGTTTCTACCAGCTTCCGAAGTCACGAAATTTATATTTGAAACAAATATTGCATTTATTATAGTAAATATAATATTATTCAATTGATTTACTGATTATTATCACTATAATTTTTTATGTACATTAATACATTTTAACTGTTCTATTGTTAATTTGTGAATAATAATAACATTGTACTGTTTTAAATTTTCACTTCAAACACACATTTACAGTTATATACACACACGTAGAGTGTTACCCGCACTTTCAATGCGGCTTGCAGATCTTTTTGGGCTGTCCAAGCTTTACCTGCAGGATTAATATTAGAAAAGTTTTTTGGTTGATTTAGAGCAATATGGTCTTTTTCCCCCAAAAAAAACGAATGCTAATTAGACTGGGACTTACTACTTAAAGCCGATTCTAAAGAGCTACGAACATCCATGTTGCAGTGGTATTCCATACCACGGAAAGCTTAACAAGATTATAACTATCATTAATAAATATAAGGAGCCTTCAAAATTTTGTAATACATCCAATTTAATACAACTGCTTTGATTTTCAACATATTTCCTTAACAATTGTCATAAGTTGTGCTTATGGATAAATAAATAAACGTAATGAGTACTTCTGGGTTCTTGTAATGTCAGCTGCGCTCTTCGTACAAAACACAAAATGTGAGATAAATCATACATCTATTTATATTTATACATCTCTTACATTAACACTTTTGAAATCAATCCGTTAATGTCAATACGTTTCACGTTTTAGATAATACAGACCATATGTGAACTGCGTTTAAAGAAGCACAGATTTTAACGACACGACAAACAATGCAATGCATTGATTAAAAGGAATGAGACAAGAAACTGAAACCGCTTATGGGTTTTTTTTTTTTTTTAAGAAAAAAAAAGAGAAGGGACAAGAATTGGTCCTAATAAAATTCAGAACATGCCCAGGTTTTTTAGCTATAATTCTTGCATCACTCATTGAAAAGAAAATGCCACAAAAAAGAGCTTTTCCGATGGGGATGAAGATCCTTTTAATTCCACTGTTGACAAATCCGATCTGAAATGGGTGATTTCAGGAGTGGGGAAGGGAGATTCCGGAACAGCACTCTTGTAGGAAACCCTGAATGAATGGGAACAGTTGGGATATACACGTACGTATCTCTGTAAAAACAACTTGCTAAAGATGACTGTTATCAAAACGACAGCACGTTCTCATTGGTACAGTTTATGTCTGTAAGTGCTTCCCCTCTCTCCCAATCCCTCAGTGGCTAGTTTTTTTATTTTAATTTACACTTTCTTTCATTTTATTGATACAATAGAACTTTGGCATTTCTTTATAAATGCGAGCTAAGGAGAAAAAAAAAGGAATGAATCTTTTATTGTAGACTTTTTTTAATTGTATGAGACATGCCTTATATAAAGAGAGTTGCGTATAAAAGAAAGAAAAAAAATACAGATTTCTTTAAATATGACCTCTGATATACCTTTTTTATGCCCGTAAAAAAGAGATTTAAGTTTCTGCTGTACGATTGAGTATGTTTTCGATTATCTTCATTTAAATTATTTTTCTGCACTGGTAGTTTTTATCCCTATTTACACTTTCCCTAAGTTCTTTTGCAGAATTCCATTAAATTGAGTTATTATTTTTCAAACATATAATTCCTTAAAAAGTTAAACGTAAAAAAAAGTTCAAAAATAGAATTGAGTCAATTTTTTTAAACTCGCATTTCAAATTTAGTTTTAATATCTAGTGTTTTTAGAATAAACTCGTTAAACGAAATGTCTAAAAAAAGGTACAATGATACAAAAGTGGCAAGAAACACTGATAAAAAACAAATTAATTAGTGCAGGTTGATAGATAAATGATAAATATCTGCAAAGACATTATGTTGTGTTTCTGTTTTTTTTTTATTAATACAGATGCAATAATTTGAAAGAGAAATAAATAGCAGAATTCTTAAGAGGATGCTTCAGAATATTATCATTTAATTCGATTCTGCTTTTTGTTTTTATTGATTTTATGCGTATCGAAATATTAATTGTACTGAGTGAACTTAGAATATAATTTCTGAGTTTACTGAATGTAGATGGGAGATCACAAAAGGATATTGAAAGAAATATTTCTGCTGTAAAAACAAACTAAAAAAGTAAAATTGTACATCTGTTTGTGTTCAGTGTTTTTAACTGTTCATGTTCTGTTAGTATATTACAAAAAGGTATTTTGAAATATGAGTTCAACACTTAGAAAAAAAAATGTATAAAATCTCATAGTTATTGTTTCATATAATAATCCGTAAAATATAAAAATAACTTAAAATACCTAAAACATATACATTTATATAATTGTATAAACGCTAACAAAATATCGTTCATATACTATACAGAGTATACGAAAAACAGCAAATTATATTAATTATAATTTAAGCAAATTTATGAAATTTATTATTAATAAAAAGTTTTAATTCGTTTCATTAAAAAAAATTAAAAGCGAAGCGAAGTTAAGCAGTTTTATTTATTATTTTAAATCACGAATAGTAAACTTCTTTATAACATTTTAATAATGTTCTTAAACATAAAAGTCAAGAATTCCCAAATGAAAGCTTGGAACCTTTCCTAATCTTGATAAGTTTATTTCTACTTTCAAGGTATTAAAAAATAACTCGAGTTATTAACAGGGAGATTGTCAACAGCATTACCCATGGATTCAAATGTTTTATTAGTACATTTTATATCGTAGTGTATATACCGATAGCTGTATAACTTACATTGCAATAGCCTAGAACCATTATAAGAAAATAATATATCAAAATTAACTAATTTTTAATTCAACTGTTTTATATTATTTAATGCATATAGCAATATATTCAAAGTTAGTATGCTTACAATATTGACAAGAACTTTTCCTTATCTTGATAAGTTTATTTCGACTTTTAATGTATTAAAAAATAACTTGAGTTATTAACAGGGAGATTGCCAACAGCAGTACCCATAGACTCAAATGCTTCACTAGTACATTTTATATCGTGTATATATCGATAGTTGTATATCTTAAATTATAATAGCCTAAAACCATCATAAAAAATAATATATCGAAATTAACTAATTTTTAATTCAACTGTTTTATATTATTTATTGCATATCGCAATATGTTCAAGATTAGTATGCTTACAATATTGTACAAACTAAGTTTTATGAATTTTCAATAGCCTAGTACCATCACATGAAAATAATACATCAAAGTCAATTCATTTTAATTCTACTATGTGTTTTCAAATTCCTAAATAATTATATATATATATATATATTACATAAACCTATATATATATATATATATTACATAAACATATAAGAACCAGCTATGGGCTGTTATCCGCCTGAGTGCAAAGTAGTAATTGGCTGCTCCCTATCAATGTGTATACATAGTAGTAGATATTCTAACGGCCGCCTTAGAAATTTGGTCGCCTGCATACATGCATGCACGCACTGCACACCTACCATTCCCGGCCCTGTATACATATATTTATTTCCGTAGATCAGTTTATGTTGCTCACAGTTAAAAAATAATACGTGATTCATTCCATAACCTTAAAATATGCATTAATTAAAGAGTTTATTATATTTTAATTAAATTGTTCCCTTAAACAATCAAAGATTTATAAAGGATTATACACGATAATGAACCATTACCCTATTTATTTATCCAGAAGAGTTACAATTAACTTCTAAATATAAATAATAAACACCAATAGTTTTATACCTCAATTAACAATAGCTTAGTACCATCGTATGGGACTAACACATCAAGATTAAGTTTTTAATTCCATTATATATATATATATATATATATATATATATATATATATATATATATATATATATATATATATATATACATATATATATATACATATATATATATACATACATATATATACATATACATATATATATACATATATATACACATATATACATACATACATACATACATACATACATACACATACATACATACATACATACATACATACATATATATATATATATATATATATATATATTTGCACATTCCTAAATTTACATAGCAATATTTTCAATGCTTAATACATATTACTTTTAGTTGAAGAATAACAAGTGACTCATTCCATTACCTTAAATATGTATTATATAAAAATTATTATATTTTACTGTATAAAGAAATCATACACGAAAAGTTACCTGACTTCTTTGCTTATCAACAATTAACTGTAACTTAAAAATACTCTACAATTAACTGTAACTTAAAAATATATGCGACGAAAAACTGAACTGCGAAACACTACTTGGTGAGTCATAATATATTCACCAAACTTTACTCTAAAGTAGAGATGCGATTCCGACTGTGAAATCTTGAATGTCCTTTTCAGACCGCAGTCGAAGGTAATGTTTAAGCTAATGATGACAGCCCGTCTGACTAATAGTGAAGGTGTTTATAATGCATGAAATTCAGTCCTCTGTGGAAGAGTAAATGCTGTTGCTTTGTGCCCCCACAACTTTGACAAAAGGCTTTCAAACAATTTCGTTGAATGAATACCTGAACAAGAATGGGTGAACAGTTTAATGGACGTGGCATGGAGTGTTTCCGCTGCTTAGAAAGAATAAAATATCCCCAGACACACACGGCGTCGGATTCCGCGAAGGGTAATATTTACATAATGCTTTGTGAAGAGAATGAAATGCATAAAATATTATTAAATTGGAAGGGAAAAATTAGGAGGGAAAATTTATGCTGTGCTAATATAATGAAATATTACAATTAATAAACATTCAATGCAACACAACAAAAGGTTTTATAATTTTGCCCAATATTTAATAGCATTCATCATTAGAATGTAATTTAAAATAATTAAAAAAAATTCTCCAATAGCTTAAAAAATAACATTCTCTGAAATGCATAAAATGTTATTAAATACGAATGTAAAAAATTGGAAAATTTGTGCCATGCCAATACACTGAAATATTACAATTAATAAAAATTCAATATACCATAACAAAATATTTTACAGGTTTATCTATTACTTATTAGCATTCATCAATAATTAAAAAAATCAAATACCTAAAATTTTTTTAATCATTCTCTAAGCTTTAATTTTTTCGGTAATGATTTCAGTATTGTTACAGCAATACAAATAAATGAAAGTAAGCAGGTAAAAATTAGGAGTGCAAATTTATGCTATGCTAATGCAATCAAATACTACAGTTAAGAAAATTCAATATTACATTACAAAAGACTTCGTACTTTTATCTAATATCTATTAGCATTTATCGGTAGAAGAAAATCTCAAATGAATACTTGAATTTTTGAGAACCTTTCTCTAAGCGCTAATTATTTTGGTATTGTTTTCAGTGATACAAATTTTACAAAATTTGCATTTGTAAGTGACTCTCTAGCACATTAAACTTGAAGCGCTTCTCAACACGGGGAGAGATAGAAACAATATTCCTTTAAAACGCTTTTAAAAGAGCCCTTATACATAATTATATTTTTGAAAACACACAAAAAAAGAGGATGATACCGTGATTGTTTTCACTAAAAGGCTCTCTAATTTTTACAACTGCTGAAACAAGGTTAATAAAAAGAGCTAAAATAGATCATAGTAATTAAAAGGTAATAATAATTGTTAATTTATTCTTTAACTCAGTCTTTCCTTGACTGACACCATAAATTTTACCCATTTTTGTGTAAAATATTG
>CM063503.1:77360930-77378430 GCA_032207245.1 Pardosa pseudoannulata
AGCAATAATAATATTGTTAAATTGTATCAGCAATAAGTTTTACATTGCATCTTCAATTATTTTTTTTAATATTGGTTATATAAGATCTTCAGTAATACAAAAATATTCTTTGATCTCCTTCGGATCTATACATATATATAGAACTGTGTAAGGATATTTAAATATCCGTCAAAAGATTTAATCTAAGGAAGTATTCTCTCTTCATTGCCATGCAGTATTCTTAACTTTTATATCTAACTGCAGCCCCCCCTCTAAATACATAAAAATAAAAACAGAGAACAAAGGAAATTAATTGCTATTAATTTTTTACACTAGTCAGAAATGTTAAGTGCGTGAAAAGAATAAAAGATTTCCTAACCATCAACGCATATTTAAGAACAATAAACTATACTGTTATTGTAAATTAATTTTTATTTATAAATTTTCTTCAAAAACATGTAATAACAATCACTTTTTAAAACCCAATAGAATCAGACACATTAGAATTAGGTTTTAAGTATATTATTGAACACAGGGATTTTATTACACTAGATTGATAATTTATACCACTGTATCTACCAATGTTTTAAAAGTAATAAGTTTAATCAGTATAGTTTAATAAGTCAAAGTTAATTTTAATCGTGCACAATCTGAAGTATTTTTTATAATTTCATGTTGAACAATTTAATATCGAACACATTATAAAGGTAATTTTTATACTTGCTTTATTTTCATGTTATTAAACTGTACAATATATGTATTTCCATAGATACAGAAGTAAATTCATAGAGAAAAAATTGGAGCTAGGCTTATCAACATGTCATAATAAAATTACCATTTAAAATGAATACAACTACTCTACAATCTTAAGCTGTAATACTTTATACTATACCATAAACAAACTGTTTTAAATTATCCCGCAAAATACCTATCAAGTTACAGTATCCCAGATTATATTAAGACTATAAAATGAGGGGTTTTAATTTAATCCTAAAAAGAAATGAAAACTTTACATCATAAAATAACATTAAATCTATCACATAATATGCTATTGTAAATTTAAAAAGTTTAATTTGAAAAATTTTAACAAATGACCATGCAGATACGTTTGACAATTTCTGATCCAAGTAACCCTATTTTAAATCTAAAGTAAATTATGCGATTTTTTTCTAAATGATAAAGCAGAATTTATATGAGAAAATATTTAGACTTATTAATTGCTTTTTTCAATAAAAAATGTCTTAAATGCTCAAATTGACAGAGAATAACTTTTAAAATAGTTATTATGAATGATAAAGGTCACTGAGTAGAGGATAAGAACATATCTAGAAATACTTTATACATGTACAAAACTCTGCTTAACACCTGACCTTAATGGTAAATTTCTCATTGACTTTTTAATGGAATTCAACATTATGAAAGATTTTATTCAATAAGTAATCTTAATATTTTATTTCTACATGCGAGCATGATCTATACAGGCAATAGACTACTGCGGCCAGTTACAATAAAAGTAATTCGAAAAAATATTTACCAAAACAATATTTCCTAAAATATAATGAACTAAGAAATAAATCTATTTTTATGCAGTCGTACACTAAAAATTAAAGCATATATATGAATAAAATTAAGTATATCGATATCATATTCATAATACCCACCAAACGTGAGTATAAACTTCTGCTTTTAACAAGCAGAAGTTTATACTCGCGTTTGGTAACCTCAACGGTAAATTTACCGTTGACAATTTAATGGAATCCAAATTATGCTAATATGATCTATTCCGATAACTACATATCCTAAAAATATATATTTTTTGTTAATGTGGCAAGTTAGAAAAAAAGTAATTAAACAAAATATTTATCAAAACAATATTTCGTAAATATAACAATATTTCGTATAATAAACTAAAAAAAATCCCAATATTTGTTTTGCAGCTGTTCACTAAACATTAAAGTCTCGATATGAAAAAAAATTAGCCCTAAGGATATTGATATCAGATTTATGATAACAACCAAGAATACAAAGCTCTACTTATAACCTGATCTTAACGGGGAATTCCAGTAGACTTTTTTTTTTTCATTTAAGTCGAAATTAAAAAAAAACATTTCATTCTATAAATAATCTTAATACTTTTTGATATCACGCGAGCATGAAGTATACCAATGATACACATATTTTAAAAGAATATACCTTCTGTTATTGTGGGAAGCAACAGTCAAAGTTATTAAACGAAATATTAATCAAAATATTTTACAAGAGAATAAACTAAAATAAATCGCATAATAAATGTAGCTATTCAATATACAGTCGTTTACTAAGTCTAAGTACGAATGAAATTGTCTCTTAAGTATATAATATCACATTTATAATACCCGCCATACGTGAGTAGAGAGACACAAAAACTGATGTAACGAAAAGTTTTTTAAACCTTTCAGCAGTTGTGTAAACAGGTTGGAAGCCGAACACATGTTCCAACTTACGCGAGAATAAACAAATAAAGAAGTATAAAATTTCGTAACGGTGCTTCTTCCAGGAGGGATATGGGGATGACGACAAAGCCTTAGTTGTTAGTGAGAAGATCTACCCCACTATATTAATATCTGTCACACTCAGAACGCAAAATATTATATTACAGATCCCAATTTTACCTCTCAGGGGAACTTTTTATCAAATATGTATTTTTATATATTCTCTTACCGCGATAAGTTATAATATATCTTCTGAAGCATTTTTCAGGAGGATTATTTTTTAAAAATTAACCACTAAAGTATTTTTTAATTATTGATGAAAAGAATTATAGTGATCTGTATCACATGTTAAATTGTGTATTACAAATCTTAGTTGCTAGGAAGATAATATACCCCACTGTATTAATATCTGTCACACTTTGGACGTAAACTATATTATAGATCTCATATTTGCATCTCAAGGGAACTCTTAAACCAATGCATTTTCTTTACCACAAGAAGTTCTGTTATATATTCTAAGGTCTTTTTAGAGATAATTTGTAGAAGAAATAACTTAAATTGTGTAATCAATTTTTACCAAATACGGACTATTTTCATTCCTTAACATATTTTCTGATATTTTAACAACAGTTCAGAAAAAGAATCATAATAATTGTAAAAAATGCTAAATCAAATTCTGTCTAATATTTAACAGTTATCTTTTCTTAATAGGAAAAAAGAAAATGTCGACATTAATTTATATATTTTTGTAATCTCATCTAACATCCATTTATGTACTTACGTAATTTACAAAAATGATTTTTTGTGTATTGAAATTAATAACAATGTAGAGACATAGTGGTAGCTGTGTTTAATCAGATTCAAAGCCTACCTGATTAAATTTTAAAATGAAAACAATCTAATTTATTTGAAAATATAATTTATTTAAGATTAAAGTAACCAAATTAAATGATGATGAAATAAAAAAATCAACATTCGAAATACCTGAATGGAAAATAGAAAATCTTTCTTGTTATATTTGTGTATTTTAAATTATGGTATTATCTAATTGATATTTTTGCACCCACATAATAAGTCTTAATATATACTGTATTAAACAAATAATATTTGGAAATATCAACTATGATGTAATATCCTATCTTCAACATACGTCTATATACAACTACTTCTAATTAATGAGAACAATATCTGTAAATTAAAAGAATCAAAACATTTGCAAGATAGCTTTTACTAATTTTAGTAATAACTCAAAAGTTTGTATTCCTGATTCTCACATTTATTGCTAATGTTTATAACCTGGAATAAAAAAAAATACCGGAAAATAGGCTTAGCATACTGATTTTGACATAAATACAGATTAAAATGGCTTTTTTAAAAAATTAATTATTATGCATGCTTATTGGCCCGCTGGTCTTCCACAAAATATCTTAAAATTATAAAATAAGCAGAAACAAATTAAGATAAAATTAATTTTTTTAAAAATTTCTGAGACGGTATAAAGTACTGTAAAAAAACTGTAGTTCAATGTAATACATTGTGGTTTTGTTTAGTAATATTTTTCATAGAAAATTCCGTATTTAAGGATTAAAATACTTAATTCGTTAAAAATTGTTAGAATGGTATTAAAATTTATAAGAGCAATATCAAAGTTACAATATGGATATGTTAACTGGTAAAAGGGAGTTTAAAAAAAGCAGAAAAATTGGTAATAAAAATATCGGAAAATTAAGTCTGTTTTTCACTGCCGACCTCAAAAATGAGATTTATGAGATTCTTTTAACATTATTGTATCATTATAGGTTTACAATTGAATCTGGAGCATTCAAGGAGAATAAAATGAATAAATATTATCTTTTAATGCTTTTACAAAAAAATGTTGTCTATAAAATACGTAACTCATATATTTATATACACTACTGAAACACCAAAAAGACTACATTAAGAAGTAGGAAGCTATGTGCCTCAGGTAAGCAACAAGAGGTATTACATTCAATTGTATGTGTAGTTAAGTTATAGATGTACATAAATCAGGGCGGAAGATACATTGGGCTGAAATATAGACAGTTTTTTAAACTTTTGTATATTATAAACAATAAAATATTTAAAGAGATTTTTTCGTGTAATTGTAAACATGAGGCCACACTGTGGTACGGGGGAAAACACAAGGGTTAAAAGGGGTAGGTGAACACTAATGAGAAAAAAATATTAGAATAATCAATCATATTTATTCGAAGTCATTTAGATAAAAATATATGTACACTAAGTCAATTCTGATTTATATGAAATGAAACTACAAACAATACAGCGTTGTCATAGAATAACAATATTATGAATTAAATACAATAAATATTAAGGATCGGAAGGGCTAACGAGAGAACTGAACTGTGATTTTTAATGAATACTGCTTCCCATACCGTAATGACAAAGAAATCAAAACAATGGGGAAACTTCCCCATCAGTCAAGCATAAACAAATCACTCATGTGATAGCAGCATGGGGTCTGACCGACTGCGGTCAGACCCACCCGATCCCCCAAAACGAAAGTGTTGCATACATACAAACAAACAAACGAAAAAGCACTTGAGGGATGATATGACTCACAAAATGGCCATCAGCACAGAACCTGAGAATATGGCCCGCAAAGGTACCGAACGTTAGAGCCGAGATGTTATGAACAAAATAAAATGTTAGGGATCGGTTGGGCCAGCGGGAGAAGCACTGGATTGTCATTCCGAATGAGTGCTGCTCCCCCTTCCGTAATGGTAAAGAAATCAAAACAATGGGGGAAACCTCCAGTCACGGATAAACAAATCAGTCATGTGATAGCAGCATGGGGTACGGCCGGCTGCAATCAGCCCCACCCGGTGCCAAAAAAACAAAAGTGTCTCAAACAAACAAACAAACAAATGAAAAAGCCAAATAAGGAATGGGATTACTCACAAAATGGCCATCAGCACAGAACCTGAGAAGGTGGCCCGCAAAGGTGCCGAACGGTTGGAGTCGCGCGGCGGCAACAGGTCTCTACCTCTCTCTCTTTGAAGGTGTCTGGAGTAGCTAGCGCGT
Source organism: Pardosa pseudoannulata (assembly GCA_032207245.1). Taxonomy (NCBI): domain Eukaryota; kingdom Metazoa; phylum Arthropoda; class Arachnida; order Araneae; family Lycosidae; genus Pardosa; species Pardosa pseudoannulata. The sequence continues at coordinate 77,366,444 of CM063503.1, forward strand.
TTCGTTCTCTCCCGCTACAACCAACGCGCGAGTCTGTATGTTCGGACAAGAACGAGGACTTTGTTCACTTACACACAGAATGGGCACCGCCAATGGGACGGGGGAGTGATGGCGCGTTCGCCAATCGGAATCCCGGCTCGAGCGCGGAGGGCGGGGCCACGGGCTCCACGGGGCCAATAGGACGAATCAGCCGATCGGTGGAAAAAGAATAGAGAGAGAAAGAAGGATGCTTAGGTAGAGAACGAATGGTTTCTTTTAACATTGTGACCCAAAAGAAAACGAAGGATTAGGTGATCAGATCGTGGAATACGAAAATCTTTAATTGGCTACCGGCATACACGCCGGTGGACGCAGGTCGGCCAAGGATTTTCGGATTTCGGACTTTGTTTTGCATGGTGTCCTGATATCAAAAACGAAACTAGGATACTTTCTATTATTTTTTTCGGTTTTCTTGCCCTTTTTTTTTTTTCAAAGAAATTTCGAAAAGGAAAGGGGTTGGAAAAATTGAAGCAAAATGAGAGAAAATCAAATAGAATATCAAATATTCTTATTTTTGTGAAGGTTTTGCACAATCGCCCAAACCGAAACCTATAATTATTTTTTTTATAAAGTACGAAACTTGGAATCTGAAAATTTTCAATTGGTCAGCGGTATACAACCCAGTTGATAAAATCAGAAATTGAATATTTAGATTTTAGATATAGTTTTACATGGTGGCCTGCCTCAAAAACAAAATTTTTGACATATATATATATATATATATATATATATATATATATATATATATATATATATATATATATATATATATATATATATAATTTATTTATTTGTAGTTTTCATTTCCTTTCTTTTCTTTTTTATTTTAGAGAAATATGGGAAAGGGAAGGAGTTAAAAAGTAAGTTCAAATTAAATATGAAGTCATAAATAATTCTTTTGGTGAAAGTCTTTCTCAATTGCTCAAATCGAAACCTGTTACTGCTAGAAAGAATAAAACTTTCGTTCGATTTTCGTCTCGTTTCGATTTTATTCTGTAGAATAATATACAGTTTCTTTAAGTTAAAAGTTTTAAATAACTGTTCAATGTATGAATATATATATATATATATATATATATATATATATATATATATACATATATATATATATATATATATATACACATACATATACACACATATACACATACACACATATATATGTACATATATATATATATATATATATATACACATACATATACACACATATATATATACATATATATATATATACATATATATACACATACATATACACACATATATATATATATACATATATATATATATATATATATATATATATATATGAGTTATTCTACAGCCATTAAATATATTTACTTCTCTTCATAGCTGTACAAGGGGTAATTTTTAATACCTATTTTTTCAGAATTTTTGATTTTAAAAATATATCCTTTAAAACATATATTTTTAAAATTCCCTATTTTAAATTATTTTTTTAAATACATTTTTATTACTAAAACTGAAAATTAATTTTTTCTTAAAATTTAGATTTTTGTACTTTTGTATTATTAGTAATTTTCCCATCTATCAATCGGATAAACCAGAAATTGTTGGTCACAGTGACACTCTGATTTGATACTTATAATTTTAAAATATTTTAAAATTATATATATACTTTTTAATATACTTTCATTATACTTTAAAATATAAGGAGTACAGAGCAAATCCAGCCAAGCATGTGTTGGCTACCCTTTCCTCATTTATCTACGTGTCATTGAAAAAGCAGCGACCATAAATCATCTCTCTTACTCATTATAAAAAACTTAGACAATAGTAATTTTAGGCAATGCTATAATTAAAATGGAGTTCTAGATCAGATTTTTTTATTAGTATTACTGCATTTATTTGTGGGATAAACCGAGATTAGTTGGCCATAGAGACACACAAGTCCAGTCCCTATATTTTTAAAGCTCGTAGACTGACGGATGCGTCAGTCCAGCCAGCTTGTACTATCTCTAATCATGTCACTGAGAAACAGTGACATTGACTATCGCTCCCTCTCTCCATCTTTCCCACATTTTCTTCTCTCTCCCTCTCTCATTCCCTCCCTCCCTCCCTCTCCATCTCTCCCTCCCCTTCTCATTCTTTCTCCCTCCCCTCTCTCTTCCTCCTCCCTCCTCTCTTCTCCTTCTCTCATCTCTCTCTCTCTCTTCTCTCTATCCATCTCACTCACTCACTCACTCACTCACTCACACTCCTCCCCTCTCTCTTCTCCCACTCCTTCTCCTCTCTTCTCTCTCCCTTTTTCTCCCTACCTTTACTTCTCCCTCTCTCTTCTCTCACTCCCTCTCTCCTCTGTCTCTCCTCCCTCTCTCTTCTCTCACTCCCTCTCTCCTCTGTCTCTCTTTTCCTCCTTCCGCTTTCTTCTCTCTCCTTCTCTCTTCTCTCTCCTTCCTCTCTCTTCTCCCTCCCTTTCTCTGCCTCCCTTTTTCTCTCCCTTCCTCTCTCTTCGCTCCCTCCCTTTTTCTCACTCCCTCTCTCTCTCTTCTCTCCCTTCTCTCTCTCACTTCTCTCTCTCACTTCTCTCTCTCACTTCTCTCTCTCACTTATCTCTCTCACTTATCTCTCTCACTTATCTCTCTCACTTATCTATCTCACTCCTCCCTCCCTCACTCCCTACTCCTCCCTTTCTCCCTCACTCCCTTTTTTATCTCCCTCTCACTCTCACTCCTCCTTTTCTTTCTTGCGCTCCCTCATACTCCTCCTCCCTTTTTTTCTCACTCCCTGTCACTCCCTCTCCCTCACTCTCTCCTTATCCCTCCCTCACTCCCTCCTTCCTTCTCCCTCTCCCTTTCTTTCTCACTCCCTTTTACCTCTCTCTCACTCCCCCTTCCTTTTTTTCTCCTTCTCATTCCTGCTCCTTTTCTTTATCTCCCTCACACTCCCACTCCCTGTCACTCCCTTTCCCTTTAGTCTCTCTCTCACTCCCTCTCCTTATCTCTCTTCTCACTCTCACTTATAATAAAATCATAGAAAAAGAAATGTCAAATATTATACTTAAAATGGTATCCAAGATTACATTTTCTATCAGTAATTCTCCATTTATCAATAGGGTAAACTTGAATAAGTTGGTAATAGGGACAAGCCAGATCAGTCCCGATAATATTGAAATTTCAAGACAGAGGACTGTATAAGTCCAACGAACCGTGTCATTGGAGACGAAAGGTGGCCGAATTGGTATAGTGTTGTTCGTCAGTACCTGAATTCACACGTCCGAATCCCGCCGCTGGCATGGACGTTCGCAGCCGTTCGGAATAGGCTTTAAGCAGTAGATCCCAGTCTCACGAGCAAAACAGCAGACTGTAGCTTTCCAAACCAAACCAAACCTCCGTTTCATTGAAAAAGCAACATCCATTAACTCTATTGCTCATATATATTGAAATCAATTAAAAAATTGTGAAATATTATACTTAAACTAGTGTTCAAGATAAGATTTTCTATTAGTAATTCACCATTTAGCAATAGCGTAAACTGAGATTAGATGGCTATGAAACATGCTGGCTCAATCCAAATTTTTTTTAAATTTGTAGGCCGATAATATTGTTAATCCCAAGTGTATGTTGCCTATTTTTTCTTCTCTAATTTCCGTCTCATTGAAGAAACTTCATCCACTGAACCTCTCGTTCCCTTACCGTATAACAGAAAAATTGTTAACGTAATAATACGTAACAATTATAAATTAAAATAGTATTAATACGTAAATTAGATCAGCGCTATCCGAAAATTACAATATGGGCCTTTTTGGGAAAGCATTTTATTCTATCGGGCTATTTCTTTCTGTATGCAACTAGATTAACAATTCTAGCTGTGTGTAAACAAGGTCCGATTATCACATAGGCAAGTAAAGCAAGAGCTTGCTCACACCTCCTTTCTTGAGAAGAATGAGAGCTCTCAAATAAAATTACAATTACTACTCCTTGCTCCAATACACTTTTTCTAATAATGAAAATGCAATATTGAACTTTTTGATAAAATACTTAAGATTTTGTTACTTAATGACAATTACATTATGAAGTTTAGTTTTCACTTTAAATAATTTTTTTGAAATTCTAATAATCTTAATTAGTGTATGCATAAAATTATAACAGAATGGTAAAGTCTGACAACTAGCTGTAGAAGAATCCACGAGAAATTTAATTTCTACATTCGTCAAGAAAATAGTATTGAATAATCATCAAAATATTCAATAACCTCAGAATCTTCATGACTATTTCGAATGAGTACTCATCTCCTAGAAAAGGCAATTTGTGATAATATAAAAATAACCAATATAATATGTTCTTTTTTAATTGAATTATTTTATTGCAGCTGTTTCTCAAATTTCAGAGGCATACATTAAGTAAATGTCGGAACCTGAGTCGCTTAGCACATTGTGTGCGGGTACATTCCGCAGCGGAATTGTACCGGCAGCGGGTGTTTTGAGCGTAAATTTAGTTATTCAGTTAAATCTCAATAAATTGAAAATTATTTAATTTTTAGCCAACTATTCCTATTTTATATTGTAATATATAAACAAATATATAAATAGACAAATAAATAAATATATATAAATACAAATATATATATAATATATATATATATATATATATAATATCATTTTCGCAAGGATAAATAAAAAGTTAATTTTAAATCTAAATTGATTTTTTTAATCAACCTTCCCATTCTGTGGTTCCGCATCAACTGATGTAAAAACTAGTTTTTATTTGTCTAAATTTTTTCAGAATCTATGTAGTAGACAAGAACATTCGGCTTCGTTTTCCTGTATATACCGTTATTTTTGTACCCACAAACAAACCTTGTTGTTACACTAACCCGCTCAAGTATCAATAGTCAGAAAACGTACTAGTTCGTGTCCCCCATACAATGTGTTAAAATAATTCAGTAACCGCATTTTTCTCCAAGTTCACAAATGATACCCTGGAGGGACAAACCTGGGGCTCTCTTACTTGGTCCCTTGCTCATAAATTACGAGGACCAGCTTGAGCAGAGTTGTTCTTTCACCCTAGAGATAGTTTACAAAACGAATCCCTTCGCCTTATTTCGAGTAGCTTCTGGCTCATTCGCTTGGCTCGTCTGAGTGGCATTAACAACAAAAGCAAAAAGTAAATTATCACTTAATGATTCAGATGCTTGTGATAGGGGAGTCCTGAAGCGGTGACCTCTGGCTTCGGGTACCCATCTAAGCATAATCCGGCCCCGACCTGAAAATATTATCGTAATACCTATTCGTGTAATATGAATAAAATTAACTGACTCGTTTTAATTAAGTATCTAATACTACCGACCAAGAAATATTTCAGTGGAAAACACCATATTATATAGAACAGTGGTCTTCAAACTGAGTCCCGCATAATCTTGGGGTTCCATGAAGGTTTATGAAAATGCAAACAAATATAACAAAATCTGAGGTTATATGTTAAATCTATAACCTACATGCAATTATGTTGGCATATATGAAGGAAGGTTTTGTGCCAGTGACTTACATTCCATTCGAGGTGTGTGTGTTCTAACATTCTGTTCATGGCTATGCTGGTAACGTAAGTTACCAGACCAAATATTACTATCTTGAACACCTAACACTACTGACCAAGATACATATATTTCAGGGGAGAACACTATATAAAACAGTGCTCTTCAACTTGATATCCACAAAACACGTGGGGTGTCACAAGGGTACATAAAAATGCAAACGAATATAGTAAAGACTGCGGTTATATGTTAAATCATCTATAAGCTGCATGCCATTATGTTGTCTTATATGAAGTAAGGTTTTGTGCTAGTGGCTTAAATTCCATACGAGGTTTGTGTGCTCTAACATTCTGTTCATGGATGTGCTGGTAATGTAAGTTATCAGCCCAAACATTACTATCCTGATGGTATTTAGATCGACATATTTATGTGAAAAATCATTTTTAACACATGTAGCAATAAAACTGAAATAGCGGAACAAGCTTAAGGCAGAATATGAAATGTGCCTTAAAATAACCGCTATATTTCAATCGTTTATATAAAAATGCAAATATATCCCAGCAATTCGATGCTTTGATGTAAAAACTGGTGTCACCAACAACACGAATGATGATATTTAGATAAATAAAACACCATTCTGTAAATTTTAAATGCAGCTACATTACTTTTTTTATTTAAATTACTACTACCAACACCTATATAATGTACCTAATATCTAACTTAGTTTTGGAGAAATGTATATGGTTCCTCGAGAAGATCATCATTCCAAGAGTGGCGCGATTCTTAAAGATTTGAAGATCACTGATTAAAGGTAAATCCAGCAGTGATGGACTAAGATTCAAAGTATTTCAATTGTGTATGAAAATAGTAATGAAAAATGGTATAGTATTCTGGAGACATGTAATAACAATATCTACCGGCATAAATGTGAAAGATATATTAGCAAATTCATTAAAATTGAACAAAATTTACTCAAGTAGTCTATCTCTTCGTTATCACCAAGGAAGAGTTGAACATACTCAAAGTTTAAACAAGAGTAACGATATCCCCTATCAACAAATAGAGACTCAGTAGTAACTAAGTCCTGTCCTTTACAAGAAATTTAGTCTATTGTTTTCTCTTTATGATCAGGAGCTAAATAATAGAGGTTTCTAACGGGAAGAAAGCAAGTTACCCCAATGCTTAACGTGTTAATAACTTTAACGTGCATGTATCTTAATAAAGCTTAAATTACAAGGAAAAACTCAGCAAGCTTAACGTATAACAAAAATATAAATGAAATTATACAAATGAAATATTTTTAATAATTGTAATGCATTATTATAAATAAATGTTGATAATTACAATTGTTGATATTTAATTATAAACAATTTTATGTATTTAAAAAGCGTACAAGAGCTGTTTTTTGTGTGCAAAGAACTTCTTCAATAATGAAAAGAAAAAAGTAAAAATAAGCATCAAGGACGTAGCGGAAAATTTTCCATACTGGGAGATTTTCCTCACTTCAACTCACATATCTAAAAATTAATGCAGTAATCCATATGTACATATGTATAGTTATCCTTATAGGAAGTTACAGCCCCCACACTCCTTCCTCCGCGATGTCATTGATATACATACACACGCGCACACACACACATATCAATAAAAATATAATGTTAAATGTTTTAGGCCTTAACATCGAGCTTAAAGCTTTAAGCACATCCCAACCCTTCCAGGACCTACTACTTAAATCCGATTCTGAAATCTTAAGAACATTCATGTTTAAGGACTTGAACGCTGCAACCATTAAACCGAACCACAACTAGTTTCGTACTACAATAAGTATTTAATATTTACAGAATTATATACGTGTATTACATACTGTGTTTTCTCCACATATGAGTGCTAGATAGCAAACTGGAACACCAATTTGAGAGATAAACTCCTCATGAAAAAAAATCGCAAAAGCCTTAACGCAACTTCGAGAGACAAACCTCTCTCTGAAAAAATTGCAGACGACGAACACAACTTCGAGATATCAACCTCTTCCGAAAAGAAATTGCAGACCAGCACTTCAAGAGACTTCAAGAAAAAAAAGACTAGCACCTCTGCATTATCCCCGACCCCTTTTCAACTTCATTCCAGGGGCTGTCCAGGAAACACCCACTCAAAGGGGATTCGCCGATCCTGATCAAAACGGTAGTCGTTGGTTTAAAACTCCTATTCCTTACTAGTTCTGTAATGGCGACAGAATGCCTGACCTCAGACGGGTGTCTTCCTCCGATTTCTTCGGCTCTGATGACAAGGGTTCCAAAACTTTTTGAAGAGCTCGGCCATAGAAATCTTTTAGACACCAAGTCTGGGATCCTCGCCGTGACGAATTTGGCTTTTGTCAAATTCGTCACCTCACTTGCAATTGTCCGTCACACCACACACTAGCACAATACGCGTTGACAATACACTCCTTTTGAGACATTCCTGATCGCTTTTCGGCGATAGGACTGAGAGTCATTACACCATGTGAGCTGCGAGAATCGAACCCATGAACTCCGGTACAGAAAAGCATAGCCCTACCCATCGACCACCGTTTAGCCTACAAAAATTGTTATAGGCAATCTGTTAATCAAAATTGTTGTAGATAATCCTATTTAAGTTGTAGCAGCTAATTTTTAACTTCTCTAATATTGAGAATTATTAATAATGGATATCACCATTGTAATAAATCCTATTATCCAGTATTATACTATTCATAGTAACGGATTTAATATCATTGTTATAAGTTCGATTTTTGTAGCTACTATTAAAGCTTAGGGATAATGACATTTTTAAACTAATTTAATTTTCAATAAGAACTGTGTTATTAATATGGGAGTTTTAGAGGTAAGTATAAACAGAAGCTTTAAAGATGTCGAGAAATGTTTCTACATAAATACAACTAATCCATGTGTGTGTGTACGTAATCGGCGATACTAGCCTCCGCGCGGACAAACTCCCTCCTGCACACCTAGATTTTTTTCGATACTCTGAATAGAAAATAGGATATTAATAGGACTGTTCTTCTCCTTTAAAAATGATAGACCATTTATATAAAAAATATATATTTTTTTTAATTCCTTTTCATTTAGAGTGCATAGTATATTTTATCGCATTACATTCTTTATACCACCAAGTATGGTGACTTGACAGGAGTTTTTGGGCTTTATTTCTCGTCACGCGGCACTCACTTCCGTTTCACATTTCCTTACATATTTCTCTTAATACTAGAAAAAAATTCCCTAGTATTCCCTAACACTTAGCTTAAAAGTAACTGTCAATAATATTATATATATATACATATATATATATGCATAATATATATATATATATATATATATATATATATATATACATATATATACACACATACACACACATATATATACACACACACATATACACACACACACATATATATATATATATATATATATATATATATATATATATATATATATATATATATATATATATATATATATATATATATATATATACAGTAGAAACGTAAGTTATATGTAACTTACTTACACGAAAAATTCAGTTATACGAAGCACTTTTCCTCTCCCAGCAAAACTTCCGTAAAGTCTCCTTAGACGAATATTCAGTTACAAGAATCTCACTTTTACGAAGGGATGCTCGATTTCCTACATAAATTTACGGTCGTAAATTTTATTTAGTTATACGAAAGGAGCCAAAATCTTTCTCAGACTTGGCACCGTGCATATTAACCCTTTGCCACTCAAATGCGAAAATTTTGAAAAGCTTGACCTAAGTTAGGGTAAAAGAAAAAAACGGTATTTCAATTTCGTGAAGCCCAAAATCGGTTTGTTCAATGCATTATATTTAATTTTCCATTTTCTCAATAGACAGAGATACTTTCCCGCGAAAAGTTCGCTAGTTTCGTGCCATTTGTCGCTATTGTAAAATAAAAAGTGTATATCCGTTCCGAAAGCGGGATTCGAAACAGTGAACTAAGTTAACGAAGAGCAGAAACCTACCTATTTGACCATGGCTCGGCATGCGTGGGAAGATGGATGTAGAAACGGAAGGTTGCTTGGTTTGGTTTGGAATGCTACGGTCTACTTTTTGCAACACGAGGGCTAATGAGACTTAAAGCCGATTTCGAAAGGCTACGAACATCCATGCCACAGTGGGATTCGAACCCACGAACTCCGGTACCGAAGGCCAGCACCCTAACCAATTGGCCATCGTTTGGCGTAGAAACGGAAGGATATATTGGAAAAACAGCTAATGTTATTAAAAAAGGAAGGGATAGAACGGGATTGTTAGAAAAGAAGGGACTGGCGGAAGAAAGACAGAAAGCGAAATAATCCATATCAAATAACTGGCATTTTCTGTAGTGCTCCTAAATTCATAGGTGTTTGGAAAGAGAAAGAATAAACACCCTGAAGGCTAAAAAAAAAAAAAAAAAAAGAGAACTATCATTTGAAATTAGCAAAAAATGAGTACTCTATCTTCACCCTAAAAAATTAAAATGAAAATAAAAATAAATAAATAAATAAATAAATAAAGAGCTCTGCAAAGCACACCGTCTTTTTGATGGTGCATTTAGATTGTTCCTAGTGCGATTGTTGTAGTCTAGAGTTAAGCCTGTTGTTTAAATACACACATTGAGTATGTGTGTATTTAAAATTTGCTGCAAATGATTTTTCCTCAGTGGAAGATAAAAACACATTGTTACAGTAGTTTTCGAATAATAGCTATTAAAATTTTCGATTTACAATAATTTTTAAACAAAAAATAATAATAGAGATTTTAATAATAGTTTATTAATATCAGAATTAAAAGCATTTTTGCAATTAAATTTTGCTTCATGGTTTCTAAGAATATAATATTTTGAAGAAAAAAATTCTTATAATTAAATTTTCTTTGCTTCCAAAATGTTTTTTCTTTATAATAATATCACAATGTATGCGGGACACGTACTAGTACGGGTTAGTGTAACAATATGGTTTGTTTGTGAGTACAAAAATAACGGAAAACGAAGCCGAATGTTCTTGTCTACTACATAGATTTTGGAAAAAGTTAGACTAATACAAAAACTAGTTATTACATTATTAGTTTTATGATTGCTCTTTCCATTTTATTATAACGTAAAAATGTTTATAACACAGTTAGAAAAAATTAAACTATATACTACTATTTCTATTTGATATTTCATACTTACGATATTATTATAAATTTATCCACTAAAAAATATATTTTTTATTTACAAAAATCTTATGGTTGTTATTTGTATATTTGTTTATATATTTCAATATAAAATACGTACAGTTGGTTAAAAAATTGAATAATTTTCGATCAATTGAAATTTAACTGAATAACTAAATTTCCTCGCAAAAAGCCCGCTTGTGGCACAATTCCGCTTCCAAATGTACCCGCACACAATGTGATATAATATTTTATATAGGGGAAGGGTTAGCAAATTTGGCATACGCCCTGGCGGTTAATTTGGTATCAATCCTGAGAGGCAGGAACCTATGCTACCTCGTAAGGATAAAAGGATAATCATGAATCAAGATTATCTGGGTCAGATCCTAAAATCTTGGGTTTTGTAACAGTGGGCATAAATTTGAAAGCGAGCGAAAAATACACAAGAAATTGGGATTGAACAGAAGTAGATTCCTGAGTTCATAAACCCAACAAATGAGTAGTCTACATGATTGTGCGTAGTCATGTTTATATAAATGTATATTAATGGTTCAAAAGTAGTTTTTATGAACCCCCCCCTTTCCTCAAGTGTCTGTGTTACTCATAAAATTAATGCCACCCACATTCTTTTTTTACGAAATTTAAATGTAAATAAATAAATTGGTAGGTAATTTTTTTGGCTCTTCATTTTAAACGAGATGAAGTTTGTTTTTAAAGCTTAATGTCACTTTATTCTGACCTCAGACAAATATTTCAAGATATATTGAACTATTCACAAGTGATGAGCTGTTTGAACAACGGTATCACAAATTCTGGTTTCAAAAATAGTTGCCGATTTCATGTACTATATTAAAGAGCACTGTTTAGAAGCAATTTCTAGTCTTCTCATTCAGTACAACGGTGGATTAAGCTCTGTTATCAGATTGATCCCGAAACAAGGAAATTGACTAAAAATTAGTGCTTGTGAAGACTTGCAACAGCAACTTACGGATATAGGGATGGACATAAATTTACATCAACCAACCAGAGTCATCTATCTCATTAGCAATACTAAAAAGTAATGATTTTACAATTTAAAATACAAAGTAATAATTTCAATATATATTACATTAAATATCAACGTGCTTCATTTATACTTATTTTTTACGTTATTATTAAAAGCTTTAAAGTTAACACTATAATTTTATTCTAATGCATATGTCATTGGGGTTCATTGGTCTGATATGAGATGGAATAGTTTGGGACACTCTGATTAACAC
>CM063503.1:77383430-77415930 GCA_032207245.1 Pardosa pseudoannulata
TAGAGAAAAGTAAGAATACCATTTATGTTGTAGAAGAAAAGGGATTTTTTAATTAAATAAATTCCCTTTATTTTTCCCAGGCACACAAATGTCTCTCTCTCTCTCATATATATTTATATATTATATATATTATATATATTATATATATTATATATATTATATATATTATACATATATATACATATATATACATATATATACATATGTGTGTATACATATACATTATATTCTACATACACGGTCACACATATACACACACAATATCACATATTGGCTAGCGCACACACACATTGTAACCGATTCCTTAAATTAATACTACTTATTTGTGAATTAAGTAACTGCTAGTTGTGTATTCTTTCGTGAGACATATTGAGCAGAAAGAATTTGAGTTTTCAAGAGTATTTCTTCAGGAAACATCAATAGCTATTATGTTTTTCTTTATAGGTGCTGTTTAATATGTTATGTAGAACAATAGTAAGAGTTCCTACTGCTAGTTTTTTTAACTTCCGTGTAAAAAATATCAAGGTTGAATTCAGGAACCCGCCGCTATCCTCCGGTGGGCTAACGGACAGGAAAATTCAAGTCAATAAACGAAAAGCAGATTTTCCACTTTAGAACTAGTTTGTTATCATTTCAAGATGATATTTATCCAGCAAGTTCGTCAGCTAACAAAACGAATGAAAATAATTGATAGAATGGTAATATGATTTTATTTGATAGTAAAAAAAAACCATATCAAAATTTGGAGGAACTGACGGTGTTATTATTAATCCATGCCAATGAATTTTGCCTGAAGGTTTAAAGAGGAAAACGTTCTCAGTGGAATTTATTCTGTGTGCTTTCCATCGGCCAAAGATTCAACATCCGTTTGAGTTTGTGCCAGGAACTGAAAGAACAGTTAGAAATTGATCCGGATGGTTTGTCAAAAATAGTTGCAGACGACGAATTACGGTGTCATGGATACTACCCAGAAGCCAAGCAATAATAAAACCTATGGAAAACCACTTGAGTACTAAAATAGATTACAACCTTATACATTAAGTCATGATGAATGTAGTTTTGAATTGTTACATGACATCATGGATATCACCCACCATGAATTTGTTACTCAGGATGTAAAGTTCCGCAAAGTTATTTCGCGTACTGCAACATCTGCACTAAGCAAGCAAAAAAAAGGTTCAGTTTTATTAATCTGGATATTGGAATCATATCATCTCCAAAGGCTTGAATATCTACGATCATTGACCAAAAACCGAATGACAGCGGATTCTAATCATCCTTACAGCATCCGTTATTCTCACTTATGTCCAGTTTTAATTTTAAAGGCCATGATATGGTTTACAGTTGAAAGAAAGTTTTACTATTTTATTCTGTTTTAGGGGTTTAGGATATCATCCTTACTCAGAAGGGTGGTATTCCTCCGAATGATGCATCCGTCTGCCCCTCTTAGATGTATTTAGTTGTTGACCAAATGGCCAGGATAAATTTCGTGATAAACCTGAATGAGACATCCTTGTACATACTAACTTAATACTACCATCTAGAGACTTACTTGTCCACAGCAAATTCCGCAAGTGGCACCGGATACTTCAATGGTGACCGGCCCCGAGTGATGGTCCAAAACTTGCGATCTGCATACCACCACCGGCAAAAGACTGGAGGGCCTCAAGGCCATATAGGCCCGGACGGGTGTTTGATTGCCCATAGCAAAGAAAGCTCACAATTAGGCTATTCAAAGTTAAAATTTTATTCATTCTTTATACAAAGGATTAAAACATCGTAGAATTTTTTCCTGGTAGTTCATTTTATTTGGGGAGGGGATGAGTGGGTAGGTGAGAAGGGTGGATCGAAGGCAAAATTTATTTATAATCCGCTACTATAATATCAACACTTTGTCATAATCTCACATAAATTGAGACAAAATATACATAGACAGTAAATTTTATATAGTTTGGGGAAATATTTATGGATTATTATTACTGATTTAATAATGTCCTTGTGAACAGGATCTTAGTTTTGCAGATGCTGAACATATATGATGTATTCATATTTCTTTGCTACTGAAATTTATCTCGGGTTGGTTTAGTTTGAAACGCTACAGTCAATTTTCTGCATTTTGAATATGAGGACTAATTATATCAGGACCTACTTCTTAAAGTTGTCGATTAATATACGTATCGTTATAAACATCCATATTAACAGCGAGATTTGATTGGTTTGGTTCAACAGTCTACTGTTTTGCTACTCGAAGGCTAATGGGAGAACGTCGGGATTTGAACTAGCTAACTTCTATACTGGATAAAATACTTTTCAATATTTCAAATTATTCATATATTTATTTTCAATTTTTAATAAATTCAAGATTAATGTAGAATATATCTTTTTTATCATTTATTTAGACACAATCCATTTTCCAAACGGATTAAAAAGAATTTTAATAGGTTACAAGCATATTATCTAAAACAAAAAGGCCCATATAACACTGAAATTGAATTTGATTTTAATAAGGTGAAAATGACTCAGTTCAGAATAAGTATAGAGAGAATATTTGAAAGAGGAAAAACTCTGTTAGAGAACGAGTCTCAGAAACCGGAGCTTTAGCTACACATAATAGGTTTTGGGATATTTTAGCGATTAGTAGCTTAGACTCTTTAATGGGTATTAAAATTTTTTAAATAAAAAAAATAATTTCCCATAAAGGTTATGCACTTTACTACGCTTTTAATAAATAATTAGCATAAAGCCCGCCGTATGCCGGGATCAGTAATATTTTTTTAATTTTCCAGAATTAAAAGTACCCTACGAGGGAGATAAAAAATGGTTTGTATTTTGGCAGACAATTATCTAGTACACGATCAATAATTTGTTTATCTTCATACTCTTCTAAAGTCTCCCGATACTGTGAATGCAGTTTAGAATCACTTTGAATTCATTTAGAAACATAATTCAAAGTTTTTTTAGCTAAGTCGAAATTATCGTTAAGTTCGCCCAATTGTTTATGCCACAGTAATTAATGTAAGTAAAGGAATGAAACTATCATTTCCAGTACAACATATAGGTAGATAGAATTTGTTGTTAATACCAGTGATAAAATTTCCATTGCAACAATAAATTATCGATGATTAATTTTAAAATTATCAAAGTGAATTGGGAAAGTTGCAGTTTTATTTTCCATACTCAACAAATATTAATTATTGGAGTTATACAAACAGTTTAATTTTTTTTAGAGAATGCTTATCGAGAATATAAAGTAGTTACCATTCCAACTGAAATTTACGTTTTGGTAAAGTCTCCGATTGTTCAGAGGTTGAAGTAATTACAGTTAGCATTTTTTTTTTTACAGATTTAATAGCTAAAAAGTGAAGAAATGACTTAATTTCTGCATTTACTACTGGTGTACTAGAAGATACATCAAAGCTATTAACCCTTTGCACTCGAGGGCTCCGGAGCGGAGCCATTTAAAATTTGTCTTCAAACTCGAGGGCTCCGCTACGGAGACAATGCAAATAATTTTCAGTTTTTAACATAAGAACAAAAACAAATCGTAAAAACTAATTATTTTGCATTGTCTCCGTAGCGGAGCCCTCGAGTTTGAAGACAAATTTTAAATGGCTCCGCTCCGGAGTCCTAGAGTGCAAAGGATTAATACAGCCATGTATAGAGAAAGCGATAGGAAAGATTTGGCTTATCATATCTCATGAGTTAAGGGTATGGAGATAATCTTTCTCAAATGGAAAGTGTAAAAATGTTGTTGTCCTTGTTTGCAAATAGTTTTGGTCAAAGTCTTTTAAAAGGAGAAATGGTACTAATAAATATTTATTTGTATGTACAGGGTGTTTTAGAAGTTTATTTACTTGAACATTCAGAGTGTGATAGAGGAACAAAAAATATAATTTTCTTTTAGAAAATTTTATTTTCGGTTAAATCGAATTGGATAATAGTAGAGGATTCGTGAATATATTTTTGTAGCATTTTTATTGGTCTAATTATGTATATTTTCCATAATTAAAGTTGTGGCTTTGGTTATTACAATAAAGTGAATTGTGAAAATTGTAGTTTTGTATTCCATACTTGGCAAATATTAATTGTTGGAGTTATACAATCATCAGCTACTTGGAGTTATACAAACAGATTCGATGAGTCAAATCTCATTTATCGCTTTCTCTACATATGGCTGTATTAATAGCTTTGATGTATCATCTATTACGCCAGTAGTAAACGTAGAAATTAATCCATTTCTTCACTTTTTAGTTATTAAATCTGTAAAAAAAATGCTAACTGTAATTACTTTAACCTCTGAACAAGCGAAGACTTTACTAAAACATAAATTTCAAATGAAATGGTAACTACTTTACAAACTCAATAAGCATTCTCTAAAAAATTTAAACTGTTTGTATAACTCCAACAACTAATATTTGCTGAGTATGGAAAACAAAACTACAACTTCCACAATTCACTTTAATGTAATAACCAAAGCCATAACTTTAATCATGGAAAATATCTATAATTAGACTAATAAAAATACTACAAAAATATATTCACAAATTATCTATTATTTTAGCATAAAGTCTAAAAATTATCCAATTACAACAGCTAGTACTAGATTAACATAACGAATTCACTTTCGTATTGTTATTTGGATTTGTTATCTTTGGAATTTGATTTTGCTTTAATAAGTAGTAGTTCTCAAAAAGAAACTACTTTTTTCTTTTATTAATGCTAAACTGCATCAACAACAAAATAAGAGTAGAAGAATACGACTAGAATAATCCAGTCTTCAACGGATGCAAAATGAAGAGCGGTAACGAGCTAGCTGTTTTGCAGCACTTCTATCACGCATCGGAAAAAGTTTACATTAGGAGACCACCTAAGGGAGAATATTAAATCCCCCTGCTTTAAAGAAGGAGGGTAATTGTTGAGCAGGGAGTACACCGTTGTAGTAATGATACTAAATGCTCTCGTTAAAGAAAGTTACTCGATATGGAACTAAGCATTTAAAACTAAAAGCAGAATAAATTCAGGCTGTTGACCTCAGAAGACAACTTTTAGGAGTATAAAGTCATCTACTCAATAGTGTAGTAACCATTGAAACATTTAAGATGTTTCCAGTTGTTATTGAAACATGGAATAGTTTCTTAACTAATTCCTCTGATTATGGGGTTAAAAGTATTAAATTCCTGCTGTTTCTTTCACACATAACGTAAACAACAGTACGGCACCTTTTCCCGATTTTTAAGTAGTTCCAGTTTTAGAAAAGACGCATTATAAAATGTATGGTAAAAGTCCGATTAGGTGTTGCAATTTTATTTTTCTATGTTATTCATATATCTACTGTCAAAAGCGAGGAGGACTTTCGGACAAACATTTAGGCTAAAATTTCGCCTTTATAGGAAGATGCTTTTGGTGTTTGCTAGGTTCGAACCTAGTATTTGAAAATAATGTGATAAGCTAACTACTCCACTATAATATGGATCTTACTTTACATTTGTGTTCAGTTATATGGAGTAATGAATAGTGGTTAACACTTGGCATGCGGATATACTTCACCGCCGATTTACGCGTGCAATGGGCGTTTTTTCGTGAATCACACGAAAGTTTAGTTATTCAGAAAAATCGCAGTAAATCGAAAACTACTTTGTTTATATGAACGAAACTTTTTTTATTTTATACTTTATGCTGTATGATTATTTAACAACAAAAAAAAAACAATATTTTTACGAAATCACAAAAATAAATGATTTTTAAAATTAAATTCCGATAATCTGTCAGCTCATATTTCTTCATCACTATCTTTCTCACAACGGCTCATTTTATAAATTTTTTATTCAACAATAAAAATCCAAGCTTCAAATTGACAAAACACGACTTGTACGTTCTGGAGCTAGGCTTTCGATTGAAGATGAAATAAGGGAAGACTGAGTACCTCGACAATCATAACTTGTGGAAAGAAAAATGCAAAACGTTGCATAGCAACGCAAACAACACTTATATAATGTCACACGTGCATATAAATATACGCATTTAGTAGATTTGCGGTGGTTAGTGGGTATCCACCCCAAATCTACTAAATACGTATTTTTACGTAACCCGCGCTCCAGTTATAGACTGCAAAAAACGTAAAAATACGCTACCCGCATGCGAACTGTTAAAATATGAATAGGAATTTCAAATAAGTTACTCAAGTACATAATCTTTTATAAAATCAAATTTGCTAAGCTTTTGAGTTTCCTTGTTCCACCCAAGTGCATGAAAGTGTTCATATCTTACAATTGGCGAGTTTAAGTTATCAGAAATTTTCTGAACGTATCTTCCAGTTATTAATTTAAATATTTACGTTAATAATATCTATAATAACAATACAATTTTGTATAAAATAAATATGCATATTTCCGTTTCCGTTACATAGAATCCTCTTTTTAGAATAGGAACCAGAGAGATAGAGAGAATATAACCCTATATTAAAACAGATTATTTTTTGATAGGCAATGTTTAATTTTCGAAAGATTGCATTTTGTCTAAACATTATTCATCAAATTGATGAGCAACGGAAAAGTGGATGTTTTTAGGAGAGTGAGCCAAATATTTTTACTTTTAATTCACAGCTCCATATCCACACTTTTAATTACATCCATAGCTTCATGTGAAGTATTATTCACATGAAGCTATGGTTTCCCACAGTACATAATTTTTCTAAATAACCTCAATTCCTATCAATTAACAACGGCAACAAACGTAGGCATTATTTTCAAATAATGTTGTCTGTTGATCATGAACAAGGGTTTCCAAATGGCCTGTAAATTTTTTAAAAAAAATATTTCATAGCTCCGTAGCGATATCGATGTATCAATCGTCTAACCTTGAAAATATTTTTTTTTCGGGGGTGGGATTAAAAAAAGATTGTCTTCAGTATTTAAATACTGAGGTGATATCACCTCAGTATATGCGATTTCAGAAATTTATTAGACGTTTCAAATGTTGCGGCGTTAACTAAATAAAGGAAGAAGGGGGGGGGGGGGGCTCCCGGACAATGTTTGAGAGGACCCCTTCAAAAAAAAATAAAAATAAAAATAAAAATAATTTATAATATTTCTTATTGGTTTACTTTCAGCTATTAATAATATATAGAAATGCATTGTTATATTTTAAGAAGCAAATTACAAACATATTAGGAAGTTGTTAAACTTTAATATCAAAATTAGTGTGATAAAACTTATCAGAATTATGCATCTTACCTGGAAGCTTCCTTTTCAACTCTGCTAACACAAGACAGTATCAAGGTTGAAACGTTATTTTTCGTTACATTTTCAGAAAGAAAAAGAAACCAAATTAGGAAATTTTTCTTCGTTATAGTTAAAAAAATATGAAGTTAATATACTTTACACAATTCTCACACTAACGATTCATTTAAAATTGCCCCAATTTTCTTTTTATCTTAATCAGAAAGTTTTCCATCTCTTTACTGATGTCTACTTATATCAATAGACACTTTATTTTTGATAATTAAAATCATCAGAATATCTAGACGCATCTGTGTTGTATTTTTCAAGTCAGACTAAGTTTTCACTTTAAGAAACTTTTTTTGACTGTCAAAAATCTGCATTGTCCTTTGTAGGAGGTCATTTAAGTCAATGCCCTCCCACTCTGTAACAGCCTTGTATCCCAGCCAGGAGATATCAACTATAAAGTTATCTTAATGATATTTCCTTAAAAATTTCGAGGCTTTTAAATATCTATACTATATACAAGCAGACTTTCTCTTGATAGAATATGACTTCAGTTTATGAGATAAATACCCCAACCATCTCACTTTAGCACTAGTAGCCCTTTTTAGGAAAATCTTTAAAGGATATTCAGATTTCAGCCATATTATAATATGTATTAAGAGCTAAACATCACTTAGGTAATAACATAGAATTAACAAATTATTTTTTTAATTTAATTAAAAGGATACACAAGTCTTAAGAGGTATATAAAATACACAGAAAAATTATAATTAAATGCAAGACCTTTTACACAATAACTGTTTTACAACTTCATTGGTAAAATTTAAATGTAATAAAAATATGTTGTAGAGATATAAAATACATAGCTAAGACTTCTGATAAAACATTTTAAATTTTCGCTTAAATGTTGTTCAGCCTTCAGCAAAAGTTTTATTCTTCAAATTAATTGTGCTGAACAATGTATTTAATTTTTGTTTTAAAAGTTCAAAAGTTTTATAAGAAAATAATTAGTAAACAACACAACTTTCAATTATATTTCAGTTTTATGAAATTCTTCGTTGAGTACAAAGATTCAAATAATTAACTCATATGTAGAAAAATGGTTGAAATTAGAAGGCAAGTAGATTACTTTAAGTGTAGTTATGTCGATTTAAGCAGGTATTTCCAAAACTTAATTATTGACGTAGATCTGTGCTGAATTTGCAATGCCTCTTTCATTTCTAATAATTTTAGTTCCCTATCCGCTTTTTCAATAAGTATTATTTCACAGGATAATTTAAAAGAAGAATGAGAGCCGCCTTGAAGTCTTGGAGTGCCGAATATTTTATTTACAGCTGCATTTGGTCATTTGGTATATACCTCCAAATAGAAGACTTTAACGGAATTCAAAATTATGTTAGTTTTGACTATTTAATGAAGTGAAGTAAACAATTATTTAATAACGCTCTCTCTTAACTAAATTAATCCCATTTTAAGAAATTACTGAACGTGGTATAACCTTCTCTAAACTGAAGCATTTAGAGAACGTTTCGTTTGGGCGGGATCTCTATGTCCCAGTCTTTTGTTTTACAAGGGCTTATTAGACTGGGGACAGCTTAATGCTTATTCCGAACGGCTTCGACCATGCATATCTACCTCGAGATTCGAATCCGCGGATTCCGGTATCAAAAGCAGTAGAATAAAAATCCAAGGATTGACCCTCAACAGGAAGTATTAAAATAGGAAGTAAAAATAATAAATTTACATAAACGCCTCGTTTTTAATCCCCTATGTAATAATAGCCTAAGTTATCTGTCTGTCTGTCCTCGGATTTATGAAACAGTTGTGTCTGGAATGGATAGAGGCATCCATATTGGATTTTTGTTGAGTTAGGGTTAGCAACGTTCGAAATCCACCCCTTGCCCCCTTTTCTAGCCTTTAATACCATTATTTCAAGCCCTATTTTCCCCGGTTAGGAGCATGCGATTAAATTTCTCAATTTATTACATAATAAATAGGTAAAAATAACATTTTTTTTCTCGCATTATGACGTCATTCCTTTAAGAACCTCATTTAATCATTTCTTATTTTAAATTATTTAAATATCGTCTGCATTGTTGTCATACGTTTTATCACTGAACTTAGATATTACGGAAATAACTTTCTTTTATATTTGGCTTAAATAATAGATTACGTATATATGTGATAATTTTAAATTTAATCATCGATTATTTTTTGCTGCAATGAAAATTTTATCACCGGTGTTAACAACAAATTGTATCTACCTCTAGGGTGTAGTGGATATGATAGTTTCATTCCTTACTTCCAGAAATTACTGTGGAAAAAAATTGGGAAGAAATGAACGATAATTTCGACGTAGCTAAGAAAACTTTGAATTATCTTTCTAAATGAATTCAGCGTGATTCTAAACTGTATTTACAGTATCGGAATACTTTAGAGGAGTATGAAGATAAATTATTCAGCGTGTACCAGGTAATTCTCAGCCAAAAAACAAACCATTTTTTTTTATCTGCCGTATAGAGTACTTTACAGTTCTGGAAAATTAAACATTTTACTGACCCGTCATATGACGGGCTATATGCTAGTGAAAAAGTAAGATACAGCATGTTTGTAGTGACTTAAATTCTAAATTCCCCCTGCTAGGCATATCCCTTTGAAATATATAACAATGCACCAATTCAAATCTAAACTCATTCATCTAAAAAAAGCAAATTAGCGACAAAGATATTAGAAAAGGCATTACGGATATAAAAATCATAAAGCGCTTTATAAAATCTCAGTAAACAGATGAGATAAAGCGATTACAAATATTTGATATTAGTGAGCTTTGTACTTTGAAAAGAGTAGAACTTATAATAAACTTGCTTAATTATCTTAATCGTTTAACATCAAAGAGATGGGACTATCTCTAGAGATGTTATGTTACAAAATTAGAAAGCAATGGGAAAATTAGCTTTTAAGTGAATTTGTTACACTTTTAAAATTTTTGTGTATTACACTAAACATTTTAATTGTTTTGTATTAAAAAAGTGAAGTCTGGTAGAACAGACCATTAAATTAAAATTATAATTTTTTAAACTGTAAATTTTTTAAAAATCAAATCCCCGAAACTTTTTGATTAATTTTACTCAAAATGTGAGATTTTTTAGAGCCTTTTACACACATTGACAAATTAAAATTATTAAAATTTCTCATTTAAATTACATTTTATAACATTAGAATTTAATTAAGAAATTCAAGATAACTTTCTTTTGTTAACGTGTGACAGTGTGTTGATAGGATTTCAAATTTTACAGCTTGTTGTAATAAAAAAAAAAGGAAAGAGTATAAGAATACTGATGTATTTGTCTAGTGCCTAAAGTAAACCTTCCCCATCTTCTATAAAGTAAAGATTTCGCTTAGAAGGAATGTCCAACAGGATTGTCACTGTAAAACGAAAATAATACTACCAACACGTAAATCTAAATGCAAACATGAGCTCGTACATAGTTACATGTTTTTGTTAATCAATTACAGCTGTGCTTACAATGAACGAAAAGTTACTTGAAGAATTAAAAAAAATCCTCCGTAACTGGATCGAATCCCGACCACCTAAGATCCACCGTGTTCATTAATGGTGAATGGAGTACGGAAAATATGTTCGAACTCGCAATGTCCTTCAAGCTCTCAAGGGATATCTCTGGACAGTGGCTTACCCAGAAATTAATTTTTTTTGGAGGGTGTGTGTGTGCATATTTTCATTGCCAAAAAGGGCACCTATATGGAAAGTGCAGAACGCGCTTGAGCTCCCCCATTTTGTAAAGTCAGTTCTTTAAACTAAATTTAACACTTAAATATGCAAATACAACACATGCATACACACATTTTTATCTCAGACTCCTGCCCTTCCTACATTCTCTCATATAGGCGCCTATAATTGCCATGAAAAAATAGACTTATTTAACCCCTTAACGCATTTGCCCGTGTCTGACACGGGCAAAATTCAAAATAAATATGCAATCAAATCGTTTACACTTTGTTTGTGTAGCAATTTTTTATAACTTTTACCCCTTTCTCGCTCTCTAGTCACCACTCAGAACTAAAATTGCAAAAAATAACTTACACTATACTTATATATTCTTTTTCTGTCTTAATGCAAATAATTTTTTTTGTCAGATTTTCCTAAAAAAATTCGTGCTTTAAGGGGTTAATTTAGTATCATCATTAAGTAAAAACTAGAGAATACATTATATCAATCTAATTTATCTGATGTAAAACTATTCATGAACTGATATAATTTTTACTCAGTTATAAAAACTAGAAAAATATGGTCATTTATGAAAAATAATAAAGAGTATGAAAACAAAATATTTTACTTACTAGAATTAACAGAATCCTGCATTATTGAAAGTTCATAAAATAATATTTAATGATTGAAAAAAGCAGTTGCAATTTTTTAATAAGAGGGGGTGCATATGTCAATTTGCACCCTCTCTGTCGCTGAAAGGGTCAGGCCAAGCCTAGGGGGTCTACTGCTTGGTTCCTGCTTCTAAGTTACAAGGACCTAGCGGGGGAAATGTTTAAGCTACACGTGCTACTTGGGTGGTGTTAATGAGAAACAGCTGAATTTTAATATTGGTATGAACTAACGTTACCAAAATATCAAAAACAAATAATAATAGGAAAGTCTCTACAGAAGTAAAGACTAAAATGAGCTCAATTTTTAAATTTGTATAGTGTAAACAAAGTCAGATATATCAGATATTAAAAAATTTAAAGCTAATAATAATAGTATTAGTATATTGTGCGGAAACCGAATTTCACATTCTGAAAATTAATATTTTATATCCCAATTATCACATTAATAATTACTTATATTTAGAGAGTGCAGCACAGTTCAGAATTTAGTCATTTTATATAAATAAATTACATAACAAAACTTTCATTAGCATACACCAGAGTTCAATAAGAGTTAACGGAAATTTTTCGTCATACTTATTTACGGTACTATGAGACAATCCGCGCATTCCTCATAAATTAATCCGAGTATTACTCAACGATTCGGTGGATCATATTCAGAGGATTAGAAGATGAAATAATTCTCAGATTATGGCGTGATGAATACCATTTGTACATTTAATTCTCGAGTAACACTTGAACCTGGTTTAACACATGCTGGTGAATATGGCCTATAAAGAATCCAACTTGCCCGCAAAAAAAATTTAGAAACAATATCCAAAAAATTTTGTGTGTTCATGATCAGTGTCTAAAAGAAATCATTTAAACAATCGTGTTCAATTTATTTATCCCTACACGAAAATTTCCTTAGAAATTAATTTATTTTTGCTTGTGCAATATATAGTAATGAGAATTTTTATTGAAAATGGCTTAAAATTTAGCATTTAAAAAAAGTATACATCGCAATAAATAAGAATAAAATTACAAATATATGCCTTTTTACATTTAAAAACAAAACACCTGATATTTTGAAAAGATTTTAATTTTCTTATTACGAATTTATATTACGATTTTACATAGGACAACAATTACGATTTTATATAAGTACAACAATGGAGTTCGTACCTGTAAGACTTCAAGTAACATTAGTCTTCAGGATCGTTCGAAAAGCAGAAAAATACTGTTCACTTGAAAAATAACTTTCTAGAAAGGCAGTTTCATTAATTCCATTAATGATTTTATAATAAATAATTTAGGTCCGTAATATTTTCTTCTTTCTTTTGAGCTATTTTATAGCAGTTGTCCATCCCTGTCCTAGACATTCAGTCTGTGTATTAAATATTCCAAACAGCACACGACTGGAAAATCTAAACTATCCGCGCATCGAGAGATAATCGTAACATTTCCTTACCAAGCACCTGACCAATCATGTGTAAATTTATCAACCTTTGAAGTGGTTCATTAGAGAATCAGATTACCATAAATGCATCCTACTATTACCATGGTTTTCATTTGAAACAGAGGTGGAAGATTCTGACAAATTGCGTGTGTGTGGCCTGATATTTCTTGTTTGGGAATGCCCGAGTGGACCACTTACTGTGTTTATGTCAGTGCAGCTGTAAGAAGTTAAATACGTGGGTCTAAAATTACTGAGAAGTCTATACGCTATTCACATAATACATTTCACAATATCATTTCAGTAATATGCTCACGTTACTGAAATGTATTAAAGGTGTCCTTTTTAGCGGGCATGTTTAAACGTAGGCATGAAATTTCGTGGTTTTAAATTTTAAAGTAGAACTGTTAAGCTAGACTGCTGTTTACGTCAAGGTAAAGTACCGACATAAGCGTCCTTTAGGAATACAGAGGCGTGTCCGAGTCTTACATAATATTCTTTCTTAAAATTATGTGGACTTCTTAATTGCACCTCTCTTGAAAATTTCGTGTTACTCTTTACGATTGTATTACTATTTACGATTATGTCGATTAAGTACCGACAAAAATGTCCTTAAAGAATACAGAGGATTTTTACATAACTATCATATAGCCCTTCATACGACGAGATCAGTAAAATTTTTAATTTTCCAGAATTATAAAATACCCTATGAGGCAGGTAAAAAAAAAATGGTTTGTTTTTTGGCTGAGAATTATCTGGTACATGCTCAATAATTTAACTTTAGTGAACGTATGTTAGTTGCCAACTTTAATTCACCTTGTAACTTTACTTGATAGGATGGACAGCATAGGTTTTAATATTGACAGTAATTATTTAGCGGTATATATGAATGACGTCCAAAATTTAGGGAATCGATTGCAAACTGTGTGTTTATGTATAAAAATCAAACACACAAACGAATAAATTTCTTAATTTTCAAAGATATATAACTTAAACGCGAGGTATTTATTAGTCCGCGAAATAGACTCCTAGACTTTTATGAAAATAATTTGTTGTTAATACTGGTGACAAAAATTGACATTGCAACAAAAAATAATCCATGATTAAAATTATCATATGTACCTAATCTATTATTTAAGCCAAATGTAGAAGAAAATTATTTACGTAACATCTAAGGTCAGTGATAAAAGGCATGAAAATAACGCAGATGATATTGAAATAGTTTAAAATAAGAAATGATTGATTGAGATGGTTAAAGGAATGACGTCATAATGCTAGAAATTTTTTTTATTTTCATCTACTTATATGATAAATTGATGAATTTAATCTCCTGCTCTTAACCGGGAAAAATAGGGCTTGAAATAATAACATTAAACGATCGAAAAGAGTGGAATGGGTGGATTTCGAACGATTTTGAACTTGCTTTGAATTTTGTTAACCCTAACTAATCAAGAATCCAATATGTATGCCTCTATCCATTCCAGGTCCAACCGCTTCATAGATTCGAGGACAGAAGGACATATAACTTAGGCTATTATTATAAAGGTAGTATTCTTCCTTAAAATTATGTGGACTTCTTAATTGCACCTCTCTTAAAAATTCTGTGTTACTATTTACAACGCTCTTACAATATTATGCACCTCAAATAATAAATCTTATTCTATAATTAAATATTTTTTTCAATTCAGTTGTCATCTGTTGTGATCTTTATGAATAAGCAAAAAAAATAGTCTACTTTAAAATAAAAAAAATGATAATTGATATGAGAAAAAAAATTCTTGAAATTTTACAGATAGAATTTTTTTTCTTTATATTTTCTATAAACTATAATGTTATTAATAAAATACAATCCAGATATAGTAAAAAATAGTAATTGATTGCTTTGAAATGATATGATTACATTTTAAATATGCTGTTTGATATGTTTGAAGTGTAATATTTTAAAAAAGATATTGCTAATAAGATTTGGTTTGTTCTGAGCTAATATTTGTCAGCCAAATAAAACCAGAACCTACTACTCACAGCTGATTGTGAATGGCTAATGAATGATTTTGATTGTACATGCTATGAATAGAATATTAACAGATGAATTCTGCTGCCGAAAAACAATTATTTATCCAATCAGCTATTTTCCAAGTATGTTACACAATATTTATATCCATAAAAATATTTAACGCTGGAAATGTGTGGCGTGCTATCGTTTGAGACAGTTTATTCAATTTAAACGATGTGCGAACAGTTTGTGTGGCGATTTTTAATATTAGGTTTTAATCTCATTGTTAGTATGGATGTTTCCAAACATTCGGAATCGGGTTTAGAAGAGGACAAATTGTACTAAAATGTAGACCATAGTTCTCCTATTAAACTTCTAAACTATTTCATGGCTATTTGGACAATATTGACCTAATAGGAACTAGTGGACGGTAGAGCGTGCCTCTCCACATCGATGTTCTTAGCTATCTAAAATGAGCAATATGAAGTAGGTCCCAGTCTAATTATCCCTCGTGAAGAGAAGAAAAGATCAAAGCATGCCAAATCCAACCGAATGGGGCAGTAATAAATGCACGTCTTTTGGGAGATATTTTTATTTGCTTCATTTCCAAGGGAAAATAACTATACATGTATCTCCCCATAAACTTCAGTTGAAAAATATTTATGAAAATATCTTTTAATTCATTTAAATTTGAAAACTATAATAACAAAAATATATGCATTCTCAATTTAAGGTTTTAATTAGATTTAATACGTATGTAATGTATTAAGTTTCAAACAGATGAAATTTACTTTATCAGCACTGGAAAAACACAGTTGTAAACTATAAGTTCTACTTTCATGAACGTAAACGTACATTGACGAGCTATCTTAGAACTAATTTACGGCCTTTCAAATCTGGAAAATTTCATAGCCACGATACTTAATATCAAGATGATACTTGTTTTCTTGCTCATCTATAACGAATTTCTAATGTTCAGTAATAAATCTCTTAAATCAAATTGTTACACTGCTGTAATAAGTTAGAAGTAGCCTTGATGTTTATACACCTGTCACACTGTTCTATGAAATATGGGAGTCTGCATCCACTTCAGAAATTCCCTGAAAGCCATAAATTAAAGAGAGTAGTATCGCCAATGCATATCAAGAAATTATGTGTTGATAAAGAGAAACAGATGTGCGTCAGCCTACTCTTTAAAACGCATTATCGTAAGTAGATACTAATTTCAGGATGAAAAATCCTTGACCAGAGGTTACCCTTGAACTGAAATTTATTTTCTGGCTGCACTTTTTTGGCATGCATTTTAATTTTCTTGGTTTTATAAAAAGGAGGGATTGATATAGTAACTAATTCTTTTATACTCAACTCTTCTAACCATATTCCTGCAACAGCTAAAAGTTTTTTTTACCACTCTCGTCGCTGCTCAGCCGTTTCCCAAGTTTTCGAAAATTATCAGTTACATCCCTATTAGCACTACTGTTATTATTGCTAACTCTTTCCTTATCGGTTTCATGTAAGAATAAAGAAACGCTATCAAATCTTTCTTCATCCATATTCAATCAAGTCTTTCCCCGTCTAAAATTAGCCCTAGTCTTAAAAAAAAGGTTGATTGAAATGTTCGTAATGAAACCACATTCATCCAGTTGAATTATTACTTTTGTTTTAATTATTCCAGTTTAATCATTATAATTTTTTTCTTTTACTTTGGCCCTATCCTGTAATATTACTACGTGTTATATATTTCTAACATTTTTCTGCTTTAAACCCTTAATGCACAGTTTTTTTGAAAACAGCTGGCCAAATATTAAATCAATTTTTTAAATGTAAAAAATACAATTTTGAACGTTTTCTTGCCAAGAAAATTACAAAAATAATCAAAATTTTTATTTCAATTTTGGATTTTGATAACATTGCAGAAAATAGTCGAATATAGATTACAATCCCATGTAAATGGTAAATAGCAATAAAACGATTTTTTTTTTGATTTCACATTGTAATTTTCAATTCTCGATTTTATTCCAGTGTGAAAAATTATAGCAACATAAAGTACAACGCCTCTCGAATTATCTCGAGTGTGCACAGTTTGGCCAGTTTAGCGCGCTCTAGTTAACTCGAGAGTGCACGCTAAGGGGTTAAGAAACATTTGATGCAAAGATTTATACAAATTACTACATTTGAACTACTACTAGGAGCGTGTAAACAAATTTGCCAAAGCAAAAAACTTCTTATGATTTACATATACTTTTCTCATAAAAAGGAAAGTAGAAATTGTTCAGGATCGGATATGAGTGGGATGGGGGCTCCATATACACAGAACAAATTAAGTATCTTTTTAACTAAGCATAAAATTTATTAAAAATTAAGTAAAATTCAATACTAACAACAACGTATCTAAATGTTTAGTTGTATAGTAATAAAAGATTAAGTTACGGTTACAAATATTCACCATGTTTTTTTTTTCAAGATTTTGGCAAATTTTTGAGTGTTTAAGTTTTTGCTTTATTCATCACAACTAATCAGCAAAATTCTGAATATATTCAAGCTTTAATAGTAATGCATCCTCTGCTTTAAATATGATTTGTATTATGAAATTTTTCTTGAAACAGTTGTAATGAAAAATTGAGCAGAGATTGTAATATTTACCCTGTTTGCTTTAATAAGTTTTGTCTTGGTTGATTACTAGGCAATAACTTTTGTTGCATTTGAAGTATTAACATTTTTAACGCTAAGCACCCACCTTAGAAAGAAGTTAGCAATGGTTATAAATTGTGTTGCTGAGCTCTTCCTATCCGCTGTGATATATGCTGGTAATATATGGATGATAGGTAATAGTAATATTTCCTGCATCCGTCATTTTCAGTTGTTTTACAAAGGAGAACATAAAAAGTAAAGTGACCATGCTCGTCATGTCGCAGCTGGTTTATTATAACGTAAGATGGAATAAAAAACTATAGGACAGAATTGGAGTAGAATACTTATTTAAAAATTTTCAAAAATGCTATACTAAGATACAACCCTCATTTTCAAATTATATCAAGAAGGAAGTTTTATATTAATAACTGAAGATGCAAAAACATTGATGTGCGGGGGATATAGTTAAATAATTATTTTGTTAGCCACCTTTTTAGATTAAATTTCATGCAACTGCAGAATTTTGGATAAAATTTCTTTCCATTGTAACTTATTGTAATTTCCATTGTATTAACTGAATCTTGTGAAAG
This sequence comes from Pardosa pseudoannulata, assembly GCA_032207245.1. Lineage (NCBI taxonomy): Eukaryota > Metazoa > Arthropoda > Arachnida > Araneae > Lycosidae > Pardosa > Pardosa pseudoannulata. The sequence continues at coordinate 77,401,701 of CM063503.1, forward strand.
CATCCTACAATTTCGAAAATTTTTTATGTAACAAATATATTGCATCACAGCTTAAATTAATTATTTTTTTAAGGTCATGGGACTCACACTACAAGGTTCATAAATTTTGAATGTTATCTTACTATTTCTTTTGAGTTTCTGTCTCTATAAGAGTAACATGCATCTTAATTAATGCCCGAATGATGGTCGAATGGCACGACGCTGCTCTTTGGTACCCGAGTTCGCGGGCTCGAATCCCACTCCTGACATGGATGTTTGTAGCCGTTCCGAATCGGCTTTAAACGGTAGGTCACGTTTTCATTAGCTCTCAAAATAGTAGCGCTCCAAACCAAATCAAAAGATCTTGATTCTTGAAACCCTACAATGGGCCGCTTACTCTGAAATGTGCACTTCCATGTTTGCTAAGGCCGGGTTGAGGTGATAATATTTACCCTGACAGGTATAAGACTTTCGTGATGCCCCTTAATTTTTATCAACTCAAGAGGGGAATTTTGGCTCCTAATCCCTCTCACCTAACTCTCTCTAACTGTGAACCTCCTAGCCAGAGGGCATGCAGACCCATAGATTTATACTGCGTGTTTTCTGGGTGTATAGCAGATTACTGCAAGTTTCCTGAGTGTACGAGAAATGTTCAGTGCACCTTTTAGATTCGAATCTGGGATTACAGCTCCGTACACTAGAGAATTTAATTTTGGCCACTAGGTCATTTTCGGGCAAACATGCATCTTAAAATTCATTATAATTTATATCCAATTATATTCACGCTCTTTAATTTCTATGTTACTTTCCTATCATTGCAAGCCGGTCTATCTGGTTTTAATTATCGAAATCAATAATCTTGAGAAATTCAAACTAAATTAAATTCTGGTACAGTTAGGGGATATTTTTAAATATTAAATATTTAAGTGTAAAAGAAAAATACTAAATCTTAAAGATATAAGCAGGAGATGACCTAGTAGTTAATCCCTTGATGTCCAATTACAATGCTTACATGTACCCGAAATATACCCTTAAACACTCGAATAACTTGCACGATAAATGTGGGGGGGGGGCTGAATGTCCGTTCTCCTAGACAAAGGCAGGTAAAACTGGAGATGAATATTTCTGGAATTTTTAGTATATTTCTTGATACTATTCTAATTAATCTACTATTTCTACATTTAAACAAGAAAAAAAAGAATATATATTTCTTAAGTATAAACAATAAATATAACAATTAAAAAACTGAAAACAATACATCAATTTATATATACTTTTCAGAATTGTTTTTGTTTCGCCTATTCAAGTAAAATAAAATTGGCATTATAATTATCTCAATAACAGCGCAATTCTGGATTTATAATAAAAAATATTTTCTATCGGACCAAATTGTGAATCTAAACCATTCTCGAATCAGCTTAAATACATACACAAAATTTCATCAAAATCATTCAAGCCGTTTAGGAGGAGTTCTATTTCAAACACATTGACAGAAGAATTTTACATATAGAAAATATAGTAACTAAGATAAATGGCCATAGAGCCAATATGGCCAATCTGAATAAATCAAAAACTTGTTGATAAATTGCAGCATTACTTAGCTCGTAGGAAATAGTTCAATGAGTAAGAGAAAATTTAATGTTTATTTAATTGAGCGGTTAAATATTTTTGTTGAGTTAGATATCTTAACGTTTTAGAATCCGTGCTTTACATTTTGTTTTACTAAACAGATTTTAAAGACATATGTATAAACCCAATTTTCATTGTAAACCTAAAACTATGATGTACAATGACGTAAAAAATGGGTGGACATCTATTCTTTAGTTTCAAGATAGATGACCACATCAAATGGAGCAGACACGGTCAGCTTCAATAATATTTCAACATTATACAGAGCGAAATGTTTAACTAAATGTAGTTATATGTAAAATAATTATGTAACTTTTATGTTTATAATTATATTTACTAAGTTAAAAAGAGCTGTTAAAGTACCATACAGGTAAATATGGTTTTGAAATCACCAAGGGAACTCTGAAAAGCATTGGTAACGTTCATCCCAGAAATAGATAAATTTGATAATAAGCTTAAAATATGAAAAAGCCTAAAATAAAGACACGATGCTTCTGTAGCGAATTAGATAAAATAAATTTAAAATTATCAGATTCTATAGATTCCGAGAAAACATAATTTGATAAGAACCATTGGTTCTGGAGAAGAATTGGTTGTGGTGAAGAATACAATACCAAAACCGAAAGGGGTGAACCGAAAGGTATATAATTGCATAAGGAATAAAGATGCATTTTGTGTAACCTGAAGTGGTTACACAAAACACATACAAAATATCAAGACAAAATGTGGTAAAATTTTATAAAAAGTAAAGCATTTAAATTATACTTCAAATTTTGTTTATTCCAATTTTATTCATTCATTTTCAGTAATATAATTGTATCTGTACAAATTGCTATGTTTTTCATGATTAACAATATGAAATATGTTATTTTTTGCTCTTTTGACTTCGACTTTTTCTTTCTTGTATTAGATGGCCTTATCTCCTAGACGTGAAGAAGACAAGGCCATCTACCTTTTTAATTTTCCAATAATTTTTACCACTTTTTGTTCTCAATATTTAATTATTTTTGTTCAAATATGATGAGTATATGAATACAAATTTTAAATATGCAGAAATATTTCTTGTATTTGCATTCTAAGATATTTTATTTCAGTCTTTAAAAAAGCTATGGCTATCAGTCTCAGTCTCTCTCTCTCACTCCCTCTCTCTCCCCCCCTCTCTCTCTATATATATATTGTTTTATATAGATTAATAACTGGTCATTTAATTTTACAATATCTTTTGAGATTGTACTATTAATAAAGCTTTTATAAGGAGCAAAGTTTATAAAATAGAATTCTAAACAAATGCATGCATTAGAAAGTACAGTTTCTTTAAAAGCAGTACAGAGTGACAAAACGAAATAACATTTCTTTATATTGCCTTAACCTCTCCCATACTAAAGAGATATACTTACACTTTGACAGTCGCAAAACTTGTAATCTTTATCAAGTTTAGTTTTTATTATCACACTTAGAAATAATGATTTTAATCCTATTATCAGATACATTCTGGAAGACAAGACAAGCTGTGAAATGAGGAATTTTATGTTGTGACGAAAACATGCAACAAATCGTAAGGGTAAAAGCCTATTAAACATTCTTTAGATAAATTATGTCATAATTTTATAATGATTTTGGATGAGTAATTATATATTATTTATCCAAACTACTAATTATATAATGAAAACACATGATTTCTATCCCATTATCAGATGAATTCCGGAAGATAAACTGTGGAATTGAGAATTTTGAGTTGTAAATTTATTAATGAATACTAATAATTAAATGCAAACATTAGACTGAAAAAGTCTATCTAAAATGCTTTTGGATAAGTTACTGAGAAGTGTTTTCTTTAATCGTGTTTTATCAAATATAAGTGGACTTCGGGAAATCACAACATATTATGTTTAACACATAATATATAATAAATATTTACATATAGCTATTTCTATTCAAAGTAAAACATGATTTAATCAAATCTAAATTCATTTTCAAACAGTTCTTGAATAGAGAAATCCAATGTAATAACATACTATTTTTTGCATTTAAAATTGCACAAAGTGCGGTTTAAAAATTAAAATTCAATTTAGATAAGGAAAAAGATTTTCGATAACTAATTATATCATAATAACCGCAAATATTAGCGTGACTTGATAATTTCAAAATTTTGCAAAAATAGGTAACCGAATATCAAGTATTAAAAAAGTTTCTAGAAGTGCTCACCCCCTAAATGAGGGAAAAAATTTAACCCTTAATTTGGCTAAGTCCGCTACAACAATCAAATAAATAAAATCTGGCGGGTTTATGAAAACTTCTATACGGCTTAAATATCTAACAAAATCTTTAAAATATATTTCTATTACGGTAAAAAAGATAAAATTCTTATTTGGCAACACTGTGTCTGTAATGTCTATACAGACATGGGAAAATAACAGAAATGAAAAAATATTTGAAAAAACATCTTGTCAAATTAAGGGTTAAATAATTTTTTAAATCACGGCTAGAAACCCACGTGATTTATAGCGTATCATCAGCTGAATTCCAAGAAAAACTGACATCCAGAATTTTAGCTTGTAAATGCAATAAACAACAAAGAATGATTAAACTCTAATTTTGTATTCAACATTTTAAAGTCTATAAAAAGCCTAATTATTTATCTAAAACTTATTAAAATTTTTAGATAAGTAATTATATCATATTATTTATCTGCAAGCTTTTTTAATACAAATTACTAATGATTATATGATGGATATGCTCGGGATTTTCATCCTATTATCAGATAAATTCGGAAGAAAAACTGAGAAATCATGAATTTTCTGTTGTAAAGGGAAAAAAGCGAATGATTAATCCCTAATTTTATACACAATATTTTACATCTGTAAAACTTTTTATAAAAAGGCTTTGGATAAATAATTAAACTTATAGGGCACAGACGTTTTCGATAAGTACTTATATCATACAGTACCCGCAGACATTTTCTTTCTTTGACACTCTTAAAAATTTTATAAAATTCGGTAACCAATTACTGAGCACAAAAAAAATTAGCAGAAAGTGCTCAGCAGCTGGATAATTCCCCGAAATCTGTAATTTTAATATTTTTTTTATCGCATGAGAAAAACCAAGAGAACTTTATCATATTATAGATTAAATTCCGAGAAAAAAAGTTGAAGTGAAGAGTTTTAGGTTGTAAAGATAAACGTATTTATCGGATAATTGGAAAACAAAAATATTAGGTTGTAAAGATAATCCGAAATTTATCTGATAATAGGATGAAAATCCCCTTGGATATCCATCACATAATCATAAGTAATTTGTATTAGAAAAAAGGGTTCCAGAGGAGTAATATAAAAACAAATAATAATCATTAAACTCTTAATATTTTTATGCAATACTTTAAACATATATAAAAAGGTCTATTGTGCATTCTTTGGATACGTAATTAAAGTTTTTGAATCATTAATATGGTTTCAGATGATATCAATTAACTAATCTAAAACTTCACTTATTCAAATTACTTTTGATTACCTGATGGGTATAAAAGTAATTTTCATTCTATTAATCAGTTATGTTCTAGAAGAAAAATAGGGAAATCAAGAATTTTAAGAAGTAAAAAATTATTAATGATTAAAATCTAAATTTTTAAGTCATATTTTAAATCTATAAAAAATCTACTGAAAAGGAGTAATTATATCATATAACAGCTGCAAGTATTAACTTGAATTTACACTTTTAAAATACTTTGAATGTCACAAAACGATTTTTGAGTACTTAAAAAGGTTGACAGAAAAACTCCGTATCTCAATGACCTCTTCAAAACTGTTATTTTAATACTTTGTTATTACCTTCATAATTTATTATACCTTATGAATAACATTAACTACTTAATTTTTAAATGCAATTAGCTAAATTCCGGGAGAACAACTGAAATCAGGAATTTTTGGTTTAAAAGTAAAAGAAATACTAAAAAAAAAAAAAAATACTGATTAAATTCAAATTTTGAATGCAATATTATAAATTGATAAAAAAATAAGTAAAACGTTCTAGATAAGTTACTGAAGTTTTGGTTGTAAGTATAAAAGTTTTCGATAAGTAGTTATATCATACAATAATCTCTTGTTTTGAAATTTTTGAAATTTTAAAAGTCGCTAACTAATTATTGCGTATAAAAAAGTTGGTAGAAAGAAATCACCAGCTAATTGACTCTACAAAAACTGTAATTTCAGTCAAATTTTTAAACACATATAGAAATCCACGTGATTTCTAAATGTCAGCAGCTAAAAAACGCGAGAAAAGCAGTGAAATCAAGATTTTTAGGTTGAAAAAACAAACAAACGAAAAAAAAACTTTTAATGATTAAACTAAATTTTGTATGCAATACTTTATAAAAAAACTTTATACAAATTTATAAAACTACTTTATACAAATTTATAAAAAAAATATACATCTTATAAAAAGGGTTTTGAATAAGTAACTGAAGTTTTGGTGTGTAAATAAAGAAGTTTTCGAAAATTATATCGTTTAATAATTGCTAATATTAGATTGATTGACTTCCCACTTGTAAAATTTTGTCAATGTCGGAAACTGATTGTTGAGGAATGAAAAGGTAGGCAGAAAGAACTCACCAGCCGAATGTTCGAAGTCGAAGTTCGTCTCGAAGTTCGAAGAAAGACCTCAGCAGCTGAATGACGTCTCACTTTCCATCCACTTCTAAAGAAGGAAAATCCACACAGAAATGCGGGAGTTTGGACGACACGGTTGCGGTGCATCTAGCAGCTTCAGTAAATTCTCCTTTCTTCCCCTAAAAGCGCAAGCGCGTAGGGAAGTTAGTTCCCTTTCGAAGGCGCCTAACTTTGAAATCGAAAGTATTCAGAGAAGAGGATTTTTTCGATGATCGCATTGTTTAGAATTTGTGACAGAAATCGTAATTGGAAAAATAAGTACTGATAATTAAGCTCTAATTTTCCTGCAATATTGAAAGTCTATAAAATGTCTACTAAAACGTTTTAAATATATAACTATATCATGGAATACTATATCATATAACTATATCATAGTCTACTAAAAAGGATTTATATATGTAACTGAAGTTTCAGGATAGGTAAAAAGTAATTGTATTATATAAAAACCACGGATATTAGTTAGTTCCCTTTCAAGAGCGCTTATATAATCGAAAGTATTCAGAGAGGAGGATTTTTTCGATAATAGCATCGTTTAGAATGGGTGATAAAAATTTTAAGTCGTAATTGGAAAAACAAATACTAATAATTAAGCTCTAATTTTTCTGCAATACTGAAAGCCTATAAAATGTCTACTAAACAGCTATATATTTTTAAATACATAACTACATCATAGAATAACAATACACACTAGTTCTTTTTCAAAGGTGCCTAACTTTGATATCGGAAGAATTTAGAAGAGAGGGTTTATCAATGATATTCTTTAGAATTTCAGAAAGAAATTTCAAGTTGGAAGGGAAAAAATACCAATGCCTAAACTTTAATTTTTTCAATGATACTTTAAGTATATATAAATGTCTACTAAAAAGGATTTACATATGTAACTGAAGTTTCCGGATAGATAAAAAGTAATTGTATTATATAATAACCCCAGATATTAGTTAGTTCCCTTTCGAAGGCGCCTATGAAATCGGAAGTCTTCAGAGAGGAGGATATTTAGATAACAGAATTGTTTAAAATATGTGATAAAATATACGTAATTGGAAAAATAAATACGGATAATTAAGCTCTAACTTTTCTGCAATAATGAAAGCCTATAAAATATATATTTAAAACGTTTTAGTAGACAACTATATCATAGAATAACAGTACACATTAGTTTCCTTCCAAAGGTAGCTAACTTTGATATCGGAAGAATTTAGAGGAGAGGTTTTTTTTTCGATGATATTCTTTAGAATATCAGAAAGAAATTTCAAGTTGGAAGGAAAAAAATACCAATGCTTAAATTTTAATTTTTCCAATGATATTTTAAGCATATATAAAATGATTTATATATGTAACTGAAGTTTCGGGATAGATAGAAAGTATTATATAATATATTGTATTATATAATAACCATGGATATTCGTTAGTTCCCTGTAGAAGGCACCTATGAAATCGAGAGTATTTAGAGAGGAGTATTTTTTCGGAGATCGCATTGCTTAGAATGTGTAACAAAAATCTTAATTGGAAAAATAAATACTGATAATTAGGCTTTAAATTTTCTGCAATATTGCAAGGCTATAAAATGTTTACTTAAACATTTTAAATATATAACTACATCATAGAATAACAATACACATTAGTTCCCTTTCAAAGGTACCTAATTTTGATATCGGAAGAATTTAATGGGTTTTTTCGATGATATTCTTTAGAATTTCAGAAAGAAATTTCAAATTGGAAAGAAAAAAATACCAATGATGAAATAATTTTTCCAATGATATTTTAAGTATATACAAAAGTTTACTAAAAACGATTTAGATATGTAACTGAAGTTTCGGGATAGGTAAAAAGTAATTGTATTATATAATAGACATTGATATTAGTTAGTTTCCTTTTGAAGGCGCCTATGAAATAGAAAGTACTCAGAGAAGATTTTTTCGATGATAGACTTGTTTAGAATGTGTGAAAAAAATCTTCATTGGGAAAATTAATATTGATAATTAAGCTGTAATTTTTATGCTTAATTGAAAGTCTATAAAATGTCTGCTAAAACGTTTTGAATATGTATATCTATATCATAGAATAACAGTACATATTAGTTCCCTTCCAAAGGTAGCTAAATTTGATATCGGAAGAATTTAGAGGAGAGGGTTTTTCGATGATATTATTTAGGATTTCAGAAAGAAATTTCAAGTTTTAAAGAAAAAAAATACCAATGATTAAAATTTAATTTTTCGAATGATATTTTAATTATATGTAAAATTCTTAGTAGACTTATATATAAAGGATTTATATATGTAACTGAAGTTTCAAGATAAGTGAAAAGTAATTGTATTATATAATAAACACGGATATTAGTTAGTTCCCTTTCGAAGGCGCCTATGAAATCGAAAGTATTCAGAGAGGAGGAATTTTTCATGATATAGAATTGTTAGAATGTGTGACAAAAATCATAATTGGAAATATAAATACTAATAATTAAGCTCTAATTTGCCTGAAATATTGAAAGTCTATAAAAAAACTCTACTAAAAATGTTTTAAATATTTAACTATATAGTAGAATAACAAGAAACATTAGTTCCCTAAAGTGCCTAACTCTGATTTGAGGAGATTGAAATTTTAAAGAATGATATCGAAAAAACAGAGAGAAATTTCAAGTTGCTTTGGTTTGGTTTGGTTTGGAGTGCTACGGTCTACGGTTTTTCTACGCTAGGAGTAATGAGAGCGGGACCTACTGTTTAAAGCCAATTCCGAACGGCTATGAACATGCATGCAAATTTCAAGTTGGAAAGGAAAAAAAAATACCCATGATTAAACTCTAATTTTATCAGTGACATTTTAAGTATATAAAAAAGTCTATTAAAATGGATTTATATATGTAACTAGAGTTTCGGTATAAGTAAAAAGTAATTATATTACATAATAACCACGGACTGTAATTATTTCCTTTTCGAAGGTACCTAACTTTGTAATAGAAAGTATTTATATAAAGAAAGTAATCGAAAGTAAGAAGGTTGATTGCTACTAAAAGTATTTGTATTTTTATACAAAAAAATTTAAACCGTAGAGCAAAAAACAAATATTGAAGTTTAAACTCTAATTTTAATACTAAAAGCGCAAACACGTGAAGAAGTTTGTCCTAATGGCTCCAAACTTTAATACCAAAAGTATTTAGTAAAGAACGATTTTTTTATGATATCGTTATTTACAAATTAATAAATATTTTATTTGAGCAGTTTTAATCTGTTTACCTTCTTAATCTTTTGTATCTCAACAACTCCGATTTGAAAAAAAAAGTTTTATTTTGTGCGAATTCATCATTTCAGGTATGTAAAATTTTACGTTTATAGCATAAAAATAAAAGATTAATGTAAAAAAAGGTGTACCTACGGCAAACAAATAAAAAGTTTCTTATAAATGAAACCCCAAAGTTTTTTTTTTACACCCTCTGTATCATAATGCAAAAAATAAGAGATATCGAGATTCCTTGCGTACATGATAACATAAAATATTGTCAAAATACAATTCTTTCCCATACATAAATAAATAAGTACTCTACCTTTTCGATAGACATAATTTAAAATTCCTGCATAAATTATATTGGAAATATTAAAAAGTAAGAAAATTACGTAAAATTTAACTTTAAAAATTCAAATTCAAGAGTAAAATAAATTAAATTTTTTCGTGTATAAAATTGGCAAATATATGCTCTTTTATCAGTACATAACATATTATAATGCTATTCGGAATAGTTTGCAAGGTTTCACGCATACAAACTAAAAAACAGAAACTTGGGAAAAAGCTTTCAAATTTTAAATATACAGGAATGTGACAAATGCAAAGAATTTAATTCGCTGTAATTGTCGTTTCATTTGTCATATGGAAAAAGCATTGGAATAAAAATCTGGATATACTCTTAATTATAATTCTAGCAATGTCCTTCAAGTTCAAACGATAGCTCTGGAGGTAACAAGACAAGTCATGCAATGTTCTCTAACATTAAACGATATCTCTGGAGGTCGCAAGCAAAGCCTCGCAGTCCTTCAAATTAAAACGATACTTCTAAAGGTGGCGGGCCAAGATTAGGTGTTTTTCTGCTGGATTCACTGAGTCTAAATTACGAGGACCTAGCGAGGACAATATTATTTGCTATCTTAGCATTCCTTAAGCTACACGGGCTCCTTGAGTGGTGTTAAATGAGTAACAGCTTTGCAGCCGAGTTTGGCATAGAGATATCTGTCCGTATTGGCAACTGCATTGGAAAAAGAAGAGCACAACTCGAGCTTTCTTTCAAAGAAAAACTCAAGAGGCTTTTTATACATGATATAACTTTTACAATCCGATATAATCAGACGATATACGTATACTAAGAAGAAGTATTTTTGCTTATAAGGAACATTTTACCATTCTATTATAGTATGATGCAAATAGGTGACGTGAAATTCAAGGAATATCATTAGAGGTTTAAACTACGATTTGTTGGAAGGGGAAGTTCTGCAAATTAAGCTCAACAGAAAATGTAAAAAATAGAATATGCATTTTTATGTGATAAAAATTGTATTTACGATATTTACTAAGCGTATAATGGGCACTTAAACAACTTTGCTCAAGAACTCAGGGTGGACGTTAAAAACAAATATTTTTTTTACTGTTTTCTTGTAATCACACAATAAACATAAAGATAGGTTCCACTAAATGTATTGATACATCTGTATTTCATTAGAAATGCACATTTTCTGTACAACAATACTAGCAACACTTATTACTAAATTAGAACGTCAAATTTCTGACTTGAAGCACGGTAACCCTTTTCATTTGCTTACTTCACAACTTTCAACTTAAATGCCGCAATATAACTAGAACTCTACTCCTTTTTACTCTTCAGTTCACAAAATCTCTAATTTTATGAAATAAAGCTGAATAAAGAAAATACAATCTCTATACCACCCTATAAAAAGAGAAGGAAGATGATGTACGACGTTCTAAGCCCCCCACGGTTATCTTATAGTAATCTTTATTATCTCCAACTAGCATATAACCCGTCATATGACGGGATTAGTAGAATTTTTAATTTTCCAGAATTGTAAAGTACCCTATGAGGCAGGTAAAAAAATGGTTTGTTTTTCGGTTGAGAATTATCTGGTACATGCTCAATAATTTGTTTATCTTCATACTCCTCTAAATTCTCCCGATACTGTGAATGCAGTTAGAATCACACTGAATTCATTTAGTCAAACCGTATGGTTATGTATAAAAAACAAAGACACAAACGAACAAGCTTCTTAATTTCAAAGATATATAACTTAAACGCAAGATATTTATTATTCCGTGAAATAGACTAGTATACTTTTGTAAAAAGAATTTGTTGTTAATACCGATGATAAAATTTTCATTGCAACAAAAAATAATCGATGATTAAATTTAAAATTATCACATATGTACCTAATCTATTATTTAAGCCAAATATAAAAGAAAATTATTTACGTAATATCTAAGTTCAGGGATAAAACGTATGAAAATAATGCAGACGATATTTAAATAATTTAAAATAAATGATTAAATGAGATGGTTAAAGGAATGACGTCAAATGCTAGAAAAAATATGTATTTTCATCTACTTTAATGTAAAAAAATTGATGAATTTAATTGCCTGCTCTGAACCGGGGAAAATAGAGCTTGAAATAATGCATTAAATGCTCGAAAAGGGGGTGGGGTGGATTTCGAACGTTTTAAAGAAGACAGTATTTTTCGCTGTGATATAGAGCATGCTTATACCAATTTATTTTAGAATCGGATCGATAGTTTAGGAGAAGATAAAATTTACTCGCTTTGAATTTTGCTAACTCTAACTCATCAAGAATCCAATATGGATGCCTCTATCCATTCCAGGTCCAACCGCTTCATAAATTCGAGGACTGACGGACAGATAACTTAAGCTATTATTATATAGGGGATTATAACGTTATCTCATAACTATAAAGTCGAAAATATTTGTTAGCTATTTTATTATGGGAGCTCCATATGGGAGGCCTATATTATTTCCCAGGACAACAAACAAACAATGTGGATCCTCGTAATTTAGAATCTAGCACCAAAGCAGAAGACCTAAAGGCTAGGTCTGCCACCTCCAAAGGTCTTTTGAGAACTTAAAGGATATTGCTATCGGAACCTATTTTACGTGTCCCAGCCGCCATTAATGAATCTGGCATACCTTTGTATGGTTTTTAGCCTCGAACTCCTAATCCTCCGGTTATGACATCATTACTGAGTTACAGCGGTTCCCATCTCACAGTAACCGAAACCTCTCAACAACCTAAGTTACCTATAACAAGCGCGAACGACTTCATTAAGAATGGAGTCATCTGTATAATGGCATTGAAGAGCATTGGAGCCTGATTTTATGCATCCTCATTTCTTTTTATAATTGCAAATACAATATAATTGCAAATACATCTATTACCCCGAAAGCTTTTTGTTTTTAAAAAGAGATGCTATAATGTTTAAAATTCAATCCATTCACAAAGGGAGACGGGCTGTAATTTAAACTGAAAAAGATTGTTTCAACCACTTTAAATACTCTTGTGAAATCCGTTCAAGGTAGTATTTTAAAATATTTCTAATTGCGCATTCAAAACTGATTATTATAAACAGTTTTGTACATACTATGGATGTAAGATCTATCTGTTGTTCGTTTTCTTAACTATGCATGCTCCTTTGCACTTCCTGTTATTCTACAAAACCCGACTAGAACACTAAAGTTTATACATACATATATGTAATATATCAAAATTATTTAACTTTAATATTTCCTTAAAAACCTCCTCTCTCCCATTCTAATTCCTTAAAATCTTTTTCCCAGCCTCTAAATGTCTTAATCAAAGGAGCGTCCTCGACTTAAAATTCTTTCGATACATTTCCCAAAGCTTTCTGTCCTATAGATGTAAATTTTCTGTCTATTCAACACGTTTTCCAGCTGTCGCCGGCAAATGGCTCCAGGTTTTTCTGATCTTAACACTTAAATTCACTGAGTAAGTTTCTTGTCCCTTGGGAAAATTCTTTCTGTCTTCGCTCTTGGGTGCACCTCTGTTCGAGCAGAGTGATTTTTGTGTCTTTCTTTTGTCTGTCGTTGACTAGTAAAGATGTCCGTTTTAGCAGCTCTAAAATAAAGTTTTAATTAGACTTGTGCCATTCTCTTCAATGTGGCCAGACTGCATCGTTCGTTATTACTGCTAGCAAAATAATAGGGGCTATAATAATGTCCAGCAGTTATGCAATAATTGGATCACGCACACACGCACACACTCTCTCACACACACACACACACACACCCAGAGAGAGAAAGAGAGAGATAGACAGAGAGGTATAAGAGAGAGATATATAGAGAGTAGAGAGAGACAGACACAGAGAGACACAGAGAGAGAGAGATTGAGAGAGAGAGAGACACAGAGAGAGAGAGAGAGAGAGAGAACAGAGAGAAGTCAGATATGTAACTTAAAATAAATACAAAAATAACGGTATATACAGGAAAATGAAGCCTAATGTTCTCGACTATTACATAGATTCTGGTAAAACAACAGTCGATGCGGAACCACAGAACGCGAAAGTTGATTTAAAAAAATCAATTTAGATTCAAAATTAACTTTTTATTTATCCTTGCGAAAATATTATATTTATGCATATATATATATATATATATATATATATATATATATATATATATGTATTTGTATGTATTTATATATATTTGTTTATATATTTCAATATAATACACTAACAGTTGGTTAAAAAATAAATAATTTTCGATCTATTGAGATTTAACTGAATAACTAAATTTAAGCTCAAAACGCCGGCTCCGGGTACAATTCCGCTGCGAAATTTACCCGCACACAGTGTGTTAAAAAACATTAAAAAATAATAACTATATTTAGCATATATAATATAAAATAACTTAATACAGTCCTAATATTTTAAGATCGTTTTGAT
>CM063503.1:77420930-77478430 GCA_032207245.1 Pardosa pseudoannulata
GATTTTAAGAATAAAACGCATATTTTACTTCAATTTGATTTAAAACTTTAGCGTCTAACTGACACATTTCAAAAGTTATATTGAAGGTAAATGAATTGCATTTTTCTATTTGGTGTAAATATTCCAAATTATAAAAAATGCATTACTTGAAATGATAAAACTAAATAATATTGAATAATTAGGGTTATTGAAAAAAACTTGCAAAAAATTTATGATGTATTGGCACAGTTTGGAGAGCTATGGTCTACTTTTTTGCTACAAGAGGCCTAATGAGACCGGGACCTACTGCTTTTGCATGGCTATTAGGGTAATTTCCTCAAAGTTTCTAAACAAGTCAAATTGTTCGAAGGGGACGGTTATTGCAGAGTTAGAACACTTTTCGCCTTCCATCGAGCTTGATGAACATATATAGATTTCTTTTATTATAACTTTGTTAGATAAAGTAGTAAAAATCTTTTAAGATACCGAGTTCAGGTGAAATCGTTTAAAATTGGTTTTTGAATGATATAAGTTTTGATGGTTAACTCTTAGATTAAATTTATTTATTTCATTTTTATATATTTTTATTTGGCATTTCCTTCCGTTTAATAACAATTATGCGATTTTTTCTGATGTTAACCTATTCGTTGCTATGAGTAACGAGTAATAATCATTTGCAAAATGTAAAGTATTTAACATTTTATTTGTGTCATGTGCTTAAGACCGGTCTTACACGAGTCGATTATAGCTAAATTGCAAATATTGACTATACAAATAGATAACATCTCTAAGTACCTCTAATCAACTTTGCTGAGATCGGGCCTAGATAATTTTATAAGTACCTTGATTCTCTTCAAATAATTTCTCAAATAATGTAGTTACTTTTCTTTTAGTCAAGACTAAGGATAACATTAAACACAATTTAATCTGAAAAATGTTTTTTTTTTCAGAAAAATTAAAAAAATTTAATTTCTACCATTAATTTTAAAATTCTGTTTTTACTTTTTCAAGTTTTTTTTTTATACTTTTATAATGTCAATACTAATATAATTAACAAATTTAAGTATTTGATGTCACTGACAGACGTTTCTTTCTGAAAAAAATTAATCTGAAACATTTTGCTTTTTTAAAGCAGAATAAATTATGAATAATCTGGGTTTTTAAAGCTTTCAATATGCTTCAAAAATTATCTTTAAATTTAGAAAGGTAATGAAATGGGTTGTTAGAATGATTTTCATACAACTTCTACAACATCTGATAAAGCCTTAAAATTCTGGTTAATATTTTTTTTAAATCATAAACTCAGATAAACATGAAGATTTCATTCAAAGTATAACAGGATGGTAGGTGTATGGAAAAAATTGTTGCTGGTTTGGTTTGGAGAACTATAGTAAATATTTGCACACACTATACCACAACCTACTGTTTCAAGACAATTCAGAGCGGTTACGGACATACATGTCAGCAGCGGGATTCGAACCCCTGGATTCCAGTACCAAACGGCAGGGCCTTACAAACGTAGGCATCATCGGGCAGTTTTATTTAGTATAAAGCTCTGAAATTTTGTTTTAATATACCTGGATTATTTTAGAACACAAATCTCAAAATTGCCATTTTTATCAACTCTCAATGATTGAGCGGCAATGATTCCTTTAAGAATAACAGGTGACGTAACGAATTTAATAATTAGGTAACAAGATTTACAAATGACAGTTATTTTGAATATAAATTAATAATTGTACACATAGCATAATTTTTATCATGAAAGAATTTTTAATAAAATAAGATTTTTAAAAGATTTCACTAAAGTGATCAAATTTTTATAGAAAATGGGAGATTTTCATATAAGAAGCATTAGGTTGGTAAGAAAAAGGACCAAATCTAAGCTATCAACAGATAAGGACCAAAGTGATGAATTACACAAATTGTTAAATGAGTAAATGCTGGGAGAAGAGTCATCAACGAATTTATCTCAAGAAACACGGAACAAAGCTTAATTTCACTTCAGCTGAAATCAAGTGACATTTAAAATAATGTAAATGTACATTATTAATAAACGTACTCAATTGATACTTTAGTTTTTTGTTTTTCTTCTGCATTTTAATGTATTATTCATTGCATTAGATAAGTGAACACTATATATTATGACAAAATTAATTTTGAAATTTTTACTAGATTTTAGAAAAAAGGGAATAGTATTTGAATCATGGAAAATTGTGTTATGTGTGAATGAAGAAGAATGTGGTAGAAATGAATTATTGTCGAGTAACGAAAACAGAAAACTTTTTAAACTGAGAAAACAGTTTTAACATCAAAACAAAGCATACATTTTATAACACCATGCAGTATCTGATTTCTTGGCCAAGGGTTACCACAATGAGAAAAAATCCACTGCAAATCACTGTAATTTGCATTATTTATAAGAAATAAGTAATTTTATGTTTGTAGACAATACATTTTTTTCTACCACTAAATTTTTTTTATCTTTCAAACTCTTAATTTTATTACATGTTTAAAATAATGTATTCTCACATTTACGGAATTTTTTTTTAAATTACGGGTTGTTGAGATACAAAAAGCTTTGTTCCTTTAACACTTTGACTGCCAAGCCAAAATTGCAAATGTTCACAACGGGGCCAAACTTTTTTTTTGTGTAATTTGTATTTTTTCAATATAAAACTATATATAAAAACAATATTTCAAAACAAACTCTCTCATTTATATATATTCCCTCTTTTGTTGCATGTTCCAAATATTTAATTTTTCATAAAACTTAGCTCATAAAATCGTCACATATACCAATTTGCGCAAACCACGTATACCTAACACATCGTAGGGAGCCCAACAATCAAACTCCAATACGATTTTCATGTAACTGATAACATCTTTGATAGCCATGGCCTGAAGTGTTAAAACACCATGGCTATCATATCGGATAGCCAGTGTCACAACGGAAATATCACTGGATATCACATATGATAGCCATGGCAGTCAAAGTGTTAAAGGAACAAAGCTTAATTTCTAAGGGTCTCTGAACTAAGGATGAGTCGAAAACTTGAGAAAAATTTTCATTTTAAGTCATTTAAAAATCTTTAAAACTCCTTTTCAACAGGTATTTTTGTTATTTTTGTCACTTATGTGCATAGTAAAGTGCTTGTTAGGTCTTTCTCTGCGTAACTGTTAATTGTAGACATATACTGCTAGATACAAGAATGTTTCAAATAAGATTAACATCTTTTTTATTGTATTTGTAAATTTAAAAATTCTGTTTTACGAAAAGAAAAAAAAATCTAGATTTTTAAAAGTTCTCCCTTTCCTATTTAATTCTATTAAAATTAGCAAAAATTTAAACCCATCCTTAGAACGGTAATACACAAAGTTCAATTTTTCCGAGTAAAAAACTGACTAAAATATATAAATTTCAAATTTGAAATTTTATCCTTCAATAAGGGATCGGTTAATAGGTTATTTTTAATAATTCAACATTAAAATCAGGTAGCAATTTTCTTTTTACAGCGAAAGGGTTGATGCTTGATTTGGAGCGTTGAGGTCTATTTTTTATACACGATGAGTAATGAGATCTGGACTTATTGTTTAAAGCAAATTCCTAATATCTACGAACATTTATTGTAGTAGTGGGATTCAAACCGACGAACTCTGTTAACTCTTTGCTCTCGAGGGCTCCAGAGCGAAGCCATTTAAAATACGTCTTCAAACTCGAGGACTCCGCTACGGAGATAATGCAAAATAATTAGTTTTTACGATTTGTTTTTGTTCTTATGTTAAAAACTGAAAATTATTTCTCTTGTCTCCAAAGTGGAGCCCTCGAGTGACGACAAATTTTAAACGGCTCTGCTTCGGAGCCCTCCAGTGCAAAGGGTGAACAACATTTGGTTTGGTTTTGGAGTGCTACGGTCTACTTTTTGCAACACGATGGCTAATGAGACCGGGACCTACTGCTTAAAGCCGTTTCCTAATGGCTACGAACATCCATGCCATAGTGGGATTCGAACCCATGAACTCCGGTACCGAAGGTCAGCACCCTAACCATTCGGCCATCGTTCGACTGCAAAGGGCGAACAAAGAACAATGTCCTACCTATTCGGACATTGTTCGGTTGAAAAGATAGGAGAGGATTCCATAATTATAAACAGGGGTTTATTCATGGTAAAGTGGATATACACTGTATGTTTTAGTAAAATAAACTATTCATCCTATTCTTGTTTTGACGTAAAAAGAATGTTGAAACCTTATTTCAATCTTGGATTACTACAATAAATCTAATAACCGATCCCCCGAAGGAAAAAATTTAAATATTTAGTCGAGTTTTTCTCTCAGAGAGGGGAAACTTTTTGCGCTATGCTTCTATGTGTGAGTTTCAATGTTTAATAAATATAACAATACAAAACGGGTTAAAGCATAAAAAATTTAGATTTTGTAACTTTCTCAGAATTAAAGTTTTAAACTTCAAAACACCACAAAAGGGATACTTACCTATGTGAAACATTTTTCTATTTAGAAATATATATCTAGGACCAAAGGTTGAAGTCTGGCCTAGTTTACTATGCACTTTATACTGAGTTCTGTAGCTTTCATCAAAAATATATAATGCCCATTACGAGATAATATATAAATTTTATAATCTTTTTTATTTACTAAAGGATAAATAAAGAAAACTCATAAAGCAAGGTTTATTGTTAGACCGTAAAAATTAGTTTTGAGTGCTAGCTATCAGTAAATAATTTACATCCACAATACAAATTTTTTAAGAAACACACTTGTTACCACTATTTCCTTATATTGCATAATATATGTAAATCTTATAGGAAATTAAAAAACATAAAGTCTATATTTTTAATATCAAAAATTTAAAAATATACTGACAGTCATTGACATATTTGCGTAAATTGAGATATAAATGTATTTGCATCAGTATGCACAATTATACTGAGGTTGCTGGGACTAGTAAGATACTATTCGTGTAAACTAAAAAATATGAAATTTGAGAAATAATATTTTGATGTGTAAATTATACGTGAATATGACAGATAATACTAACATTTATTTTGCTCTAACAGTCATTTCATGTGAGATATAGCTAAAATTATGGTACCTAAATGTTAGAGTTTAATGCAAGGAACAAAATATCAAAATTATGAAAATTTAATAATTTTTAAGAAAATATGAATAGCTTAAAAATCCTCTATCTCAAAAATACATATAATACCCCACTTCTCTCTTTTTATTTGAATAAAAAAAGAGTGTTTCGTTATTTTATGTATTTTAGTTATATCTAAAGTATCATCTCTATCAATGCTACTCTCTGTTCATTATCCTTAGTACTTATTACTCATTATCTATCTTACAGTACGTAATGTGAATTTTCTTCACCCTGTTAAAAAAAGTTTTTTTTATATTATAAATATTTACCCTAATATTTACCCTCTGTAGAAATAAGAATTGAATGATTCTAAGATATCTAATTTTTTTTAAATCTCCTTTAGTGTTAGTCACTATTCACTAATACTTATATCACCTTAAAAAATGTCCGCAGCAGGCAATTTCCCTACACATTTCTTTATACACTTTTAAAAAGGGAAATGCATTTTTTTTTAATTTTACAAATATCAATATCTTAAGAAAATTTTCAAATATTTCACCCTGTAGAAATAGGAATTGTATAATTCCATGTTATCTAACGTCTTTTATCTCCCTTAGTGTTATCATTATTCACTAATACTCATATTACCACCGCACAATGTCCACAGTATGCAATGTCACAAAACATATCTTCAACCATTATTAAAAAGGGAAATGCATCTCTTTTAAATCTTACAAATACCAACACCTCAAGAAAATTTTCAAATATTTCACCTCTGTAGAAATAGGAAATGTATAATTCCGTGTTATCTAACGTCTTTTATCTCCCTTAGTGTTATCATCATTCACTAATACTCATATTACCACCCCACAATACTCACAGTACGCAATGTCATAAAACATGTCTTCAAAAATTTTTAAAAAAGAGGAATGCATTTTTTCTTTTTTTTTTTAAATTTTACAAATATCAATACCTCAAGAAAATTTTTAAATATTTCACCTCTGTAGATATAGGAACTGTATAATTCCGTGTTATCTAACGTCTTTTATCTCCTTTAGTCTAATCTTTCACTAATACTCATATTAGCACCGCACAATGTCCACAGTATGCAATGTCACAAAACATATCTTCAACCATTATTAAAAAGGGAAATGCATCTCTTTTAAATCTTACAAATACCAACACCTCAAGAAAATTTTCAAATATTTCACCTCTGTAGAAATAGGAAATGTATAATTCCGTGTTATCTAACGTCTTTTATCTCCCTTAGTGTTATCATCATTCACTAATACTCATATTACCACCCCACAATACTCACAGTACGCAATGTCATAAAACATGTCTTCAAAAATTTTTAAAAAAGGGAAATGATTTTTTTTAATTTCAAAAATACCAACACCTCAAGAAAATTTTCAAATATTTCACCTCTGTAGAAATAGGAAATGTATAATTCCGTGTTATCTAACGTCTTTTATCTCCCTTAGTGTTATCATCATTCACTAATACTCATATTACCACCCCACAATACTCACAGTACGCAATGTCATAAAACATGTCTTCAAAAATTTTTAAAAAAGAGGAATGCATCTTTTTTGATTTTATAAATATCAATATCCTGAGAAAATTTTCAAATATTCCTCCTCTGTATAAACAGAATTGTATAATTCAAGATAAACTTACAGGACATTTTAATCCATTCTCAACAGTCGTTTTTAAATGATTTACATCCAACGTCAATTTCAAAAGTAAAAATAAAAATATTACCTTCTTTTACCAGGAATGAATTTTGAACTAAAGAACTAATTAAACCTTATTTCTAGTTAGAAGATTAAAAGAAATTATATTTCTTCGCAGGCACCTTTATCTCATTATTTGACAGCTTTCACATAAATGCTTGACAGCGTTTATGTCCCTACACACATTCAGGGAGAAACGTAGATATATATCATCTTGCCTTTTGCTAATTTGTAAAATTTTCTCTAGAAGGTTTCTATGCTTCTTTCTTGCTAGACATTTTCTCACTGTGAAATTTATAGCATTCAGAGATAACGCGGTGTCATCTGTGAGCATCTAATATTTACAGATTAATTCAGTTTGAATCATTACCGACAATTTTAAAAGGCATTTTTGAAAATGAGAAATATTCCTTTGGAAACACTCTAAAAATAAATCAAATAAGGTAAAAATCAGCAGCAATTGGAATGTAAAAGGAAAGAAAAAAAGAAGTAAGCATTCATCTGTCTAAAAGACAGACAAATGCAGAGCGTTATTAACAATACTTGAAGGAATTCAATTACTAATAACGCGTGTTCGTATTTATGAATTGTGAATCGTGGCTGCATCTTTTCTCCTACTAAGTGTTAATGAGGAAGGTCGTTTGCTCATCCCTCTCCAATAAATTTCAACATATTTTTCTCCTCTCCTTCACTATCGACTCTTTAAAACCAATAATAATCCTTCAGCGTGTGGCATTTTTATGGTATTTTTCTTTATTAAGTGCCATTTACATTTCCCAACTCTTAATGGATGTTAATAATAATTATTTATGCGGATACTTAGTTGCTATTCCAGCGTAGTCTTCGACTATTTATTGCTGCCTTCTTTCCTAGCACACTTCCTCGGCTGGCTTACCGATTGATTTGTTCGCATACTATCTCATTATTCAAGAAAATCACAAACGATGTTACGAACACACTTGGAGGGAAATGAAAAGTTATTTTGACGCACTGTCATGAATGGGGTATGCATTTCGTACAGAGGGAGAAATGCTCTGGGATTAGGTCAGACGTGATGAAGATTTAATTATTTTAAGTACGGAGGCGCGAGAGAGTGGCGGTTTATAATCTTATTCTAAACTGATGAAAAGTTCTGTTTAGGGATGACATATCTCTCAGGCAACAATATTCGCTAGATGCCGTACGTAATTGCTTAAAATACTTGCAACACGAAACAATTAATTAGATCACACTCCGAAAGCTACAGTTAGACAAAATAAGATTCTTTCAATACTCAGCTTGTTATGGGCTTCTCTTAGGTTTATTAGCTTCTAGGCAACCAGGGTTCAAAATCAAAGGGAGAAAAGGTATGGTTAATTAAACTTAATGACATGCAAAAACCCGTCATATTCATCTTTATGTCTCTATATTCGATCACAAAAAGTAATTTTAAATGATTTTAAGAAGTGCACAAGTTTATAATAAATACAGTTATCAAAAAAGTTCGAACACCTCACTAACGTTGCTTAGTTATCCATTGGTTTGTGTTCTAATTCCTCATATTTTACATTGTAATTTTTATTTAATTATTCCATTTATCAAAAAATATTTTCTGAGGATATTTAGAAAAATACATACTAATCCGATTTTTCTTATCTTATGTCACTATACTCGACCACAAAAAGTAATTTAAAATAACTTTAACCCCTTAATGTGCACGCTCGATTTAACTCGAGCGTGCTAAACTGGCCAAACTGTGCACCCTCTAGATAATTTGCGCGGCCTTGTACTTTATGTTGCTATAAATGTTCACACTCGAATTCAATCGAGAATTGAAAATAGTAATGTGAAAGAAAAAACAGTCGTTTTATTGATATTTATCATTTACATAGGATTGTAAGCTATAACACTTACTTATTCAAATATAATATATATATATATATATATATATATATATATATATATATATTTTCTAAATTCAAAGTTCTAAATTGTGTTTTTTACATTAAAAAATTGATTTTTTTTGGCCTGCCTTTAAAAAAAAAAAAACTGTGCATTAAGAAATTAAGAAGTGTAAAATTCTATTACCCAGTTATCAAAATGCTTTGAATATGTATGCTAACTTCGTTTAATTATTCTTTAATTTATTATCTAATCCTTCAGTTCTGAGATTATATATATTTTTTAATAATCGCATTTTTTTTAGCAATTTTTACGGTGATATTTAGTAACATACAATATTTTTTAAGCTATGAAGAAAGTTAAGTTTTAAAATAATAACTTTAGCTCCCGCGTATTAAAAAATTTTTTATAAAAGAGAAAATTATAGAGCTCAAAAATGAAAAACTTAGAACCTACATGGATGACTATTACATTTTTTATGTTTAGGGCAAGCTTACGATATTTTATTACCGAATCAACACAAAACGAATACATGCTCAAGATACAAATAATCAAGGGTTAACACAGTTCGCATTCTACAAATATTTATCAGGGTCACCATTTTTTTTTTGTATCTTTAATTTGTGTCTAAACTACAAACATATAATTGTTAATAAACAGATAATTATATTTACATAATTCCGGACTACGAAGTATATTAATATTCAGTAACATGGCTTCCATAGCTGAATAACTGATATTAAGTCTACATAACTGAGAAATGACAAGAAATAAAAAAATAAAATTTTTGGCATTTGGCTTTTTAAGAAGTGTTAAAAGTTTTACAAAGACTAGAAAATAAGGGGGAAAATAATTTGTTGATTTGTTGGAAAATTAAGTTAAGATGATGAACTCAGTGTGGCTCAAAAGCTATTTACACCGAAGAAAACAAAAAATTAACTTCGTTTAAATTGTTTAAGAAGAATATTTGTTCGCTTAAAAACAACCCTGGTTCTAATCAAAACGCAGAGTTCGAATTGAAAAAGTTAAAAATTATTTTTAGATATTTAATAATGCAAAAGAGAAGTCTTTAAAAGAATTTCATAAATAAAAGTACAATAGATAAGTAATTTTCTACATGATTTTCATTGTTTGTATATTTTTACATAAAAAGTACCATAAAAAGGATTTCATTGAATTAACACATTGTATGCGGGATACGTACTAGTAAATTTTCTTACGGTTGATACTTGAGTGCTGGTCACGTACTAGTACGGGTAAGTGTAACAACATGGTTCGTTTGTGGGTACAAAAATAACGGTATATACAGGAAAACGAAGCCGAATGTTCTTGTCTACTACATAGATTCTGGAAAAATTTAGACAAAAACTAGTTTTTACATTATTAGTTTATGACTGCTCTTTTCATTTTTTTTCATAACGTAAAGATGTTTATATATAACATAATTATAAAAATTAAAACTATCTACTACTATTTATTTGATTTTTCATATATACGATACTATTATCAATTTATCTACTAAAAATATATTTTTTGTTTACATAAATCTTATGGTTGTTATTTATATATTTCTACTTATATATTTGTTTATATATTTCAATATAAAATACAAAAAGTTGGTTAAAAAATTAAATAATTTTCGATCTATTGAGATTTAACTGAATAACTAAATTTACGCGCAAAACGCCCGCTCCCGGTACAATTCCGCTGCGAAATGTACCCGCACACAATGTGTTAATTAAAAATGAATTTTGAGTCATGACACATTAAAATAGTTACATTTTAACAATTTTAAGACTTCATAATTAAAAAATGATAACAAAAAACTTTAGATTTAAGACTTAATTTGACCATTCAACATATATTAGATATTATGCAAAAACAGGAGTATGAATGGTAAAATTTCAAAATTCTTTCCCATGTCAAAGAATTGCTACAAAATAATCAACTCAGTGCTGAACAAATGTTATTACACTCATGAAAGTGGTTACGAAACTAACGTTGTTAAAATAGTTTAAAAAGAATACTCTATTTTTTTTTTTGAAAAAAAACCCCGATTCTAACTACAAGGTAATCGAAAGTGTTTGTGTTGGAAAATAAAAATATTCTTTCAATCGAAAGAAACGGTTTTAAGAATTCTGATACATTTTAATTGCAGGAAATATCGAGATCATTTCCAATCAATGTATATTAAATCATCTTTATATATGTTCAATACATATGCATAATCGGCTGGAATCATCTTAATGAAATTTTGCAAGGTTGGCTTTAAGAAGGTTTCAGACAGGTCAACTAGATTCTAAATCAAGATTTACTTCAAATATTTATTTTTATCTATTTTTATTTGGTATATTTATTTCCTCTTTATTTCATTTTCGTCCTTTCTGTGAAACTTTTACTCGTAAATCTCTTTCTTTACCAGGCGTAACTGTATAATTTTCTGCAAAATTAGTAGATATTAATATTTTATGTCATGTGCTTAATATATTTATAAGCTCTTTAAAACTCTTTCAATAATTTTTCAAAGTTTTTTGTTAGTCGAGGGTAAGAATAAATCGCAAGACATGAGTAAATACAGTTATTTTATTATTTAATATGTCAAATTATCTGCAATTAAAATTTCTTGCAAAAGGGTTTTCTTAAGTACACGGGGCGTCACTAGTTATGTATTTCCAGAACAAAGGATGGATACGAAGAAGCTAATATTTTAGAAATTGAATTATTTATTTGATAAAAGGAAATTTCCCCTTATTGTTAAACTACCATTTACTGAATATGTGGTATTAAGCATATAAATTAAAAACATTAAATCTCAAAAAAACTTCTATTTTTTTCTTATAGATAAGCTATTGCGCCCTGCATTTTACATTTATTATGATGAATCAGCAAATATTTATTAGTTGAAATATATAGGCAATATAATATGATTTATTAGTACGTAATTTTCATTTAAGAAATAAAACTCATGTTTGGGAAAGTAAAATATAAAGCTTACATAAGTAAGTAAAACTATAAGCAATAAAATTTTAAAATTGAAATAAAAAACAGAATTATTCAAGATAGCAAGAATCCCAACTCTCTTAACCAGTTCAGAAAAAACAGTAGGCAACAATACTAACAACAGTAGGCAACAATAAATGGACGCTTCAAATCCACATTAAATACAATTCAGGCAATCCCATACAGGTCATTTTTAGTAGATTTTAAACCAACTCCTCTTAAAATAGACAATATCTATATCGTACAAAACTGTAATGACACATTAACTGACACATGGACAAAATTAATAGTGAATGAAATCTTTTAAATTTCACAAAGAAATATGTACAGCCTATTTATCACTCAATAATTAAAAAGCTGTTTTTTTTTTCATTTTTCCAAGAAAATCTTCAAACTGCTCTGTTTAATCCGTGAAATTACCTTTCTTCAAAATGATACAATTTTAACTTGACAAATTACACGACTGCTATTGTCTAGTCGAATAAGTATTTTTCTCTTGACAAAGCAAAGAGACTATGTTTAATATCCTTAAAGTTACAAAAAAGATCTGAGCTAAACAACGTCGAGGAATTAATTATAAATACACAATTTGTAAAAACTCTTTTGAAATAGACAACATCTAGAAATTCCTTTAAAATAGAGAACATTTATATTTCTTAAAATAAACATCTATATTCCTTAAAATAGACAACATCCATAATCCTTAAAATATACAACATCTATAATTCTTAAAATATACAACATCTATAATTCTTAAAATATACAACATCTATATTCCTTTAAAATAGACAATATCTATATTCCTTTAAAATAGACAATAATACAACATCTATATTCCTTTAAAATAGACAATATCTATATTCCTTTAAAATAGACAATACCTAAAAATTCATTTAAAAAAGACATCTGATAATTTCCTTTAAAATCCTTAGACATCTAGAAATTCCTTTAAAATAGACATCTATATCCCTTAAAATAGACAATATCTGTTATGATACGAAGCTATAATGACACATTAACTGACACATTGATAAAAATAATAGCGAACGAAAGCTTTTAAAATTTCATAAAAAAATAAGTGCAGCCTATTTATTACTCTAGCCTATTTAGTACTTAGTATTAATACTTAGTGCTATTTAGTATTAGTACTTAGTATTAGTACTTAGTGCAGCCTATTTAGTACTTAAAAAGCTGTTTTTTATTTCAATTTTCACAAGAAAGCCGTCAAGTTGTGTCATTTATTCCGAGAAATTACCTTTAGACAAAATGATCCAATTTTATCTTGGCATATTACACGACTGCTATTTTCTAGTCGAATGATAAGTATTTTTTTCTTCTGACAAAGCAAAGAGACTATGTTTAATATCCTCAAAGTTAAAAAAAAAGATCTGAGCTAAACAATGTCCAGGAATTCCTTTAAAATAGACAACATCTAGATATTCCTTTAAAATAGACAAATCTAGATATTCCTTTAAAATAGACAAATCTAGAAATTCCTTTAAAATAGACAAATCTGGAAATTCCTTTAAAATAGACAAATCTAGAAATTCCTTTAAAATAGACAAATCTAGAAATTCCTTTAAAATAGACAAATCTAGAAATTCCTTTAAAATAGACAAATCTAGAAATTCCTTTAAAATAGACAAATCTAGAAATTCCTTTAAAATAGACAACATCTACATTCCCTAAAACAGACAACATCTACATTCCCTAAAATAGACAACATCTACATTTCCTAAAATAGACAACATCTACATTCCTTAAAATAGACAACATCTACATTCCTTAAAATAGACAACATCTACATTCCTTAAAATAGACATCTACATTCCCTAAAATAGACAACATCTATATTCCTTAAAATGGACAATATCTATATTCCTTAAAATAGACAATACCTAAAAATTCATTTTAAAATAAACATCTGAAGTTTTTTTTAAATCCTTAGACATCTAGAAATTCCTTTAAAATAGACAACATCAATATCCCTTTAAATAGACAATATCTGTAATGATACGAATCTATAATGACACATTAACTGACACATCGATAAAAATAATAGCGAACTAAAGCTTTTAAAATTTCATAAAAAAGTAAGTGCAGCCTATTTATTACTCAATACTTAAAAAGCTGTTTTTTTTTCAATTTTCACAAGAAAGCCTGTCATTTATTCCGAGAAATTGCCTTTAGACAAATTGATCCAATTTTATCTTGGCATATTACACGACTGCTATTTTCTAGTCGAATGATAAGTATTTTTTTCTCCTGACAAAGCAGAGAGACCATTTTTAATATCTTCAAGATTAAAAAAAAAAAAGATTTGAGAGACATTTACTATCTCGATGAATAAACAAGGTATTCATTTTTACTTCATATTTTTATTCCCAGTTTAGGTACATTATTGCTATTTTCCCCCACTCAATAATGACCCAAAATCAATCATACTTGCGTTAAGAAAGTAAAAGGTCTCATCGTAAACAATTTTCGATGACATTTTCACAACTACATTTCTCCCCTTATGCTGAAGAACCCCCTTTCTCTGCCCCTCCCCCTACAGAACAAGACTGTTTACAGACAATAGCGGGAGTATGAATGCATTCAGCTCAAAATCAATGAAACAAAATGCATTGACGAACCTCTTGAAATAAGAGTTTTTGGAAGAAATGGACAAATGGAACGTGCATAACAAGATGATGAGGAAACATTCTTCGTCGAAGTTTCACAAATATCACAATAAAGAGCGAGCTTAAGTAGGCTGATAGGAAAAGTTTGCCAATAACAAATTGTCCTTTTCTGTAACTGAAAACGCATGAGTAAAAAAAAAATAATAATAAATAAAAATGAATAAACAATATAAACCATAAATATTTTAAAAGCATTTTTTAAAACTTATTGAAGCTCAAAATATTTTGCTTATTATAGTTATTTTACTTATCTTTTGTTTCAGCGATTTATTTTTGTACGAATGGAACAAAAATTATTGAATTTACCATGAATAATATATTCATTTCACACAACGTGCCAAACAAGCTGAAAAGAAATTTGTTTATAGTCCGGTTTTCTCATAAGACACAGTTTAGGAACGTGATTAAGGAATTTTATGCGAGAAGAATTGAAACTAGGATTTATTTTTATTCGCAGAAACCAGCAAATAAACAAGAAAAATTAAAATGAGTAACAGAAATACTTTAAAATCGATTTAGTTTAAGTTTTAATAACAGTAAAGATTTTTATTTTTGACAAAAGAGTGTCATTCTACAATAATAAAATATATTTTTAAAGGTAGATTTCAAAAGAGTATTGGAAGTGAATTTGAACACACAAAACAAATACTTATTTGAATTCTAATTAATTTTTGTTTTTTAATGTAATCTGTTGAAATCTGCAGTAATTTTCTCAATCGTAGTGTCATAGCTAGTTCTTATAATACAACAAATGTAACGTCACAAATTACATAAATTTTCTATCTGCTCTCTAGAAACTATAATTTTGTAAAGTATCTTGTATGTATAAAAGATTTTGAACATTTCTATTAGTATGAAAATTAAATATCTCAACATTACTGATTTTTAGCGATATCAATATTTATAGAATCCTTTATTTTCCCTATCTGGTTTTAAATAATTGTACAGATCAATCTATATTTCATACAAATTAAAAATATACAAAAATAGAATGAAGTAAATAGAATACAAAAGGTTTATATCGTAATGTTTGGATAGTGATACTGAAGAAATGTGTTGGAATGGCTATAATAACATATGCCAACGTACTATATAGAAAAACATTTCATAATAGAATTTTACAAAATAATTTGACAGGCATTCATACAGTTTTTATGACTTCAGTTAACATGTTAAATTAGCAGACCTATTGCGTTTCAACACATAAAATTGTAGCTTATTAGCGTTACTCTAATTATTTTTGCTACTGAAAATTTAAGTATATTAGGATGTCAATTGTGAAATTCAAATGCACAGATTCTGGTTCCAAGAGATAGTTCTCTGACTCTTCGAAGTTAAGCAGGGAAGATATTAAGTAGGAAAAAACCCTCCTTTCAAACTTTCCCGCATACCTTTCAACCTGTACTCTTTGGAAAAACAATGGATGAAGTGTATAATTCCTTATTTGGATGGGAAATACGGGGATAGTGAAAAATTCAAGACCAATATATTTTGGCTCAGGTTCACGTATGATAAAGACATTAATTAGTTGAAATTTTTTACTGCCAGACAAGAAATCCATGCATTGATTATCGGAGTGAAGAATCGTAAACTGAATCCGTTGTTGCTTCAACATGTACCGGTTGACGTATGATAAAACCTTTAATAAGCCACAGACAGGAAGAATAAGATTTCCCTTAATGAAGCTTGCTTACTATTCACTCATCAAAAGAAAATTTTTTAACACAATCTTTTACAGAAAATACTAGATTATGTTATGAACTGATAGTGCTTTCAAATCCAATTTCAAATGAAAGCTAACACGACAAAAACTATAAACTCAAAGATTAAAAAATTTTGGATGATTAAGGATGATAATTTTACTCATATAACTGTTAAACGTTAGAAAATGAAAAATACGAAAGTAAAAAAAATATTTTCATACCTGTCAATATGCTTACAAATTTCATACATTTATTTCTTTTATAGCTACTTTTTCAATTTACGCCAAAACATATAATTTTTAGGACACATATAGAAAAGAATTTTTCTATAGAGAGTTTTAAAACATGCACATTTATTATTGAATATTTTAGATGCTCATAATTTGAAAGCAACATTACGTAATATAAATTTAATTCTTTCTAAAAATATTCTTTATTTAAATATCGTTATAAAATTGTATTCTTAAACTGAACTATTTTACTGAATTATTTTACTCGAGATTATATTTCCATTGTTAACCTTTTGACATACAGTGACGAGTTAGGGTCATCATTCATTTTCTACTGTATCATTATAGTCCGTCATTGTAGTCTGTGTCATTGTAGACTCAGACGAGTCTACCCTGTCAAGAGCTGTTTTCGTTGGATGCCGTTTATTATATTTGTACTATTAGATTACCCCATTTCTTCACTTGTGCAGTGGATTTGGTTTGTTTACAATGTTCTAGAAGCATTTCTCACTTTCTCTGCACTACCAATAACAAAGTTGCATTTACAAATCAATAAATCAGAATGATGTACAGTAAAAGCTCTATTCAGCACAGTAATAGCACACAGTAAATTCCATGCTAGGCAATATGAGACTGATAGATTGAAATATTATGAAAAATTACAGTTATAAATATGTTTGATATTTATAACAATCAAAACTTCAAAATTAGACGTTTTCTTTATCTGTTTATTTATAAGTGTCTAGTTCAAATAAGTTAAATAATATATTTCAGACTCATCAAATTATGTTTTATTTGAATATCAAGGGGTAAATATACCATTGAGATTTCAGATGTATTTACTTAACAGATCTGTAGAAATCATCAACATTTTGTCCAAGAATTAAAGACTAAGATACGTGAAAAAATTATAAAAAAATTATGAAAGAATATTGGATTATTTTAAAGTTATCGGGCACGAAATATTTTAAATATATTGTGAGAGAAAAGTCATTAAATCAAAAATAAACATCCAATTATGCTTAAATGAAAACATTTATCCACAACTCCTGAAAAAATGGGATATTTTCTATACGATTTGTTTCAAAATCTTCTGTAAAGCTTAAATTAAGACACACACACATGTATATACATATATACACAGGGTTGAGGTCTAGCAGGTGTGCAGAGTGCATGTACAGAGGCGGTCAAATTTCTAGCACAGTCGATTGAGTTAACAATATTAAAATATATCAACTATTAACTAAAGCTTCTATTAAAATAGTTGATTTTATTGAAAATATTTAAATAGTAAATCTACTCCTTTTTCTCTCTTACTTTTCGAGTCTGAGAATAATTGTTGTTATGAAGCTTGGTTAGTGTTTAAGCAATACTTATAAATTTAATACTTATAAATATTCTTTATAAATACTTATAAATTAATACTAAAAAAGAGATAGACTCTGTAAAAAAGGGATTGATTTGAAATACATTCACTTTGATGTGAGTTTTTACTTAAAAAATTTCGTCGAAACGTCCGATATAAAAAATACAAACATATTTATATTTAGAGATAAAATGCAAGTTATGATGCATAATTTTGATATGAAATTGTGGTGTCTCTTTAGCGCTTTAGATAGAATTAATAGCAATTGAAAATAAATTACGCAAAGATTTATAATCAAGCTATATTATTGATGATCTGGCAAATAATAAAGCGAAGACCAGAGTGTGGTTTATTTGTGCATGTTAATTTTATTTGAGAGTACACCAAAATAAATAATAAAATAAACAAAATAAAATAAAATACATAATATGTATATATATTGATACATATGTGTGTCTATATTGATGGACGCTCTTTCTCTGTCTTTCCTAATTTTTTATTCCTAATAAATTATATGGGCTACTCATATAAACATAATAGCTAGCTTTTATGCATTGGGCTAAATATGAATCTACTAGAAATTTGTGTTGATAGGAAAGGAGGATGGTCAAACTACTAACCTTGTTAATATGGGGGGGGGGTGCCAAACACCTTCGTGCCTATAGACAGCTAATAGACCTGTATGTATTTATAATTTATTATTGAAGATTCCAAGCAAATTACTAAGCAAACGAGAATATTTCAAAATTTTAACATATTTAATTACCATAATTTTCAAAAATTATATCATTTACATATGTATATAATGCCAATAATTTATCTTTAGAAAATTAAAACATTGAAAACATTTAACTTTTGACAATAGCTTTTACAATTCATTGATCGTAGAAGAAGAATTTGATATGTATGCGAGGAGATAACTGTCAGAAATTCTTTCCTATGCAAAGATATCCATATTTCTATCTAGATTTAAAAAACAAAACAAAAACCGCATTGAGATTAATTTGGTCATTTTGGCCCTTTTTAAAAGCCATCCACATTTAACAGAACTAATCGAAAAATATGTAGGAAGTATTTCTTTGATAATAATCGGAGATATGTATACATCACCCCTCTACTTACAGTTCTACAGTTCTCCATGAGGTTACCTTCCCCCTAACGGATTCAAGGCTCTCTCACCTTCTGTGGTAGAGCTAAAATATTAATGTAGGCAATGAAGTGCTCTTTGCAGAGCTGGTTTGTTCTCGGTAACGGAGGGATACCGTTCGTCAAGAGATAAAAATAATACTTCATAAATATAACATCATAAACGTATCTTAATTCCTATATTTCTTTTCATATATTTTAGTTCTTTTATACATTCATAATCTTTAGAATACGATAGCTTGTTTTTGACAAATGATTTTTAAATACGAGAAAGAGAATGATACTTCATAAATACAGCGTAAAATTATAAATCTTTATAAATTTAAGTTACTCACAGTGTTTGTACTGGGTAAGGAAGTTGTATCGCATGTCAAGTTACCTTACTAAAATATTATGGAGAAAATAATATATTTGTAAAAATCTAGCTTCAAAAATGTATCATGCTGCATATGCTCATAATTTCTACACAATGCTAGTGCATTCAAAACAGAGTGTCAACCTCAGCCAAGAATTAAATTATTATGAAAAACAATTATATTACTTCATACATGTACCATCAAAACATGTCAGATTTCATATGTTTTTAAGCTATGAACATCACTTGTTTATGCTAGTTGAAAGAAAATTCCCATGAGTTAAGAATTTTAGTTCTTTTATACATTCATAATCTTTAGAATACGATAGCTTGTTTTTGACAAATGATTTTTAAATACGAGAAAAAGAATGATGCTTCATAAATATAACATAAAAATATAAATCTTTATACATTAAGTTACTCACAGTGTTTGTACTTGGTAAGAAAGTTGTATCCTATGACAAGTTACCGTACTAAAATATTATGGAGAAAATAATATATCTGTATAAATCTAGCATCAAAAATATATCATTCTGCATATGTTCATAATCTCTGCACAATGCTAGTGTGCACTCGGAGCATTCATTCGCCTCATTTTGCTTTTCATTTTTATACCTTCTTATTCATTGCATTTATATTACTTTTAAGATCGCATCATCTGCTATCTAAAGAGATGGAGAACTATCATAAAACTACATTGTTTTTTCTCAATCTAACATTTATTTACTAATTTCGAAAAAAATCATTTATAAATTAAATGTTTACAAAATATTTTTAGTTACAAATCATCATAACGAATATAGGTGCAATAACTTTTGTATTTGCAGCTCAGTTGTGTTATAACTTTACCAGTTTGTCAACAGTTGCTATACTGAGAATTCATTAAATTTACTGCTTTTATAATAATCAATTTGAGAATGTAAGTGATTACTTATTTTAAATTTATTGGCTTACAGACTTGAAAAAGACCATAAGGAAACAAATATTTTGACCATGCTCTTTTATCACAGTAAAATATAATTTAGTTTTCACTCAAAGTACTCAACATTTACCAAGAAGCAACATCGGAAATATAAACAAGATAAAGACAGTATTAAAATACATTTAAAATCATTGCAATTTTTTTTAAAAACAATACAAAAACTTAAGTAAAAATTCTTTCAAGTCAAAATGAATGTTTCTATAAACTCAGACGGTCAACCTCAGCTAAGAATTAAATTATTGAGAAAAACAATTATATTACTTCATAAATGTAACATTAAAACTTGCCAGATTTCATATGTTTTTAAGCTATAAACATTTGTTTGTTCTAGTTAAAAGAAAATTCCTATGAGTTAAGAATTAAATTATGAAACAACAGCAACACTGTTTCATTATTCTGGGTAAAAGAATGCTGTTTCATACATTTATTATCTCTGAAAATCAATAGTTTGTACTAAAGAAAGCAGTTGTATCGTCTATCAAGATATAAAATATTATTCAAAAAATAATTATACTTCACAGATACACTATCAAAACATATTTTATAAATATATTATATATATTATAAACATATTTTCCTATGAGTTAAGAATTAAATTATTATGAAACAACAACAAGCACTGTTTCATTATTCTGGGTAAAAGAATGCTGTTTCATACATTATATTAATATATATATTATAAACATATTTTCCGATGAGTTAAGAATTAAATTATTATGAAACAACAACAACAACACTGTTTCATTATTCTGGGTAAAAGAACGTTGTTTCATACATTTATGATCTCAGAAAAGCAATAGTTTGTACTGAGTAAAGCAGTTGTTTCGTCTGTCAAGATATAAAATATTATTCGAAAAATAATTATACTTCACAGATAAACTCTCAAAACATATATTTTATAAATTTCAAAGCTATGTACAGTGCTTAGTTCTGAGTTAAGATGTATTCTCTTCCTGCAAAAGTTAAAATGCTGTGAAAATGGATTAACTAGAAATTCTAAGGAAATCAAAATATTTCTGTATCTTGGTCATAATAATGGAAATATCTAAACTAACGTCTCAATTTGAGTAAACAAAGTAAGTATATTTAATTTTGATGTTACAGAAACATGTGCAGTCGGATTAAAAATCTAGCACAGACGTAAAGTGAACATAACATATTTTGCTTGGAATTCAAAACAGGAAAGAAAATATAACCGCTGAGTTTACAGAAACATTCATTTCGACTTGAAAGAGTTTTACTCAAGTTTTTGTATTGTTTTTAAAAATAATTGCTATGATTTTAAATGTATTTTAATACTGACGTTATCTTGTTTATATCTCCGAGGTTACGGCTTGGTAAATGTTGAGTACGCTGAGCGAAAACTAAATTATATTTTACAGTGAGAAAAAGAGCATGGTCCAAAATATTTGTTCCCTTATGGTCTTTATCAAGTCTGTAAGCCATCAAATTTAAAATAAATAATCACTGACATTCTCTAATTGGTTACTATAAAAGCAGTAAACTTATTGATTTCTCAGTATAGCAACTGTTGACAAATTGGTAAAGTTATAACACCAATGAGCTGCAAATACAATAAGTTATTGCAAATATATTCGTTATGATGATTTTTAACTTAAATTATTTTCTAAACATTTAATTTATAAATGCATTTTTTCGATATTAGTAAATAAATGTTAGATTGAGGAAAAACAATGCAGTTTTATGATAATTCTCCGTCTTTTTAGATAGATGTGATGTTAAAAGTAATATAAATGTAATGAATCAGAAGGCATACAAATGAAATGCAAAATGAGGTGATAAAAAGTCATTTGCAAATTTTAAACATTACAGTCTTTAAAAAGTAAAAAAGTATCTAGATTTTACACGTCAGAATAAATTAAAAATAAAAATGAAGTAATAGAAGATTGGGGCTTATACTTTTATCCCCCTTTTTAAAATATGAAAAAATATATAAATATGAAATTAAAAATTTTTAGTTGTTCTTATATGAATGGTTTCGTCTATTCTAAGAGCTACATTTGTATTTTTGAGACAGGTGACAAATCTGTTATAGCTGTTTCCGAATGGTTAGAAATAGCAATACAAACAATGTGATTGGAATCGATGCAAATTGGTCCCAAAAGACAGCGCCTTGTATGTTCAACCAT
Source organism: Pardosa pseudoannulata (assembly GCA_032207245.1). Lineage (NCBI taxonomy): Eukaryota > Metazoa > Arthropoda > Arachnida > Araneae > Lycosidae > Pardosa > Pardosa pseudoannulata. The sequence continues at coordinate 77,443,244 of CM063503.1, forward strand.
CCTGCGATTCTCATACTCTCCCTAACTTATATCAAAACAAAAATTATTTTACGAATAACACTTTAAATGGTGTCTTCGATTATGTAGAAAATATTATTTGTTCAGATGGATTTTATTAAATAGATGGTGGAAGTTACAAAACGTCTTAAGACTTTGAACTATGAAACTTTATATACAAATATGTTAAAGGCTAATTAAATTAATCACATTGAAAAATTAAATTAGATAATAAAATAATATAATTGGATCTTTTAAAACACTTAAAAAATCAGATATTTTTTCGGAATATTTGTTAATTTTTTAAAGGTTACTTGCGCATTGATATTCAATTTTGTTTTTTACTTTGCTTTATAATTATTTAAATATTTTAAACACTTTTGGGTATTATCTTGTTGAGTTGAAATAACTTCAAAACTTAAAAAACATAAAAAATTAAAGGATATCCATATTTATTTTAATGTATATTAGAATTGTACGGCAAACATTTTGTAGGAATCTATGGAAGATTACTTTGCAAGAAGCCTGTTAAATGTTCAAATATATTATTTAATTAAAAAAATATTTTAATATTTATCAATTAATACAACCATTTACATTTACTCAATGTTTCATAAGTGATGTAAATAATTTATAAAAACATTTTGTAACGTACAACGTCGTTTCCTTAATAAATTTCCTGAAGCTTCATAAAGGGGCTTAAGTTGCTGAATTTGTTTTAGAGCTCTACGGTCTACTGTTTTCCTACACGATAACTAATAAGACCGTGACTTAAAGCTTAAAACCGATTCCGAACGGCTACGAACAACCATGCCTGTATTGAGATACGAAGTTTAAAACCAAAGAACAACTCCGTACACATTCGGCCATCGTTCATTCGAAATCTGGGAATAGGGCTACAAATGCGAGAACATTTATAAAGATTAAACCAAACAGACAAAGCATTTAGGTAGCAAATTTCATCCTTATATTAACATTTTACATTGCTATAAATGGTTTTTTAAAAATGAAACTAAAACAAAATGTTTTTTATTCTTTATTCATTGAGAAAATTACGAGATAAAATTTTCAGCTTTCTGTTATCCAGAACTCAATTCAATTTAAAGCTACATATGAGCCGTAAATGTAGAGAAAGTACAAATGAATATAAAAATTTGACAAAAATTACTATCTTATTACTTAAAATAGTAACCTATCTTTTATTTCTTAATAATATGAAGCACCTTTTTAAGTATGGAATTATTTTTTATTACTTAAAATAGAAACCTCATACTAGGTTTTGGTGAAGGCAAGGATAATGGTAATTATCAATTAAGTAAAAAGTGTATTTGATTTTAAAGAATTTAACTGGTTGGAAGCCACTACATAGGGATAAAATAAAAGAATTCTTGTCAATACAACTTTTTTTGGTAGTTTACAGAAAGAGGGAAAGAGTTAAACATCTAAATAACACGTTCTTATTTTTTAAACTTTTAGCAGAGTAGCAGTAATGTTAAACTGCAGTTATTAGGTTTCTGATAATGGAAAGTTACAAAATAGACTTTCGTTTACACAGCAGTCTTAAGCCCTTAAAAATGTAATTTTTTGTAATTTAAAATTAATTAATTTAAATAAATAATTAACTATAAAATGAAATTTTTACTGAATTTAAACTGCTTTTTTTATTATGAGCTTTCTAGAATTGACAGAAATGTTTTAAACAATCAAAATTCCAATGATTATTTTCATAGTGATATATCTGGTAATTTAAAACATTGCAGATTAGATTCATTCTAGGACGATGGACATTATTTTACTTAAAATTAAATCAGTTTCTTTTGAACGTTAAACTTTGAAATAAATATCAAATTCTTCACAAAAAAAAAAAAAAAAAAAAAAAAATAGAGGTTTCAAAATTTTAACTGATACCTGGAATTATCTGATGTAAAAAGTTGTATCCTTGAAATAGCAAATTAACTCATCATTTTAAAGACATTATATTAAATTAATTTTAACCACAAATTGTGTACGTTTAAAAAGATATATGGGCAATCATAGCTTTAATATTCGTTGAAATTTTGATTTTCGAAAAAAAAAAATATTACTGAATAAGACATTTTTTAAAATTTCTTTATCCAAGAAATATAGTTTAGCAGTCAGTTAAAAATTTAAGTATTTTTAAAAATTATATTTAAGTTATAAAGGATTAGAAAGTTAAATTATAAAAGGTTGATTAAGTAACAGTTAAAAGGTACAATATCCCTTAAATTTAAAATAGGTAAATGAAGAAAATAGGTGAATAAGAATAAATAGAAGGAAAAAATTCAGATACAAATTTAATTATATTTTTAACCAATAAAGCTAGGGTGTAGGATTACATCTGTATAGGAAATGGTCTTTGAAACAGCACGTAATATAAGAGTTTTTATTCAGTTAGCTTTCAATACAATCGGTCAGTATCATAAACACAGCAATCAAGAATCAAAATTGATTCTCGAGATTGTATTTAAAACATTTATTCCGAAGTGAAGTTATTTAATTTAATCAGAGGAAATATTACCTGTTAATCTATTAAGGTTTAGTCCTTATTCGAGGACAATGAAACAATACTTTAATTTAATTTTTTTTTGCTTTGTTTTGGATGCAAAGTTAGGATTTTTTAAGACTCTCATACGAATGATTTTCTAACAGGTACATCAACTGAAATTAGAATAAATTGTTATATATATTTCTAAATTGCTCCTTAGATTACTATGTTTACATAAGATAGCAAATGAATCTGTTTTTGTGATTTGTTTTATCATTTTATAACTGACAATCCACTATGTTTAAAATTACACGATATCTTTCAACGAGGATGGGTGGTAACGTTGAAAGTTCTTTGAATTTCAAATTTGTTTTGACATAAGGATTTCATATCTTAGGATTGAGTAAGATTATATCAATACATATTGATTGGGTTAAGCCTTTGTCATGTAATGCGAAGGTACATGTCTGCTTACACTTGTACCTTCTAATAAGTAGCAACTTTCCTTTCAATGTATAATTTCAGAATTTAAATTTAAGCTTCCTAAATTGCTTTATCTGTAACTAATGAACACTCATTACTCATTCCATAATATTTTTTATTTTATTCAAAAAACAGTTTCATTATAAACTGATTTGCTCGAGTTTCACATTTGTTTTACCTTAATCAGTACATAATAATTTAAAATATTTAGATTTATGAAGTTTATCAATATATATTCAGTAGAAATTATTCCAGATTTGATAGGTTAATCTTCTTTCACATATATTTTTACAGGTACTTTCTATAGACATAATTTTAAAGTATTATTTTGTTTGATAACAGGTAGCAACATTTCTTTTAAATGTTGAGTTTCAGAATTTAAAATTTATATTTATAAACTGTTTGTATGACTAATCAACAATCAGACATTACCCATACCATGATAGTTTTGATTATTTTTGAAAAGTAGTTTCATATAAAATCGATTTTTTGAAAGATTAATCGTCTTATGAATAAAACAACGAAAACTGATGACTGAAATCTAAATAACAATAATATTTTATTTAAAATAACGTCACCTAATCTATTTAATTAGATCACAGTTTTATCTCTCAATCCTACCTATTTACACTAAAAAACATAGTTGTAATATCCTGTATTATCTTCCTTTTCTAGAATTTATATATTTTGTTATTTAAAAACTGTGTTCTTTAGTATGGTCTGTAATGTGCAAGATATCTTTTGAATATTTATTCAAACAAAGTTCAAATTTAGCTTACAACTGCTAAATTTTAGTCTTATTTTCAATGTTTTTCAGAAACCTAAGTTTTTAATGTTTAGTTTGCATGCAAGGTATTAAGTGCGATTTTATTTGTATTAAATTTTAAAATTATTATGAACAGAAATTAATGAAAATCAAAACATCAAAAGGCAGAAATAAAATGAAATGTACATAGGGGCATAACTTTGATTTCTTCGAAATTTATTATAAATATTTTCTTATAGCTGGAAAAAAAAAGCAAACACAAAAATTTTTTTCGAATAATAAGTAGCTTCTTTTAATAAAATATTAAATATTTTTTACTGAATTTCTTTTTACATTTTTCGCAACGCTGCAGACGCTGTGTCTCTAGTGTTTTAACGACGTTTCTGTGTAAATAAAATAACTTTTGCAACTGAAGGAAAAGCAACAAAATATTCTTGTATCTCCAGCTCTATTCAATCTTTTTGAAAGTTCCTCTCAATTTTAGACCCAACTGTCTAAATATTATTTCAGACCTACGGTTGAAAAAAATAAATAAATAAAAAAAATGTTCAGGAGTTTTGCCGAAGAAGTTTCCAAGATGAGCCCTTCTTGCTCCTAGAGAAGTCCGAATTTCACCGCATGTAGCCCTTAATTAATAACCAGGAGAAAAATAATTCCATCATTCATCGCAGTTCGTTCTTTTCTCACAGCAGTAAGCGTGCCGATGACAGCGTGAGCGAACGGTGAAAAAGGCACAAGAGACCCTAATCCCCGGGCTTTCGTCTTTTGTCTCGGGCACGTTTCCCTGGTTCCGTTGTGCAACCGACGGCACCGGACAGCGGATCTGCCTCTCGTAATCCGCTCCTCCGCATCCGCATCTCCTCTCCAAACAGCCTCTCTGCCGATCCTTGAACACAAGAGCCCAATTAGCCGCCACAGATGCGCGTCTATCATTTAATAATACAACCACCACATGCTCTTGTGGCGAGGACTGTTCTCTCAGGCTGCGATTCTCTCTCTACTAATACTCGTTACGCTGTTTAGTGCTGGTGGAGGAAGAATCCGAAAACGGATGTGGTCAGCTCTCGAATGCATAGGGTGGACGGGACAATCAAAAGTGGGCGGAGAGGGATTCGAAATTCGGAAGCCATTCAAAAGTCAAAAATTTTTGTGCGATGAATAGAAGGGCGAAAAGAAATCGATATTCTGGGTCAGCACCGAAACGCATTCGCCCGAATAAGTAAACAAAATCGTTTCCCGATCGCTCACACATTTCACAAACTCCGATAAATTTTAATAATTAATACAAATTGTAATAATAATGAGATGGGACGGGTATTCATACTAATAAAGAAAGAAATAATCGCAGGATTTTTCATGTTACTTGAATAAATTTTAATAAATAGAAATTTTAATTATTGAGAATTGGACGAATTGAGTACGATAGGTCAGCAATGTATTTAACTTTTTTTAAATAAACAAAAGAACTCGTACTTTATTTTACATTATTTTTCTTTTATTGAAGTTAATTTTCATTCGAAAATTGAAAGCCGAGGTCGTCGATAAAGTTCAATAATTCATCTAAGTTATACGTTGAAGTATATGCTGAACACATTTGTGGCCATGAGCTTAGTTTGTTTATATGTATGTATATATAAATTTAAGGGCAACATTTAAAAGCGTACACCCGAATAACTAAATAAAACCTTTTCCCAATAATTCACAAATTTCACAAACCCCGATGAAAATTAGTAATTAATACAATGAGATAAGACTGGCATTCAATATCTTTGATAAAGAAAGAAATTATTGCAGTATTTTTACCGTTACTTTAATAAATTTTAATAATTGATAATTCAAAGAATTGCGATCGTTAGGTAAGACGTGATATTTAACTTCTTTATTAAACAAAAAAACTATTACTTTACATTTTTATTCTTTTTTCCATGAAGTTCATATAAAAAAGGATAAAAGATGGTTGACGACAAAGTTTAATAATTAGCTTAAGGCATACTGAAGCTTAAACATTCATATATTTATGTACTGGAATTATTAGTAGCTGTGAGTTTATATACATATCCATATATAAGTATATGTGTATTCATTAAGGTGAAAACTGAACCGTTTAGAACCGAACAACTGAACAAAATCATTTCCCAATGACTCACAATCTCCGATAAATTTTAAGAATTAAGACAAATTGTAATAATAATGATATGGGGCGGGAATTAAATAAATAATAAAGAATGAATCACACTGATCTCTCCTTTATTAGGATACATTTCAATAGAAAATTTTCTAATTCAATAATAATCTGATACATTGAGTACGTAGGGTCAGCAATGGTATTTATCTTTTTTAATAAACAAAATGACTAGTATTTTATTTTTTCATTCCTTTTTCTTAATTCATTTTAAAGTAAAAAAATGAAAGTTGAAGGCCGTCAATAAAGTTTAATTCAGTTAAGGTATACCTTGAAGCTAATACTTATTCCCGCATGAGAATCATTAGTAGACATGGGATTCAACAATTTATTTAACAAGTAAAAAATGAGAAATCTATGCAGTATATACCAACCCTATAATAGTTTTTTGCTAAATAAGTAAATACATGTAAAGACATTCTGGGTCAAAAGTGGAAAGCACGCGCATGAGTAAATAAACAATCAGTTTTAACTGATTTAAACTGATTTAATTTTTAAATCAGTAAAAAAAAATTCATAACTGATTAGAAAGTGATTTCTAACCAGTTATGAATGTCATAATCTTCAATGAATTTTAATAACTAATACGAATTGTAATAATAATGAGATGGGACGCGTATTCATAATCTTTAATAAAGGTAGAACAATATATTTTCTCCGTTATTTCAATACATTTTAAAGGGAATTTTACAAAATGTATAAAGAAAGTGACTGGGAATATATTGGGATAAATTCTTTGATAAATTTTAATAATAATAATATTATTATTAATAATGTGACTAGTTGAATACTCTAGGTCAGAAATAATATTTAAATATTTTAATTAGTATAGAATTATTACGTTATTTTTTGCACTATTTTTCTTTCTATATAATTCAGTTTTCAATCAAAAATTAAAAAGCGACATTCATCGATGTAGTTTAATAATACATATAAGATAAACACTTTCATGTGCTGGAATTATTAATAGCCATTAGTTTTTGGAATTTGTAGAAAGATTGGCTGATTGCTGTGGAGCACAATGGTTTACTGCTTTGCAAAACATGAAGGCTAATGAAACCGGGATCTGCAGCTTAAAGCCGATTTTAAAGGATTCCGAAAGTCCATGCTAACAGTATGATTCAAATCCACGTGCCCCGGTACCAAAGAGCAGACCTACTTATCCTGTCATCGTTCGGCAAATTTGTAAAAAGAAACTGAAAAAACATAAAATCTATGCAGCATACTTGATACTAATTTTAGCTTAAGAATATGTATATATATATATATATATATATATATATATATATATATATATATGCACACATTCTGGGTAACACTGAAACACGTTCGCAGGAATCACTAAACAAATTTGTTTCCCAATCACTAAGAAAATTTCCCATAATCAGATAAATTTTAATAATAAAATTTTTAATAACAGAAGGATTGAATAGGTAAACATCATCTTTAATTAAGAAAGGAAGTATCGCAGTATTTCTCTATTTAATGAATTATGATAATTCATAAAAATGTTATTGATGTAGCAACGAGCTAAGTATGCAAAGTCAATAATGATGAGTAATATTATAATCTAGAATATAGTGGGTATCCATATCTCACACTACGTCAGACCAATATTTAAAAATCAGATTTTTCAAATACTATTGCACCTACAATCTAGATTTTATTTATGTTACAATTGCTCCACTGTGCAAAGTTTTATTTATTTCATATTCGTTTAAACTATCCAGAATACTCTAACAAGAAACATGAATTTTCAATTAAAAAAGTACAATTCGTTTAAAAAAGAACATAAAAATGAATAACAATTAAAATACCATTTTAAATTTTTCTGAAGATGTTCTATGTACATAAAAGTTATTGGAAAAATCCTTGAAATTCTAAATTTTATTTTACCGAAATTTAAAACCATTCTGGCTTTCATATAGCCCATAAAATAAGTTTATAGAATGACATAATCCAAATAATGACATATTTATTAGCATATTTGTATAACTTGTATGTTATGCACATTTAATAAAACACATTCAGAACTTCTACGATTCTATTAGTAAATCATTTTGAATTAATGACAAATCAAATGTGTAAACTCTTATTTTTGTACAAAGCTGCATACTTGATATTTACAGTTAGATATTTTAGAATTTATACAGTAAAAATTTATATACTGATGTAATGAATTTTCTACATTTTGAAGCCATTAAATATACGTTTATACTACATATCATTAGATATTACATTTGCAGTTAACTGACAGAAGTAGCACTCAAGTAGTGCACTAATAAATTCATTTCTAATGTGACAAGCACTCCCGTTTCGATATTCCCTTCTATATAAGAGAACGTATTTGCTGGTCATTTTAGTTGAGGTGCATAAGGCAGGCAGCAAGTGCTACTCTCTGTATAAACCATCATACTTTTTACATTAATAGGAACGGGCGTGATGTCCCCTCTTTCCTGTCACTAATTAAACGACCAGATCATCGGCCCTACAAATTTTACATGTACATATGCTATTTACAGGTGATGAGTAAGAGGAAGGGACAGATCTCATGGGTGCTCAGAGCGTACATGATCAACAATGCAATTTTCTAAGGCAGCCAATATAATATAAATTTTCCAACTAAAGTTTTTATTAACACCTTAACGTGCACGCTCGAGTTAACTCGAGCGAGCTAAACTGGCCAAACTGTGCACACTCGAAATAATTCGAGCGGCCTTGTACTTTATATTGCTATAATTTTTCACCCTCGAATGTAATCGAGTATTGAAAATAACAATGTGAAAACAAAAAAAAAATCGTTTTATTGATATTTATCATTTACATGGGATTGTAAGCTGTAACACTCACTTATTCAAGTATAAAATATATACATTTTTCTAAATTCAAAGTTCTAAATTGTGTTTTTTACATTGAAAAAATTGATTTTTTTGTGCCAGCCTTTTTAGAAAAAACTGTGCATTAAGAGGTTAAAAAAGAGGATTTCACTGAAAATAGTAGGAAAATCTACTTCTATCTCTTTTCCTCCTTTTGCATCCGAGAATAATTATTGTCATAGACTTTTGTTAGTGTTTAATGAAATCTTCTACATATATTTTGTCATTTGGGAAAAAAAGAGAGAGATTTGTGATAAATTCCCATTATAAATGCAATTTTTACTTAAAAACTTTGAAGAATGCTTATTTAAAAAAATCAAACCAAATTTGTCACAAGAGGTAAAATGTAAATTGTGATTCATTATTTTGATACCAAATTGTACTCTCTCCCTTCTGTATCAGTTTTATAAGATCATTAGAAATAGAAAGGAATTACGTACAAATTTTGATTTATCAAATATTATTTATGAACTGAAAATTTGAAAGCAAGAATTTATGAATGCACTTCCTTACTTTTGTTTCTTATGACACACACACATACACAAATATATATGCATATTACTTTTTTACTTTTTCGATTCCTATTTAATTATATGGAGTTCTAATATAATCAGAATAGCAAGCTCTTATGCATCAGGTGAAGCTTAGAATCTGTTAGGAGTCTGTATTGATAGGGGGCGGCCAAATGCTATCTTGCTCGCAGGCGGTTAATATTCCAGTATCGGCCGTAGATAAAAGTTCCATGTGTCCATAGTCTGATGCATTGCAATACTACAGCAAGGTCTTCCAATCTGTGTCCTTTAAGAATTATAAAAATGTTCCACAACAAGGAATTTATCGGTGTAATTTGAACGGCCAAGGAATTATATAATATAAATATTTTAGTATTATTTCAATTGTATATTTATATGAATTCGGGTTTCCTACTTAACCGAAAGAAAAAAAGGGAGAAAAGACTGACAAATTTAGAGGTATAAATGAGAGTTTGCTTACTTTTCTATACGTTTCAACATTCCCTTATCACATGAGCAAATCGGAGATTGGATCAAAGGACCACTAGATCATATCCCTCTCCCCTCCTAATATTAAAACTAAACGTTGAAATATTTTTTTGGTAATATTAATATTACAGTTTTCAGTAAAGAGGAAAAAATTACTTCCTTGAAATTAATTAAATAACAACACTGGACTTTTTTGTTATACCTATTATTTCGGTATTTATTTTTAATAGGAAAAGCTTTTACTTCTGTAATTCATTTCCCTTTTTCTTTTTTTCGCTAGTTAAAAAAGTTTTTAACTAGCAAATTTTACTCTAAATAATATACTATGTTAAATAATAGTAGTTTGATATTATACAAAATTTCTGCTGTAGAACTTATAAAATATTTATACAGTGAGGTATTCCATTTCCATGAAAAAAATGTAATTAGCAAATAATCTAATAGAATAAAAATCACTCAGTTGCTTATTTCTATAAAACTTTATAAACAGAATAGTATAAACTGAACTTATTTTTATAAACATACAAAAACATTTTTTGCGTAATACATACATGGATAACCTGTGCAATTAAGTTTTCTACCTTGCCGATGCATTCCATTAATAATAGGTTAAGAGGCCCCCAAAACTAATGTTTGACCAAGGCCCTAGATTGTCCCGAACAGGAACTACGTTCCAGTATATAAGAAATATGAGGAAAAAATATATATATATAAAAAAACCCATCAGACCTACCTTTATCATTATTTACGTATTTCGTGTATTTCAAAAACAGCGTTAATAAACTTTGGAATACAACTATAATTAGCAATTTTGAATTATAACCCTATTCTAATAAAGTAACTGACAATGCTTTTAAGTATTTTATATTAACTTTTAAGTAAGTGTTTATCCTTTATCCAATCACACATTCAATTGTAACAAAAACTCTTTAGTAGTTACTAAAGAATCTAATAAATTTCTGTGAAGCACCCCACGGCGTGTTACTACTTTTAGTCTAATGCACAGGGAAAATTAAAAGGAAATAATTTTTCAGCATCAAAGAAAATTGCTCACAAACCTGCTTCTTACTCTATGAAAAGCTGGAATCCACTGCACAATGTACTATCTACGGCAGTTTTGTCCAACTACTGGCTAACGGGCTGTATGTGGCTCGATTTAATTTTTGTAGTCCGAAAGGAGAATAAATTTTCTTACATATTTATAAGTGAGTCATGGCAATAGAACTAAGTACCCATATCCTAGATAGGAAGAAAAAATGTTTTCGATGACTCAAACATCGTAAACTGTATGAGCCTTTTAAATTTTAAGATTATATCTTTATATTAATTTTACTAAGACTATTTGAGACATATGTATAAATAAAAGAATCCTAAGCCGCATTTGCAAGCGCAGTTATAAAATTAAAAAATATTAATTTCCTTTTAGTTTTCCCTGCTCATTAGACTAAAACTAATAATACACAGTGGGGTGCTTCACAGAAATTTACTAGATTCTTTAGTAATTACTAAAGAGTTTTTGTTACAATCGAATGCGTGATTGGATAAAGGATAATTTTAAAATGAAGCTTTATCCTTGAAAATTAACTATAAATTGTTAGATTTTGAAAATAATTTAACTAGCAAATTGTATATTTTGATTAGTACATTAAACAGAATAGTATGAAAGTCCTCTATTTTTATTAAATAATTAGATATTAATATTTAAACGAAGAATAATTAATTCCCGATGATTTAGAATTTTATCTTTTTTTTCCAGTCCTCCATTCAATATTTACTTATATTTTTACTGCACTGAAAAGTTATTTTAATTTCTTTCTTCGTGTAAATAAGCAAATTAGTAACAAAAGTGTCATGTGATTTAATACATTTCTTTGGCCCTCTAAATTTTTGTGAAAGATACAGTGACTCCCGGAAAAGTTGAAAACTACTGATGAACAGAGTTGTAGCCAAACACATACTTACGAACCAATAAAAAAAATTACAGCACACGTTTTAGTAAAAATACTTACAGAAATTTCCGTCACAGAAAGATTTTAATTTTATAAATTTAAATTAAGTTCAATGTAGTGAAGATATTCGATGTTTATAACTACTCAAATTTGGTACACATTTGCTATTATAACGTAAAAACAGTATGTATCCAGCTAGTTTATTTTATTTTGCATTTAAGTACCATACAAGTATAATTGAGAAAATGATTCTTAAAAATACTTTTAAAGCAATCGGATCTATTTATTAGAGCTCAAATTTTTAAGCAAGATTTAAAAAAAAAAAAAAAAAAAAGCTGTTCTGAAATACTGTAGAATTATGTCACAAGGCTTTAAAAACATGTAAACTGTAGTATATACACGTATTTATTCATTTAGTTTTGTTTAAATTTTGCATAAAAATTAAGATTTTCTTAACTTGGCAGAATTATTACTAACTAAAAGAAAATTTTAAAAAATTACGCTTATTTGCGTAAAAATAGATATATATCCACCACAAATGCATTTAACCAAAAGAATTAAAACATTCTGAATAATATCTAAATTGCAATCAAATAACTTAAATCAAAAATTGAAAAATATGCGAAATTTCAAATAAAAAAACCGATAATTGATCGGTAAATGAATGTATTTACAACCTTTGATAGATACATACTCAAAATCATCAAAACAAAGTTTTATGAAGTTCTAACAATTATATAAATAGGCCTTATAAGATTATGACGCTAAAGCAAAAAGTACATTTACTCAGAAATTACATTTAAAGTTATGAATACGTGAATTCATTATCTTAATAAACCAGAAGTTACTTAAAATTCCCCTACTTTGTAGAACTTACCTTACTTCACTTTAGAAACAGTGATTTTATTACTTTTTATAAGCTTTAAGTTTTCACTCTAAATCTGTTGAATTGTAATTCAAAAGTAATCCGTTACCCTAAAGTGTTCTATATATAAAGTTAATGAAAATTATTACCATTATGTGTTAATATATCAATTTCAAAGGCTAGATGATTACAGTACTCAGGGTCGGATTTAAACTTTGAACAACTCCATGTAAATGTAAAAATTTGCACCCTTATAGAGTGTAAGCCTTTTTATAAAATGTATATAATCTTTTTTACATATTTCAACAAACGTACATAAAAATAATATAACTCAGTAATTAACACAAATACTTATAATTTTTTTTTACTTTTCATTTAAATTCTCCATTTAAAATTAAAGCTAGCAGAGGCAATTTTCAACACATTCGAAATAGTCGGAATTTCGCAAAATATTTAGCACTTTTAGCATGAGTTATATTATTTTTATTTAGTACTAAATTTTAGTGAGAAATAAAATCATAATAAATCTTATATGAGTGTATATTCAACGCTAAACCGTTAACTTGTTATTATATGGAAAACTAAATTTCTAGAAATCTTTGAGTTTTGAAAGCATTCTTTAAAAATTTTAAATATCTAGGCTTCTGTCTGTTATGAATTTTAAATTTTAACTCTCTCACTTATATATACACACATACATGTATGTATTAATTTTTAATATTAATTATTACACATTAAACAGAGTTAGGCTTATACGTATTCTATACGGCATTATACTTTAGTATATAATAAATAAAATATCAATAAAGTTTTTATATAGCTCATATAAATCATACTAAAGCACTTAAATGAACGTAACCTTTACATTTTTAAGAACAACCAAAGTATGCATTTATAATATTTTAGTACCTGTAAAATCAAAATCTCCAAGATTTAAGCTTCAAAGAACTTTTGTCAAATACATTCTTCCCATATATATTTGAGCCCAAACAATGTACTGAAAATACTAAAATTATCTTTGAATTTTACTGTTTTTATATGAAAAATTGTAATTGATGCATATTAAATATCAATTATAAATACCCATGACAAATAAATGAAAAAATATTCATATGGCATTAAAAGTAAATACCTTGCTTAACTAAGGAAAAAAAGATCCTTGATTCATGTATTAAAAAATACAGGCAGAATGTATAATGTAATTATAGCAAAATAATGAACATGTGCGACACCCAAATAAAGTTTGTTCTCAAAGATACAATACTCAATTATTACCATCTACAGAAAATCAGAATGAAATAGATGAATATATTGATATACAAGTCAATGTGAAATAAATAATTCTTTTTCTGTTGGTACAGTATAGGGTGCAACTTTAATTGATTCATATATGCATCACTATGCAGTGTAAAGTTAAAGTATATGACTGCTTACTCTCTTTCTCATTCCACTCCCTCCCCCATTCTCTCCATACTTTTATTACTTATTCCCCCTCTCCCCCTTCCTCTATTTCTCCTTTCCTTCTTTCTTTCCCTCCCCCTTAATCTCCCCCATTTTTATTTCTTTATCTCTCCCTTTCTCTCTCTTTCTCACACTCGCACACACACACACATGTATCCGTGTGTGTGTGTGTGTGTGTGCGTATGGGTAGTTACGCCTGTGTACGCTGCAGTAAATATATGTCTGTTGCCTTATCAAATCATGTAACACAGTAATGAATGACTTAAAAGAAATTAGGTATTGAATAGAATAAAATAAAATTTCATTTGCGACTTAGTATATTTCTACTCTTTGAATGTTTTTCTATATTTATGCTTATTAATATAATAATTTGGGGAGATAAAATTCTTATCTCTAGTTTGTAACATATTTTTTATACTATTTAGGATAGATAATGTATAAACGGTTTAAAATTATAAGAAATAATTTAACACTAAACATACCATATAACGGGTCAAATGACCCATAAGGTTTATGTAAAAAATGCGATGGGAAATGAATTAAAAATTCTTATTCTCTGTGTTTGCAATACATAAAAATTGACAATATACAATTTTGTTTAATTATAATAAAGTTTATTTGTCTATTCCCTTCCAATTTTCATATTTCATACATTTATAATCAGAAAAAGTAAAGTCCGGTCATTTGACCGGCTATGGTAGAAATAGGTATGTATTAAGTGTTGGTATGTTTAGTGTTAATATATAAATAAGCAGTCAACACAACACGTCAGATTAGCCTTTTAAAATCTCTCTCTTACACAAACACTCTCACACACAATTCTCTTTCACACAAACACAAACACGTATATCCGTGTGTATTGGTGGTTATGCCTGTGTATGTTACATTAAATATATCTCTGTTATATCTCTGTTGTATCTCTGTCTCAAACCCCATAACACAGTAATGTATGACCTAAAAGAGATTAGGTATTAAATAAAATAAAATTTGAGACTTAGTATATTTCTGCTCTTTGCATAAGTGATTTTCTACATTTATGCATACTCTTATAATAATTTGGGGAGATAACATTCTTATTTCTAGTTTGTAACACATTTTTAATACTATTTAGGATAGATAATATGTAAACAATTTAAAATTATAGGAAATAGTGTAATATATAAATAAGCAGTCAACGCAAGAATTCAGATTAGCCTTTTAAAATATCTCTCTCACACACACACACACACACACACACACTTGTATCCGAGTGTGTGTGTGTGGGTGTGTGGGTGTTTATGCCTGTGTACGTTACAGTAAATATATCTCTGGTGTGTTATCAAACCACGTAATGAAGGACTTAAAAGAGATTAGGTATTGAATAAAATAAAATTTCATTTGCGACTTAGTATATTTCTACACTTTGCATGAATGTTTTTCTACAGTTATGCATATTAATATAATAATTTCGGGAGACAAAATTCTTATTTATAGTTGATAACACATTTTTAATACTATTTATGATAGATAATATATAAACAGTTTAAAATTATAAGAAATTGTTTAATATATAAACAAGTAGTCAACACAAGACGTCAGATTAGCTTTTTAAAATATTTAACACACAGGAAACTGTTTTCAGTGTGAACAGATCCGGAATGAAAATTCGTGAAACAAATAGAAAAAAATTGGTTAGTAATCAGCAGTGTCAATGAGAAAATATTAATATAAATATTTATAAATACTAAAGAATGATGCATGCAATTTTATTGAAAAACATATTTATATCATTAGTTTTATAATTTTTCTACTATATGTTGCTGCATAATTAAAGCATTGACTTACGTTGAAGAACCATGCATCTCCAAACATGAAAATCAAAATTCCACATATACTTCATAGCGTGTCTTCAATTTATTTATGATTCCTATAAATAGATAAACGCATAATGTAAATTTTGGGCATTTGAAAACTAGTTTTAAACACATTGTTTATATATTTAAGGTAACATAGTACCTTTCCAGACTTAAAATTATCTTTATAACATTATTTTTCTGATTCATCATAACAAAAAAAGATCTGCTTCTTTAAGACTGCAATATTTATAAGTTTTAAATAAAACTTCAGCTTTGAAAATAATTTTTTAGCTTTCTGATTTCAAGTAGTATATTTCTTTATAAAAACAAAAATAAAAAAAAAATATTTAAATTTTCGGCAAGATAACTTTTGAAATATAATATTAGAAACAAAATTTTTATATCAAATTGAAATTAAATATCAGTTTTATTCTGTAAACTTAAATGTATCCAACATTTTGAAAGAAAATAAGCCAAAATCTGTTCAGAAATTGAAAATTAAAAAAAGATAGCATTTATCAATGTATGAAATAAAATATATTGCTCCTATTAACATTAGTGAGGCTCTTATAATAAAAAAGATAATTAATACTATTTGATACCAAAAATTAGCTTCTAATTTACAAATTTTAAATGTTATTTTGAAGGTAAGTACATTATACTTTTATCACTCAGTTAAGTTATATTCTTATTAAAAACTAGCATATAGCCCGTCATATGTCGATATCAGTAAAATTTTTAATTTTCCAGAATTGAAAAGTACCCTATAAGGCAGATAAAAAAAGTTTATGTTTTGGCTGAGAATTATCTGGTACATGCTCAATAATATGTTTATCTTCATACGCGTCTTAAGTCTTCCGATACTGGGAATACGGTTTAGGATCACGTTGAATTTATTTAGTAAGATAATTCAAAGTTTTCTTAGCTACGTCTAAATTATCTTTAAGTTCTTCCTATTTTTTTTTTTGCCACAGTAATTCATAAAAGTAAAGGAATGAAACTATCATTTCCATTACACCTGGAGGTAGATATAATTTGTTGTTAATATATGTAATAAAATTTTCATTGCAACAAAAAATAATCGATCATTAAATTTAAAATTATCACATATGTACCGAATTTATTATTTAAACCAAATATAAATGAAAATTATTTACTTAATATCTAAGCTCAGTATAAAACGCATGAAAATAATGCAGACCATATTTAAATAATTTAAAATAAGAAATGATTAAGTGAGATGGTTAAAGAAATGACGTCATAATGCTGAAAAATGTTATTTTTTCCTATTTATTTTATGATAAACTGATAAATTTAATCTCCTCTTAACACTGTGACTGCCATGGCTATCATATGTGATATCCAGTGATATTTCCGTTGAGACACTGGCTATCCGATATTATAGCCATGGTGTTTTAACACTTCAGGCAATGGCTATCAAAGATGTTATCAGTTACATGAAAATCGTATTGGAGTTTGATTATTGGGCTCCCTACGATGTGTTAGGTATACGTGGTTTGCGCAAATTGGTATATGTGACGATTTTATGAGCTAAGTTTTATGAAAAGTTAAATATTTGGAACATGCAACAAAAAAGGGAATATATATAAATAGAGAGAGTTTGTTTTAAAATATTGTTTGTTTTGAAATATTGTTTTTATATATAGTTTTATGTTGAAAAAATACAAATTACACAAGAAAAAAGTTTGGCCCCGTTGTGAACATTTGCAATTTTGGCTTGGCAGTCAAAGTGTTAAGCGGGGAAAATATAGCTTTAAATAATGGCATTAAATGCTAGAAAAAGAGGGAAGGGGTGGATTTCGAACCTTGCTAAACCTAACTCATCAAGAATCTAATATGGATGCATTTATCCATTTCAAGTACAACCGCTTCATAAATTCGAGGACAGGTGAACAGATAACTTAGGCTATTGTTACAAAGGGGATATATATAGTTTCATATAAAAAACAAAATATTTATGAAATTAGACCTTTATTTATGATTTCAGAAAAGTTATTAAAAACACAGTGCTTTTTATTTTTAAATTGAATCAAATGTAGACTAATATAAGGAAGATTACTATGCTCCCTTATTGTGACAAACTAAAATTTTTCCAAAGTTAATACTTAAAATAGGGTTATTCTCTTCCGACTAAAAAAAATCTATTTTTATTTGTTTTATAATCCTTCAATGCCCAGCGTGTCATTTTAGATACCACTCTAAAATAGCTTAACCCATATTGGACCGCTGTCCTATAAACAGGACAGCAAATAAAATTCCATTTAATAATAAAGTTATAAATATTTTCTGAGTGGATTTTATTTTAACACCTTTAAAATAGATACACTTTAGCATGGTAACAAAAAAAACTGAGAAATCAAATTATATTGTTTTGTAAAATTTATTTTCAGCAACCTCTTAAAAATTGTCATTTTTTAATCTTTAATTTTATATTTATTATTATTTTTTAAACATTGTGGAGGTTACATTTAGTTTAAAAACAGAGCTAATAATATAGCTGAAAGTTTTTGTTGAAAAATATATTTTACATGTGTATTTTGTAAGTATAAAAAAGGTGCCCTAAAATTAAGACGACTGTCCAATCCCGATTATTTTTCTATGAATTCGATATTGCATTGATAGCTCACATTCTTTTCTTATCTTTCAATGAAAAGCAGATCAAACACCTGTTCACACACCTGGACGCAACAAGGGGTAAATAGATGTCTATTCTATTCATGAAAACTGGAGATTTCTTGCAAGATAAACGTACTGTCTTACTGCCAGTTCAATAACTGCAAGAGAAAACCTACAGCAGTATGCTTAAAATGTAATGTTGGACTTTGTTTTGACTGTTTCCCCAAATTTTATCTATGAATCAGCCTAATGCAATGTAAGTGATATTTGTTAAGTTTTAGTAGTGCAATGGACCGTTGTCCTATTTATAGGACAGCCAATTAGATAAAAAATTAAAAATATTTTTTCAAAATTTTGGTTTTATATACTTAGTTACACCATATTAATGATATGGATTAATTTTTAATAACTTACAGAAATATTTAGTTTGTGTGGTACAATATGGGTTAAAGAATTTTTATGATTTGTTAGAAAGAGTTTTTCATTTGAAAATAGGTAGAGGGCAATCTTATAAACAATCTACAAAATTTTCAAGTAATTTCTACTACTTATACATTTCCCATTTGGATCGACACTTTATGGTGTTTCGAACAGCGTACATAAATTTACGTTTCTAGCAGGTACGTAGACTGAAATCAGTACAAATTACTTTATCTATTACAAAACTCCATTTTCCAGTACTTATTTTACATGTAATACGAAATAAATCTTTATTTCCGAAGAGTTTTGCTTTTCATAAATAGCATCGTATGATGTTTAACACTTTGACTGCCAAGCCAAAATTGCAAATGTTCACAACGGGGCCAAACTTTTTTTTGTGTAATTTGTATTTTTTCAACATAAAACTATATATAAAAACAATATTTCAAAACAAACAATATTTTAAAACAAACTCTCTCTATTTATATATATTCCCTTTTTGTTGCATGTTCCAAATATTTAATTTTTCATAAAACTTAGCTCATAAAATCGTCACATATACCAATTTGCGCAAACCACGTATACCTAACACATCGTAGGGAGCCCAACAATCAAACTCCAATAAGATTTTCATGTAACTGATAACATCTTTGATAGCCATGGCCTGAAGTGTTAAAACACCATGGCTATCATATCGGATAGCCAGTGTCTCAACGGAAATATCACTGGATATCACATATGATAGCCATGGCAGTCAAAGTGTTAAAACAATATCGAATCACTGACGTGACGTGATGTAGTATTCAAAGTTTTTTAACGATTGCCCAGGAAGTCATTTTGACTGCTTTTTAATTTAAATAAGAAAAACAATTATGTAATATAATAATTTCTTAGAATGGTGTGACATTTTGTAGAACATATAAATGCGTTTATTAATATGCTGTACAAAAAGTCACAAAATTCTAAGAAATTGCGTCGTTATATACATAACTAGCATATAGCCCGTCATATGACGGAATCAGTAAAATTTTTATTTTTCCAGAATTGTAAAGTACCCTATGAGGCAGGTAAAAAAATGGTTTGTTTTTTGGCTGAGAATTATCTTGCAACAAAAAATAATCGATGATTAAATTTAAAATCATCACATATGTACCTAATCTATTATTTAAGCCAAATATAAAATAAAATTAGTTGCATAATATCTAAGTTCAGTGATAAAACTTGTGAAAATAATTCGTTTGAATTTATTCAGAAAGATTATTCAAAATTTTCTTAGTTACGTCGAAATTATCTTTAAGTTCTTTTTGCCACAGTAATTAATGGAAGTAAAGGAAAGGAATGAAAATTATCATTTCCACTACATCTTGGAGGTAGAATTTGTTGTTAATACTGGTGATAAAATTTTCATTGCAACAAAAAGTAATCAATCATCAAATTTAAAACTATCACATATGTACCTAATCTATTATTTAAGCCAAGTATAAGAGAAAATTACGTAATATCTAAGTTCAGTGATAAAATGTATGAAAATAATGCAGACGATATTTAAATAATTTAAAATAAGAAATGATTAAATGAGATGGTTAAAGGAAATAGGTCAAAGGCTAGAAAAAATGCTATTTTTACCTATTTATGTGATAAACTGATAAATTCAATCGCCTGCTCTTAACAGGAGAAAATAGGGCTTGAACTAATGGCATTAAAGGCTAGAAAAGGGGGGAGGGGTGGATTTCGAAGGTTGCTAACCGTAACTCATCAAAAATACGATATGGATGCCTCTATGAATTCCAGATACAACTGCATCATAAATTTAAGGACAGACAGACAGATATATTTTAGGTTATTATTATATAGAGGATTGTTTTTCTAATTGAAATTAAAAAGCAGTCAAAAAATGACTTCCTTATGCAATCTAGTGTTAAAGCCTGATATATATTTTATTCTATGTAGTCCATAATAACTTGGATTTCTGCTAAGTATCGATATGTAATCGGCAAAATTTGACCCGAGCATTAAATGTATAACTCATATCAGCCCATTGTAGGCGAGCGTTCTTATTGTAGGACAATTAGGTTTGGTTTGGAGTGCTACGGTCTACTTTTTGCAACACGAGGGCTAATGAGACCGGGACCTACAGCTTAAAGCCGATTCCGAACGGCTACGAACATCCATGCAACTGTGGGATTCGAACCCACGAACTCCGGTACCGAAGGCCAGCACACTAACCAATCGGCCATTGTTCGGCTATAGGATAATTAAAAAAAGGAGTATGTGAAATCTTCATATTTTCTTAGAGCAATTTTTTTTAATGAAGGCAAGGGAGTAATTTGGGAGGAGCAAGAAAGGTCAAATGCCTTCCCCCGAGAAATGTTAGAAGAGGGGCAAATTTGCCTTTTTTGCTCTTCTAAAATTTGAGGTTTTATTTAGCTTTGATTTATATAGCTTTATTGATATATTTAGCTTTATATAGCTTTGATTAGATTTTTGCTCCCTCAGTTGAAACTCCCAAATTACACCCCTGAATGAACGTACATGTCACCAGGATGCATCTCCAAACATGAAAGATAACATTTCATACATATTTCCATATCCTTTAATAAATCCAAAACTTGGAAAACGACGTCTGATCCAATTGTTTGGCTTTTGAAAATTAGTTTGTAAGCAGAGTTTATATGGTCAAAGGGTAACAAATTCAAAATTACCCATTATGTATCATTTTTTTCTTTATAGGAATCATTAGGGCAGCTCTTGCAAGCCGTAGTTGCCCGCTAAGGGCTCTCTTTTTATAGGAATCATAAATGAATTCAAGATATTCTAAGAATTATGTGTAGAATCTTGATTTTAATATTTCAAAAGATACCTAGAATAATTCTAATTATTAGGAAAAAAAAGGAAAGTTTTATATTTACTCTGTAACTCAAATTACCACAAGCGTCCTTTTTTTTAGGATAATTAATGAAATAGTGTGTAGAATCCCATAGAGTACACACATAAGAAGCTTTGGGGATTCAAATCCCTTCCATGAACAAATATATTGAAAAAAGCCATAAAATTTTAATATTTAACGTAAAGAAAACGTTTCAGCTTATACATTTGGATTATATCTGAACACTACTATTTTATTTTAGTCAAATTTTTATACTATACATACTAATATTATACCAAAATTTGACAAAATTTTTATACTATACATACTAATATTATACCAAAATTTGACAAAATTTTTATACTATACATACTAATATATTAAAATTTGACAAAATTTTTATACTATACATACTAATATTATATTAAAATTTGACAAAATTTTTATACTATACATACTAATATATTAAAATTTGACAAAATTTTTATACTATATATACTAATATTATATTAAAATTTGACAAAATTTTTATTCTATACATACTAATATTATATTAAAATTTGACAAAATTTTTATACTATACATACTAATATATTAAAATTTGACAAAATGGGGGCTCATTACGCACAAAAATTTACCTTCCAGAGGCGTTTCCTTATAATACCCTAGATATAAAAGAAGTCTGTGAATGCCGTTGGAAAAATCTTTATTTTCTCGGAGAAAATTTTCTTTTTAATTAGGAAGACACAAGGATTAAAAAAAATTTTTTTTTTCTAAGTCCAACCACCTGAGCTCTTTATAAAAAAAAACTTCCAGTTTTTTCGAATTTTAGATGAAAAACCTAGGTGTTTTTTCCACCAAGATAGTTTTGAACCTGGATTTCAACACAAATATTGTTCACAAACTGATCACTTTTCAGTAACACAATAACCCTAAATATAATCTAAAAACCAAAGGAGTAATTGCTATTTATCACTAATATTATTACAGGATTATGCAACTGCAGGTATAAATCTTACTGTTATAAATATACAGTAGACTATTAACAGCCTGAAATTTTACTCAAAATTCGATGTTTCATTCTCATTAGTAAAATGTAAATAAAAATAAGTAGTAAACAGATATACCATTGTCTGCACAGTGTAATGTTATGGTTTGGTTTGGAACTCTACGGTCTACCTTTTTGCAACATGAGAACACATTGTAATGGATATAAATAATACTTGAAATTTATCTACCAATTATCTGATATAATCTTACAGCATATAAAACAAAAATTTGTTAACAATGTGTGTGATAATATGAAATATATTAATTCTATATTTTGAAGAACTGTTATAAACACATTAACATAAAGGATATATTGGATATTAGGATAGTTACTTTTTATATTTTTCTCTAATGCTTACGGTAAAGAATTAAGTTTTATAGAAAAAGATAAATAATATCCTACTGATACAGATTTATGCGTAAAATCAGGGCGAATTGAACATTTTTAATAAACTACTTAAATAGTTCTTAATATTTTCTAAAATAATACTTTAAATAGAAATGTTCACATCATTTACATACATACATTACTAACAAAATACTAAATTTTAAATGCTAAATTTTCAAGAAGATTGATTTTAAAATTTAATTTTGAACGTCCACTCTCTGTTTAAAATGTTTTATACTTATTTATTGCATATATCATTAATTGTAGTTTATCTATCTATATGATTTTTACTTAAAAATATTAGTTGTATTAAGTTTCATTGCATGTATTTTATTACATAAAAGTTATAATAAAAATTTTACTGGTATGACTCAATGGTAACGGACTTAATAATTTTAGCCTTTTAAATGGAACAGTAAAGCAAAAAAGAATATTAGAGATCATGGAAAATATATTCAGTTTGGTTATTTGAGGGAAATTGATATTTTCAACCAAAATATTAAACTTTAATTTAACTTCAGTTTTGTTACTTTATCCACCAAGGTGAAGCCCAAAAACAATTTTTACAACAAGCTAAATTTGAATTGACCTGCTTTATGGTCATTCAAATGGGTTGGAGCCATGAGTTACATGGCTCCAACCAATGGTGGGAAGCAATTATCAGTTTAAACAGAGATTAATTGCGGTCAGTCGTTAAACGACTTTAGTGAGACTGGCCCTAAATGAATTCAATGTGATTCTTTTTTTAATTAATTCTTCTTTAATTAGTTCTTTTTCTCTTTTTTAAACCACTTTTTTTACTTGCCTCATAGGGTACTTTACAATTCTGGGAAATTAAAAATTTAACTAATTTCGTCATATGACGGGCTATATGCTAGTTGCTTATATAAGCTATGATTTTTTCAATCGTCATGATTAGTGGATAAATATTTAACTATTAAGTATGAATCATAAAAATCTATTAGTTGTAATAACTTCTTTTTAATGAATCATTTATTCTCTTTTTTACTATTACATTTTTTAGCATAATATAATATTTCTTTTCAGATTAAATCTGGAAATAAATTTGATTTCTTTTCTAATTCTTATATCAGGGTAGACATTGTTTATTGCTAATCTTTTTATGTCTCAAGATCATGGCAGTGCTATGTTACTGCGTATTATATATTAATGATTTTCATTTTAGTAGCATAAAAAAATATTAATACACCACATTAATAATAAAAATTTCGCTATTATAATTCGATTCTTTTTATCTATAGTAAATCAGTTATTTTAAATAAGTCATTTATTATTAGATTTTGTTATTTCAAAACATAATTAATAATATTTTTACCTTAGAATATCTATAAATAATTACTAATTTTTTATAACATCAGCTAAATGAAAACTATATCTTTACAGTCTGAATCTTTATTATTATATCTCCTTACTTAACGCATACTTAAATATTTTCATATCATATTGAAATAAATAAATAAAAAAATTTACTAATATCATACTAACAAAAATATTTCATCTTAGCATTCATCTATTATTTTTAATATTATAATTCAGGTAAATCATAGCTTTTTTTCATCTTCAAGTACATTTATTATTAGATTTTGTTATTTCAAAACATAATTAATAATATTTTTACCTTAGAATATCGGTATAACAAGTGAATTACTAAGGTGTAACATTTTATAACATCCAGTCCTCAAATGCAAAATTCTATATTTCTTTACAGTCAGGTATCTTTATTATTATATCTCCTTACTTCAACGCATACTTAAAAATATTTTCACCACATCATATTGAAATAAAGTTTTGAAATAAAGGAAATTTACTAAAGTATGTCATTTTATGTTTACTAATCAATTGTTTGAAAGATTATTTCCTTTTTTACTCTTATTGCATTCATCTATTATTTTTGGGACTAGAGATATTAATTCAGGTAAATCCTATAGCTTTTTTTCTGTATCTTCATAGCCTTGGAGCATTATTATTATTAGATCTCGCTATTTCAAAAATAATTAATATTTTTACCTTAGCATATTGACATAATAATAAGAGAATTATTACTGTGCAACATTTTTAAATGTCCAGTTCTCAAATGCAGAATTCTATATTTCTTTATAGTCAGGTATCTTTATTATTAAATCTCCTTACTTCAATGCATACTTAAAATTATTTTCACCGCATTGTACTGAAATAAAGCCAGGAAATTATGTCATTTTATGTTTACTAATCAACTGTTTGAAAGATTATTTCATTTTTTTACTCTTATTGCATTCATCTATTTTTTTGGGACTAGAGAGATTTTAATTCAGATAAATCCAACAGCTTTTTTATAAATCTTCATAGCAATAGAGCTTTATTATTATTAGATCTCGCTATTTCAAAACATAATTAATAATGTTTTTACCTTAGCATATTGACATAACAATAAGAGGATTATTACTGCGCAATATTTTTTAATGTCCAGTGCTCAAATACAAAATTCTATATTTATTTATAGTCAGGTATCTTTATTATTAAATCTCCTTACTTCAACGCATACTTAAAAATATTTTTACCCCATCATATTGAAATAAAGTTAGGAAATTTACTAAAATATGTCTTTTTATGTTTACTAATCAACTGTTTGGAAGATTATTTCCTTTTACTCTTATTGCATTCATCCATTATTTTTGGGACTAGAGAGATTTTAATTCAGGTGAATCCTATAGCTTTTTTTCTGTATCTTCATAGCCATTTATTATTAGATCTCACTATTTCTAAACATACCTAAAATTATTTGCGCCGTAGCATATTGACAAAAACAATAAAAAATTTGCTACTCCGAAAAAGGGTAAACAAGCTATTATATCAAGAGAGGTGATTTTCCCACTTGAACTAACACGTCATAATTAAGAGTTTTTTAATTCAGATAAATCCTATAGTTTTTTTTTCTGAGTCTTCATAGCTTTGGAGCATTATTATTAGATCTCACTATTTCTAAACATACCTAAAATTATTTGCGCCGTAGCATATTGACAAAAACAATAAAAAATTTGCTACTCCGAAAAAGGGTAAACAAGCTATTATCCAAGAGAGGTTATTTTCCTCACTTTAACTAATACGTCATAAATTAAAGACAGCAATACTTACATATATGTCAACAGGAGAGCATTTTTACTTACCATGCCCCCTTTGTTAAGCTTGAATGTCATTTTAAAGTGTATAGTTGATAAAAATGCAAAATTTGGTATTTCTACATAGATAGATATCTTTATTATTACATCTCCTTATTTCAAAATACACCTAAAAACATCTTAACAGTAGCATGTCAAAATATAAATATTAAATTTACTACTCTATGCCATTTTATAATGTCTAGTGATCAACAGCTTGTGAGATGATTTCATTGTTTACTTCTATTGCACTCTTTCCTTATTTTAAGGGTTAGAAGATTTCTCATTCAGATAAATCTGATTGCTCTTTTCTAAATCTTATCAGCCAAAATGAAATAAAAAAACAGACAAATTGTTTAGTCTTGGCTGGGAATCTTTTCCTAAGATTCATTAATTTGAATCAGTGGCAGCGTTTTGGAATCATTCCTACACGCGGTAAGTTGTAAATTTCCCCCAGGTTCGTACTGTTAGAAAAGAGAGTTCTATTTATTTTTATTTTAGTTCAACCGTTTGCTAAAATAAATGCGTAAAAATACAAATTTTCCGTGCTGTATAATTTATTTTGTTTAGCTATTTATAAAGATTGATTAAAACTGCTCAAAGAAAGTTTGGAAACTTGCATAGTGGTAGATAAGCAATGTTTTGTATACCTTAGAGTTCGTGTTACCCCAGAATTTGTAACTTGTGTTTCAAGCTTGGATTTTCAGTTTTTAGAACCTATTTAAGTTTTCGAAAATATAAATGCAAGTTTGTGTAATGTATTTTTATGTACACTGATGAGGAATATATAAACACCTTTAAATGCTTGAGTTTTTTGTTTACTTTATCGTGATATACTATTCAACTTATTTTCAGACAAAAGTTTAGGAATTACTTGTACACTACGACAGATTTAGTGTTATGAGAATGAATTTCCTTTTACTCAGATATTTACTCACAATTTATAATAAAATAGGAGTGTTGCAAGTTGTAAAGTAGATGTGATATCATGATATCTTTATCGTGATATACTGTTCAACTTATTTTCAGACAAAGGTTTAGGAATCCCTTGTATACTAAGACAGATTTAATGTTATGAGAATAAATTTCATTTAACTGAAATATTTATTCACAAATGATAATAAAATAGGAATAGTACAAGTTATAAAGTAGATGAGAAAAAATTAGTTTATTAAAAGTTAAATTTATGAAAATTATATAATTAATATAGTTGAGAAATTTTTATTTTGAATCAAAAGAATTTAGAGCAAAAATTTTATTCTCATTTGCGATCCTTAGTGATTGCATTACTAAGAAAATCTGACATTTTAGTCTTTCAAACAACACTAAACAGCTACAATAAAAAAGATGTTAGATTTATTCTAAAATTATTCCGACTAGAATAATATACTTGAATTAGATGCTAAAATTAATAAAATCTTCAAAGACTTATTGTATGCTATCTTCATATAATACAGAAATAGATTCATGAGAGGAATATTGTAAAAAAATAAAATTAAATTAAAAAATGTGTTATTTCAAAATTTTAGAGTATTGCATGATACTATAATTTTTTTAAAGCAACAGCTTTTCCCTAAAATAATTCATATTTTAAAACTAATTTTTAAATATGCTTTAGCTATAGGATATTAATGTATATATAACTGATTTTTCTCCATCTGAAAAGTATAAATATATCTGCAACAAATGATTCTGGTAATTATTTCATTATGTAGAAAAATTCTTAGAAATGATATTTAAAAGGGACATAGTACATTTCAAGCTGACAATTCTTTATTATCATAGCTGTTTTTTATTCAATAAATAAATATATATATATATATATATATATATATATAATATATATATATATATATATATATATATAAATTTCTGATCTGTTTACAGTAAAAGTTTTTCTGGATTATTAATAAGGTTTTAACTTTGGAAATATTTTGTTCTGTGATATGAAACAACACATTTAAAAAATATGTATATAAGTGGAAAAAGTCGAAATATACTTAATCGCAAGCAAATTTTGAAATGAGTAAATTAGAAACAAATTTTTTGTGCAAAATAGGAGCTATTCATCTTTTTTATACTGTGAACCTCAATTGTATTTATACAAGTTATATATTTTAATTTATAACATGATTTTTTATTAACAATTTGGAAATTTCAGATACTTTTAAGTTGGATTATTACAGAATAAAGCAGATATTTAATTCAATTTTATATAAAAAATTAGTTTTTATTACTCAAAATACCAGGAAATTTCGAAAAGTAAGGTTCCGTCTGTAGTTTTTTCACATGGAGTTGTTATAGCCAAAAATGTACCCTGTTATCATGAGCTATTATCTTACACTATTTTGTTACATTGTAGTCCCGAATTGAAAGATTTGTCGTAGAGTGCAATAAGTTTGGAGAAAATATTTTGGTAAAACTGGGTGCCCTGCGTTGCAAGGAATAGTCCTACAGCCTGCTTCAATTCAGCTGTATGATGCCCCGAAAGGGCTGTTTTCAATAGATGGAACAGTTGAAAGTCCGATGGAACAAGATCGGGGCTGTAGATGATCCAATCTCTTGCATCTGATGCCACGAATCTGATCTTGAGTGAAACTTACTGTTTATGTTTTGGCATTGTCGCTTGTTCATACAATTCATACTTCAAGCACTTCCACCAGCGATCACGACATCAATACATGTATGTCTATTTGTCAAAGTGATTTTTACTCTAATAACCTCAAATGCTGGCCTGCTGATACTGTCTTCTTTAATGTTTTGCACATGCGTCATTCCTCCTCCGCTGATGCTACTTCAGTCGTTGAACCAGCAACCCGTGCTAATTCTTATGGTGATTGCTTGTTTCACCTAGTGTATCACCAGCTCTTTAAAATGTGAAACTTACTTGAGGGAGAGGGGATTACTAAAATACTTGTAAAAAATCCTTTTAAAAAGAGCAAAACTTTTTGTTTCATGATGAGTTGAAAACATGTAGTTATAATGAAGACTTTAAATCTTGAAAAAGTTCAGCACCTCCTTAAATATATAGCTACGGAGTGATTAGAAATAATTTTGCAATTCTTTCAAGTATTAAAAATTATTAATCTTTTTGGTATCTCTCCAATATTATAACATCTTTATTTATTTATTTCTGTTTGGTATAGTGTATTTCGTAGTGCTACGGTATAACTTTGACTACATGGGTGTTAAAGAGAATAGGACCTACTTCTTAAAAGCGATTTTAAAAGGATAGGATTACCCATTCCAGTAGTGGGAATTGAACTTTCAGACCCCATTCCGAAAGGTTGGTTTAGGTTAGGTTTAGTATGCTACGGTCTACATTTTGCAGCACGTGAGCTAATGAGACCGAGACCTACTGCTTAAAGCCGATTCCGAAAGGCTACGAACAACCATGCCACAGAGGGATTCACACCACAGTTCAATATTTATATTGGTTTTCCATAATGTATATAATAAAACTATGTATGGTTTGGCTTAATTTAGATGACTTTGATCTACAATTTTGCTGCACGGGGGATAATGACACAGTAACCTACTGATTAAAAGCTATTTTGAACGGCTTCGAAAATCCATGCTATAGTGGAATTCAAACCCACGAATTCAGGTACCAAAGAACAACCCTCTATTTATTAGGCTATCGTTAAACTATGTATGGAACTAGCAATAAATCGATTATTTCAATTTGTATACAAATATATACTAGAAATTGTAATATTTCGCTGTTTTACAGAATAAAGGAAGTCATTGTATTCGTGAACAGTTCCGGTTTCCAAATTTCAAAGGAAATATCCATTTTTATTAGTTTAAGATTTACGTTTGTACGTACGTGAAAAGGACACTGGTGCATTGACTAGTTTTGTCGGATCATCTGGTAGTACGTACGTAACTTGCGTAACTCAAAATTGATTAAAGTATAAATTTTTATTTACGTATATTGACACATCTAGTTGGGCACCTTTCTTTCTGATTGCAATCTACACTCTTTATAAGTATAGTTGTTGAATTGTATTGTATACTTTTTACTGTTACTAAAAGGTAATAGCTTAGCAATTGTGTTACTGCCTTCCTTATTAAAAAAATTGAAGGATCTTATCTCACATTCAAATAAAATAATTTTAAATAAAGTGCAACAAAATTTTGTGTACTTCAATAGGTTTACTGTCATCTATTTGTCTAAATTATACATTTCACTGCATGTGTAAGTCAAAAAGTTTTATAAATATAAATTTAGAGGTATTTGAAAATCTATATAGGTTTTAGTAGATCCCAACATTTTTTTGGGAAAAATATTAATAACTGAAAAAGGTTATGTGCTTTGAATAGTATTGAAGTTTAAATCTTAGAAAAATTAACTCTTCAAACAGACTTTACTTTCTTGAATATTCTGAAAATTGAATTCTAAATTACAAGCAGTGTTTACTCTAGTATTTAAAATAAAAAAAAAATGGAAGAGTATCATGTCATTTTATGCTGCTCAGAGATAAATAGTAATTTCACCTTTCTATAACATCACAAATTGCTTAGTTAGAAAAAAATTATCCTTACTGTCTGTTAATCCTCAATCGTCAGCTAATAATCATCATAAATTGTTCGTCCTTTACCATAGGCTATCAAAGATTTCATAGACATAAAATACTTTTTTTATAAATCGAAATTTCAACGATTGATATTACAGTTATTTATACCTAAGATTGCATACTCATTCTTACAATTGTACAAAAGTATTTTGTCAAAAATAATATAATGTTCTTTAAAAGGATGAACTAAAATGCTATTTCAGTGATAGAATTTTAATTATAGCTCATATTTATTTGTTAAATTTTTAAAATTTCTAAATTATTTTCTTCTGCAAAGAACATATATAATTTATTTTCATTTTACGGAATATAAGATTACTTTACTTTCAGCTTTTAAAACAGTTTAGATTCTTAAGTATAAATCTACAATGTGGCGCGTAAACATATAACTGTAAAAAACCACATTGATATGCATTAAAAAAATTCTGTTAAATGTAGAACATTTTGCATACCATATAGCCCAAGAAGAAAGACATTAAGTATACGTGCAATGATTTTAATAAATGTTGTAGAACATTATAAACTATTGTATCTGTCATTGAATGAGAGTTATTTAAAGGTTTTTATATACATTCACAGATAGAAATGGCAGTATGTTAGTATGGTACACTTCTCGTTAAGACAATAAAGATAAAAAATAGATACTCTTCTAATATGAATTCACTTTTTAATATTAAAGGTACTGCCATTTTGTGTTCTTATGTAATTAATTTAGCAACGATCCGACGCAGTTACAAATTTTAGCAGCAGTTTATTAAAATATTATCTCAGTTTTACAAAATAATATAATAAAGTTAAATATTGTGGAATCCATTTTTGAAATCCGATACTTAAAGTTTACCTAATTTTGATACAATTTTGTTGCAAAATTATTGACAATATATTTCGTAAAGAAACAAATACTTATAACATTCAATAGATAGTAAATAAAAAGCTAAAATCTAATATATACAAGACTGTGTTCCCTATAGTTCAAAGTAGTATATCTGATAAGAATCTTACAGAATAACACATAGGAACCTATGAAGTTAGTAATATAGTTAACCCTAGGGAACAAACACCTTTATTTTTCCATCGGGACCCATCATAATGAATAATTAATTTTTGGTTACATTATAATATGAACTATTTTGTAATTTTTTATAAATAATAAAAAAAAACATAATGTATGGTACAAGAAGTGTTACGATATTGGCTACGACGCTATTTTATAATAAGCAAAATCTAATTAACTGTAAAATTAACCTATATAATTTTATTATACTTTTAAAGAGAAAAAGCATATCTTTCAACCAAAATCCAAGAAATTTATAAGGTTAAATATAAATAAATACTTAAAGCTTCCTTACTGCTAATGAATAAGATATATTTATAACTTTCTTTTAAAAAACACTATATATTTTTACTTACATATTTCAGAAATTGTACAAGTGTTTTGTAAAATTATTAAAATTATTAAAAATATTTTTAGTTTTTTAGTTTGATAAACTTCGATAAAAAATATATAATGTGATAAATTACGTTTTAAATTATTTTAAATTGATATTTTAAAATTTATATTTGCCTTAGTAAAAAATTTTAAGATTAAAGTTTCATTCAATATTATCATAAGGATTTTTTCAATTATTATTAAATAATCTTATTTAATAAAGAGAAAGCCCTTGAAACATATTTTAAATCTGATTCCGACGAGTACACTAGAAAATATCGTTATGTTAGTTAATACAAATCTTCAACTCAAGTTATGAAAATTAAGATCTCGAATAAAAGGGCTGGCGTTTCGATATTGAAAAGTCAAGTGAATGCGATCCGACTAATAAAATGAAGACACAAAAGATCTATCTCGAACCTGAGAAACCCGCCGTAAAAGGAAATTCCGATTTAAGAATGTTGGTATCCTGAGGAGCAAGGCACTCCGCAATCCGACAGTTCCTCGAAACAATATTCCCCGGTCCACTCATGACGTCATTCTTCAAGACACCCAGAGCCTCTGCTGAAGTAGTCTTTAATCATTTAATGTCATAGCAAAATAAATTTATCCAGCACGTAAATATTAAATCCCAACTTATCGATAAAGCGTCTGTCAGAGCTTGGAAGCGGTTCTTCTAATCCAAGCAGATATTACTCACGGGAGCTAGGGGTAAAGCACTCGAATGCCATCCTAAGTGGGCAAACTTAGTATCCAAGTTTATTCCCTCCCCATTTTCCTTTTCTAAACGAGGTTTGTTGGTTTATCGAGAAAACTACTCGGAGAGCATTATCTCGACGTCAATGCTACTCGAAGCTAGGGAGGAAACGAGCATGTTCAAAGTACTTCTTCGAGCGTTTGTTCCAGTAAAGCTTGTTATTCGGGCTTCTCAATAGAGAGGCCACGGGTATCTGATGATTATTAAAAGATGCGGATATTTATTGAAATGAGCGCAAAAGGCCCCGGATTCGGGGATCCGCTTTAACGTTGCATTATTGCCCGCTCCGCAACAAGAGATGTCCGAGAGGAAATGCCATCGCAAATGAGCTCTTCACCGAACGAAAAGTAAACAAATTCAGAAATTATTAGCGGATATCTATTTGACGAGAGAATTAATGAATACGACAGAGAGCATCCGAAGCGCACAGAACTTTCCAAATCCAAGAATTTTTGATAATACATCAGAGAAGGCAGTGTTAAGGCACGGATACATGCGTGCCTAAACACATATAATGTGCATACGCGCTGTCGAGAAGAGAGCGGCACAAGACGACCGCAAATAACAATTAAGGGCTCCAAGCTGCTCATTCAAATAAATTTTATTAAATATGAGAGTCAACTAATGGTAAATTGAAGGTCGGGAAATTTCGCCGCAGAATAGGACTTAAATAAAATAGCCAGGAGACTTTTTTGACATCGAGTTCGGTTTGCGCCAATTGAACGGAGAATTTATATTAATTGTACATGTGTAAATTCATGCATTTGACATTATAAAATTAATAGTTGAAGTAAAAAAATAATATATATTTAAAGGACAAGCTAGTCAGGATTTTATATGCCATTCACTAGCATGGAATAATTTATTATTCAAAAGATAAAATTGAATTTTTACAGCACTTTTATTAAATGATATTTCTTCATTATATATTTATATTTTTGTGTAGTCTTGCTAAATATAATTTGCAAAATCTCTGATGAAAATGATGTTTATATTATATCGGATTGCAATTTACACCATTTATTTCTAACTATACGTGTTACATAAAAATAAAGCTATTTAAAGAATAAGCTAATTAGGCTTTTAGCTAGGTTATATTCCCCTTTAGTAGAAAAATAATATATGTTATATATAGTTACTGAATACAAATTTTACTTTATAAATATAATAAACATACAATAAATAATCATCTGTGTTATAGTTTTAGTACATAAATTCAAAATATATTACAAAATGTTCCACTTTTAATTAACATTAAATAGCTTTTCTCTTTAACTCTTAAATTCTCTAAAACACTTTTTTCCTATTATTTTTAAAATTTATTTCAAATTGCGCCTTCATTACTTTTTACTTTAAACACTTTTGCACATAAACATAACACTAAGAATCCAAGCCCAACCTTTTGTTCTGTCCATTTAACTATTAAATATTATAAGAAAATTATGTTGGAAAAAAAAGTAAGAGAATAGACCGAGTTCTTAATATAATAAAATCTAAATTTAAAAGTATAATGTCAATAATCTATTTTATGTATAAATCATGATATAAAAGTATTCACATTTTAGGGAGATACTAGCTGCATTGCATGCTGCCTTTGCCCTGGGTAATTAAGGTTCCTAAATAAAAGTTATAGTTATTTCAAATACTTAATTACAATTTATTATATACATAAAATTAAAAAAAGAATTGTTTAAATAAACTTGAGATCCCTTAATAATATAGCACAGTTTATAAACCAGTATGTAGAATTAAATTTTCTTTAAACGTGTAAATAATTCCCATAAAACCGTGTAAATAATCTTATAAATTTTCAAGTATCTGCTGTTAACTATACTGGATGATAGCCGAATGGTTGGAAGATGCTCTTTGGTACCGGAGTACACGGGTTCAAATCTCGCTCATGGCATAGGTATTCGTAGCCGTTTGGAACCGGCTTTAAGCAGTAAGTTCCGCTCTCATTAGCCCTCGTGTAGCAAAACTATAG
>CM063503.1:77485930-77555930 GCA_032207245.1 Pardosa pseudoannulata
TAACTGACACAATAAAACTTTAGCGTATTTTTGGAGACCTTTTTTTCCCCGGTGTGTTCCACGCGGAGGGTTAAGGAAAAGAATATCTGAACACAAGTGATAAAACAATATTTCAGAGTTCAATGTTATATCAAGATAAAAGATGGTAAGAAGAGATAAGGCACGAGGGTGAACATATTAAATAATGTATTTCCGCTTAAGGGACTTAATGAAATGGATCTGTATAGATCGCCCCCTAGAGACAGTGACAGTGTCGTCAACCCCCTGAATTCAGAATCCTCTTTCCCCACAAACATAGCCACTTGGGAATTAAAGGGAAAAAAGTGGAGTAATAGCTTTGAGTCATGTAGAAAACACCTTTGGCGTGTGCTACTGGCAGTAACAAAGAGAACGCAATAAAAACTGGAATTAATCTGAGGTTTGTAATTAAACGTTACTTCATCCTCATGAATATATAAGGCTATACATAGTTAATAGTAAGTAATCTCTTTGGATAATCGAAAAATCAACTTTATTTCTAATTAAACATCTTTCGCACTAGCAGATAGAAAATAAATTGTTTCTTACATCTGAAATTTTTTAATTTGCAATTAATAAAACTATCATAAGCTTCACTTCCAGAACAGCGTGTTTGTAATTTTATCGCTGAAGCTGTTCCGTTTCTTTTTACCTTCAGACAATTACTGCATAATTTATACTACGTTGAATATTCAAAAGCTTTTTAAACTATCGTTTCTAAATAATTCTTGCATGCTTGTTGTTAATATTAATTTGAATAAAATCTTTTTATCAGACTTGGAAATAATTTAAAACAAGAATTTCTCAGATTTCCGGCGAGAGACATTCCCTTTGCGGATTCAAAGATCCATAGTTTGTGTTTTGTTTCTGGAGTTCAAAAGCATTAAAAACCAGTTAAGAAATTAATGACCTATTGTACAACTATAAAGTAAATTTTTAATGACTTCATCTAATTGTTGTCGCTATTTTTATGGGAATGCCTTAAACAAGCTCCTATTTTCTTTTGTAACAAGTTACATTTCACTTCTCTTTACAACGCTTTTCGGGACTTTTTAAATATGTATTAATTAGATTAAAATATCTGTCGTTTAATTTCTGAATCATTTAATTTCCGTGATAACTTTATTCAGTAATTAATAAAAAGCTAAAGAGATTTTTTAATACCTGTCATTTGTTGTAAGCTGTTTGAAAAGAATAAAATACTTCTATTTCTTTAGAAGCTGCTTTGGGAATGGTATAAACAATTTATATATTTTAATGAAGTCTTTTTTAGTTATACCCACAAAGCCCCCATATAATAGTGCATATATAATAATATACTTTGGTGATAAATCTAACAAATGCATTGATCTTTTTTGATTAAAAGGAAAGAAAATGCTTGCAAACTTGTTGTTAATATTAATTTAAATAAAATATTTTATATAAAACTTGGAAATAATTTAAGAAAAGAATTTCTAAGATTTTCGTAGAAAGACATTCTATGTTCGGAATGAAAAATGCATAGTTGGTTTTTCGTTTCTAGAGTTCAAAAGCATTAAAAACCAGTTACGATAGTGACCTATTGCACCTCTATAAAATGCATTTTTAATCATTTAATCTTATTGTTATCGATATTTTTATATGAAATTCTTAAATAAGCTCATATTTTCTTTTGGAACAATTTACATTTTACTTTTATTTATTTAGATTTCCGGGAATTCTTAAATGAGCATTCATTTGATTAAAATATCTGTCTTTTAATTTCTGAATCATTAAAACTCTGTGGTAATTTTAACCAGAAATTAATAAAAAGGAAAAGTTTTTATATCTGTCATATTTGTTCTAAGCTATTTAAAAAGAACAAAATATTCATTTCTTTATGAGCTGCTTTAGGAATGGTATAAACAACTTGTGTTTTAAAGTTTTAATGAAATCTTTTTTAGCAATCCCTCACAAAAACCCCTTATAATCGTGCATATATCACGACACACACATGTTTTGGTGACATATGTAAAAAAATGCATTCATCTTTGTTGATGAAAAGGAAAGGAAATTCAGCTTCTTTTAATTCTATCCAACTACAAAATTGAGTTTGAGTCATCATCTTGCAAAAAGTATTTCTTTACTTGAAAACAAGAGGGGGGACGGTTTTCAATTGCTGATAGTTTTATGTCCAAAACTTGGCTCTTTTGATATGCAAAATAAACTTCTTTAACTATGCAAACTGCGAAAAAGAAAAGGAAAGCGTTGAAAGTACTTAGCGCAACCAAAATTGCGGCCAATAGGAAAGAAAATACTTCTTTCAAAAAGTGGGGCTCGGTAATTGTCCGCCTTCTTTAAACTCGTCTAAGTGCCGGAAGCTCAAGAACATTTTATTCCGAAATATTTGGTAGGCACATATGGGGGCTTCTTTTTTTATTTTATTTGCCTTCGTAAAATGTAGAGTGATGGGAAACAAAATGGCCTCCCCCAGCATTATAAAGCACTGAGAAGAGGGAAACCTTTTATTCCGAAATCGACTTCCAAATGAGAGGCACGACGGAGGCCTGTCTGAAAATTGGACCCAAGTTTAAGTGCTAGGAAAGGTTTGGTTATAATCAGTATCTTCATATCTCGAGAAGAAAAGGGAAACCATAACTGGAAGAAATCAAATCGGTGAGGCGTTTTTGTCCTGCTACAACCGGAGCCACTTTTACAACCCGTCATTTACATACATAGGACACCACATATTCGTAGGAGGGCTAAAGCTATCCCTCTACCAGTCATCCCACCTTTTAAAAAGACTTAATTCGTTGTATTCATTTTTAAAAATAACAATCTATTCCAGCATTATAGTTTGGGTGTTTAAGGACATAATACCTTTAGAGATTTAAAATTTTCTGTATAACAGCCTTTCTTCGATTCATTGTAATATAAAAGTTCCGCTCGATTTAGAATAAATTTCTTACAGGTTTTTTAATAATTTATATTTTGTTATTAAAACACTCAGCAATTATTAAATACTAAAAAACACTTTTTTATATCAAAATTTTTCTAAGTTATTTAAAAAAGAACAAAACATATCTAATTTATTTCGAAATTATTTACTCTTAACATCTGATTACACACATTTTAATAGTTGTCGTTTCTTCAACAAAATATAGCTACATTTCTCAGTTTCTATTTTTTTATATTTGTATAAACAGTATGCGTATTATTTATATACATATTTAAATATTATATGTGTGTGCGCTTATCAAAGTATTGAGGTACAAAGCGTCTTTTACGATAAAGTGACGCCTCGCCTGTTTATATTATTATATATATAATAAAAAATATATATATATTCCCTATATAATAATAGCCTAAGTAATCTGTCCTTAGTTATATAATTTATGAAGCGGTTGTACCTGGAATGGATAGAGGCATCCATATTATTTTTAAGAGTTGCTTTAATGATAGTATAAAATATTAATTAAATACGATTTCCAAAAATTTATAAGTTATTTAGTTTTGTGATTTAAAGTAGTTTATTTTTTAAATTAAAATACAAATTATACACCAAATAGAAAAAAACATTGAAATTTAACTACCTTCAAGATAAAGTTTGAAACATGTATATTATAAACTAAATTTTACATCGAATTGCAGAAAAATATTTTTTATTTTGTAAATCTTAAAAATTTTAAAGAAACGCGGCTTTTTAAAGTTAAAAATTCAAAACTGTTAAGAAATTGAAAATTGAAAATAAATTTACCTTTATAATGCTAAAAAATAAAATATTGTTCTTATTAATATAATCAAGATTCCCAAAATATAAAAAAAATTAGATACCAAAGATAATTACCTTCTATTTAATATAAAAATTAGTTCTAAATTTCCACACTTCAAAAGTTTCTTTCTGGGTAAGTAAATTCCATTTCTTCACTATATAAACATATCTTTACATATCTTTTTTAAAATTTATTTCGATGATTCTCAAGCGGCGCGATAACACTTCTCTTTCATAGTCTAAACATATATGATTCAATGTTGCTTTATTATTATAGTAATAGGATTATTGTAAAATGCATTATTTACATAAAAAGAAGAGCTGTGTGATGTACTTGCATTAGTAAATCTGAGCACAGGTGACTTCGACAGTCGATGACTCACCATCAATGGTCCACAACGCTCGGAATATGTTGGGTTTTCTCTCCATAAAAACTAAACAGCGTGATCGCATTGCTTGGGGCTCAAACGGTTAATGATTCAGGAAAAATTTTATTCTAAATTAGAACAGAACTTTTAATTTTATAATGAACCAAAAACCGGTTGTTATAATAATGATATTCGAGCTTGGAAGCTACTATATCCCATTCAGCCATTGACTAAAGGTGAGGTAACTAAAATGTTTTATTGTGTTAACCCACTCCGTGTAAACAACCCCAAAAGAAAAATATTTTCAGAATCTATAAAATATATCATATCAAAGGAAATATAAAATTATTTAAATTAATTTAAAGTTTACCAAAAATAATTTGTTGTCCAAATTATGTATGTTTTCCACAAGAAAAAAAACTTATTACAGATCTAATTATAGTTGCATCCAAGTATAAAAAAACATAACTGTAAAGTCTGTAACCAGGGTTTAGTTACGGGTGATAGGGGCTTCAATATAACTGAGTCTCTCCAATATAACACTACTTTTTTCATTGAAAATATATGATTGAGAAAAATCATATAATTTCATATATTAATAACTGCTTTAATAATTATATAAAATTCAATATTATCTGTATCAAAAACAATGTTGTGTAATATGATTCTGTAAATGTATAAGAAAAATAGAAAAGATTAAAATTAAAACATGTAGAAAATATTTTAAAAAATTGAATTTTTTTAATTGAATTTGGATTAAGTATACGGTTGAAAAAATTATGTTTGTAAAAGTACATTTATCTCAATGTTAAAATGCAATACAGTGAACGCTAAAATTTCAGGAGGGGAAGAACTCAAGACCTGATAGCCTGAAGATGAGACCACGACTACTGCTTAAACCGGATTCTGAATGGTGACGGACATCCGAGCCTTCAGCAGGATTCGAATCCATAAACTCCGGTTCTCTATTGCAGCATTCTACTTATTCGGCTATTAATTTATATGTATCTTGCAGTATCTATGCAACCCAATCATACAAAGAGTTAATACCGGACAATCTTTACTATAACAACCTTTTCCAATTAATCTTAAATCATTTAAAATCTTTTCACTACATACAACGGGCTGCCTATCTTAATGGGTGTAAAGTGTATATGCTGGATAAGTATTAATTAACTTTTATCCTTCTTAGGAAGAAGGATTTTTGCTCCTTATTCCACACATCTGCCAGCAGATTACATCATTAGCTCTCGTGTAGGAAAAGAAAAAAAACTAGGGCTCCAAATAAAACCAAACCGTAC
Source organism: Pardosa pseudoannulata (assembly GCA_032207245.1). Lineage (NCBI taxonomy): Eukaryota > Metazoa > Arthropoda > Arachnida > Araneae > Lycosidae > Pardosa > Pardosa pseudoannulata. The sequence continues at coordinate 77,491,348 of CM063503.1, forward strand.
TTCTGCCGACCTTATCGACCCTTTGTGGTAAACTGCCTTTCCTTAGGATGTCTTTGAAACCTTTTTCAGTAGACAGATAACTCCTGAAAGTTGCCTTTAAATCAAAATGGCACTAAAATAAAGAAAGAGATATACCTCGAGACTTATAAAATAGAGCAGCTTTGCTGCATACTTTTGTCAGCAAATTAGTTGGTCACTCAAAATTTGCACAATCAGTCGTTAGGGTCCGTAATGCGCTACACAGAATCCTAATACCCTGATACTGAAAATGGACAAAGGAGTAAAAATTGAAATTATGACTGATGGGAAGAGATAGACCGGTTAAATTGAAGTCCTTTTCTTTATAACAAAATGGAATTATATATGGGGAAAATAATTAAGATGGGTTTAACTTAAATTTTTAGTATAATACATATGTATTTATAATAATAAGGATTATGTCATTTTAAATTTCACATTTATTTATGAAATTAGAAACTAAATCGTGTTATGAAAATGTTGCCATTATCTTTTAACTATTAATATTTTCTTAAATTATAAAGATTTCTTTTCCATATGAAGTATAGAAGAAAAAAATGGTCCCTGGCTAGCATGCTGCACAAAGAATATAAGTTTTTTTTTAAACTGAAACTACTGAGAGCTTGGTCTATCAGGTGAAATGCCAGTAAAGGGGGGTGACTAATGACAACATGGGAAAAAATGTGTAAAAAATATTCAGAAAGCTTGCCAACAGGTGAAAATTTGGCACTGCTGTACTCTGAAAATTTACATAAATTGCCGGTAAAATTTAAATTGCAAAAGGGTTAATTAAAAAATAGTTGGATTAATAACATCATCGCTGGTTGTTCAATGTATGAAAATATAAATAAAACACGTCCTACTTTATGTCAGTGAGCATTACTTTAGAAGTTATTATATTTTCACCAAATGAACGTGATCGACCATATACCATCCCTGCAAAACTTTGGGGCAGTTCATTTGCTGCATTAAAAAAGTTTGTTGCTCTGAAAATTCTTTATAATTCATTTGGCTTAATTCCCAGGTAAATACCAGTAGCGTCACATTTCCCCCTATTGGTGACTTTCTGGACTAATTTTTTCATGAATAGTTTTCCTATGTCCTTATTAGCAATTTTGCCAAATATGTTTGCATTTATTCTGTTAGATCGAGCTATAATCGAGCTTTCAACTGATTATACTCAGGGCCACCCTGAGTATAATCAGTTGAAAAAACATCTTATGATTTATTATATCCTTAAACTCTCGCCATTTTTTTAGACTGGAACAAAACTATTTAAGAAAGTAGAAATTTTAGAAACAAGTATAACATTTCTTTAGAGTTCTTGTGTAATCTTTATAGTACTAATTCGAAATAAAACCAAGACATATTGATACTTAAACTCACGTATATATATCTATATTTATACAGTAGAACATCGATTATCCGAACCTCGATTAACCTGAACTCTCCGTCAACCGAAGTTGGTTTCTTCTTCAATTATTTTTTCACTTTCTACTATCATCCAAAATTTTCTCTTTAAAAGCATGAATTTTTAAAGTTATCTTTTAACCCACATTCCTTTTGCATGCAAGCCGTCCTTGTCAAACTACGAGTGTAGATAAATATTTTGGAATTCCCTTTTTAAAATTCCTCCTCGCAAGCACAATTCTCGGTATGAGTGTACTCTTCCCCACTTTCAAACATCCCTGTTCTAAACAAAAACACACCCCATTTCGAAATTTGGAAGGTCATACTGCTGAGTCCCAGAACAATCGAATGTTATTGCACCAATGGCAATACTACATATTAAGCTAGATTATTCATAAATTTCGATTATCTGCAGTAGGTTCAGTCCCAATTACTTCCGATAATCGAGGTTCTACTGTATATACATATATGAATAAAAAGAAGCATGCATACATGTAGACATGCTCGGCAACGCGTATACATACATGAGTATACGTATGTATTAATAGATACAAACTTACATGCATTCCCATGAATATAAAGATTTCTACGTCATTTATAGTTAAATCAGCTAGTTTGGTTTGCTTTGGAGTGCTACGGTCTACTTTTTGCATCACGAGGGCTAATGAAACCGGGACCTACAGCTTAAAGCAGATTCCGAACGGCTACGAACATCCATGCCACAGTGGGATTCGAAACCACAAACACCGGTACCGAAGGCCAGCACCTTAACGAATCGGCCATCGTTCGACCGGCTAGAAATGAGATCAGATGGTAATGCTTAAATCTGATTATAAACCAAGTACATGCCATATGAAAAGAAATCTACTATATTTTCAAATTATACTTTAATAACCAATAAAGTGAAATGCATCGTCTAACAGGATAATGAGTACACAGGTAAATTATAATGCTTTCGTGGAATCTATAATGTGCACCACTAATGCAGTGGCCATACCTTCTCTCTGGCTTTCCCTACAGAGAAAAATCCGCCCTAGTTTTTATATCTTAATGTTAAGAGCTTCCCCCTTGAGTAAAGAATGCAAATTCTAGTGTCGAGCAGAATCAGCCCAGGCATATGCTGAAAAAATTCTTTAAATGAGTCCCGGAAAGATGATTGACGGCCAACCATGTTCATATAAGCATCCATCGTGCTTTAAAAGATGCCTTTTTTTTTCTTCCGCCCACACCCCCCACTCTTTGGACTCTGTACCCCTTTTAGCTTCTATAGCATTTTCCTTGAATCACAAAAGAGAAAAAGCCTTTTTTTTTTCAGGGTCGTAAAAATTAACGACGGGCAGATCAAACGAGACGGCGCGGGAATTTTTTGCGTCCATTCTTTAGAGAGCTGCTCCCTGAAAATGAATCGGGAACAGAAGAGGCTTTGCTCATTTGATATTCAAATTATGCTCGGCATAAGTAATTGGATGAAAAAATATCAAATTCATAGTTGCCATTTAAATCGGATCCGAACACAAAAGGGTGTTATTAAAATAATATCACATATTCTTATTTTGCATAAACTATTTGTCCCTTTTAGGATGCACATCAAAGCGATCAATAGTTGAGAGTTTTTACAATTGGATCGCGAATATACATTTAGTGCGTTTAAGCTCAACTCCCATTAAATGTTTACTAAGGAGAGCAGAGGAAATTTCAAAAGAATTTCAATTGAGTTCTTTTCTATAAAAGAAGTGAATGTATAAAAATGGAAACGAATATCAATTTCTACTCATTTGAAACTCTTCCAAAAATGAAAAGTGACTGCTACAAAAGGAAATAAACGATTTCATGACAAAAGTGCATATTAAGTATAGTTACCTGATATTTAAGAAAAGTGTCTTCATTATAATACTGTTTAACAGTATTTATTTTGAATTATGTAAACAAAAGACAATGGTATATAAAAAAGGGAAAATTCAAGTTTTATTATCATACATAAAATTATAAAACAATGTATTTTAAAAGTGCGAAGCGATTTTGATGGAATATAAAATACGCATGCAGGCAATATTGTTATTTTATGTATAGATCTTAAAAATCTGATTAAATTTAATCCTTCTTTCATGTTTCTCAGTAGTATCTTTAAAAAAGTTAAACTTTTCTTTAAATAAAAATTTCATGGTTTAGGAAAATCTGAGAAGCATGTGCAAGTTCTTATCTGTAGTATGTGTATTTGGTAATATACGCAGGTTTAAATCTCCGATTTTAATAGAGATTCTATTTTAAGAATGTCATGGTAAGTATGTCATGTAGAGAATATTAGCGCATTGGCTGTCTTAAATTTATAGCAGATATCTGCCATAAAAAAGCGTATCGATTGTTTCTGATTTTAAATGAAAATTTCTGTATTTATATAAAGTGAATTTACTTAGATTTCAACAATTAAAAATTGAAAGTTAATTCATAGTTATTTCTCTATTTTAAAATAACTGCTTTTAACTACCATCAAATATCCATTGTACTACATTGCAGATTTGCGAAAACAAATTATTATGAAATACGTATTTTTTTATGGATCACTATTTTTAGTTATTAAAATACATCAATTTTTGAAATATGCAGATGCGATACGGAAAACGAAGCAGATAGGTATTTCAGGAGAGCAGGATTCTTTCGATTTCTGTCTGTGAGTTTGTAATGATAAAGATGCTTTTAAGTTTTGAAGCAGATATCTGTATTTCTTTCAATTTTATATACGTTAGTATCCTTTATTTACTATTCCTGCTGATAGATTACTAGTTTATTTTATATCTCTTTGATGCTTACTATCTTACAATTTTCACAAAGTCATTTATCATGCATATATTTCCCATTATTTTCAAACCGACCTGAAAAACTAAATGCACTGCAATGGTCAGTTGCTTATACGTGTAATGTATTTTGGAGGGACAAATTTATTTAAAATAGCGTCTGTAACTAAGTCAGTTTTCCTCTGCTCTTCTGCTAAATTTGACGGGTTACAGAAGTTTAAGCATTCAAAAATTCGAAAAAAAAAATAAATCCAATTATTTATTTGCAGTTATTAATATTTCAAATTTAAGCCGAATATTGATTTATTTTCAAATTTAAGGGAAACTTGCTGTTGTTGTATTTATTATGTAGCATTTTCAATGGATAATTCATAGATGGCTGAAAGACGACTGAAGGTTGAATTAATGAAATGTATAATTTAGGTTTGATTTAGTTTGGTTTGGTTTAGTTTGGTCTACTTTTTTTGAAACACAAGGGCTAATGAGAAAGGGACTGACTGCTTACAGCCTACTCCGAAAGGTTACGAACATCCATGTCACAGTGGAATTCGAACCTACGAACTCCGGTACCAATGGTCAGTGCCCTAACCATTCGGCCATCGTCCGGCAAGAATTGAGAAAAAATCGCATTAACCATTGTAAATATATTATTTTGTTCATTTATTCATAACTTTTATAAATATTTATATATAATTTTTAACTATTGTAAATTTATTATTAATGGCAATAGAAACTATATTAATAATATATTGCTTTTTATTTTTACCTCAAATTTTATATATATATATATAATGCGGTTTGCCGGAAAAAAATGCGCGGCCAATGCGAATCGCAAAGGCAATCTGAAGCTAAGTCTGTTATAATTCACAAATTTATGATCATTCAGACAAAAATTATATTTTATATGTTAATTAGAACTTGAGTTAGTTTACAGATAACTTGAAATTTATGTATAATGATCTTGTAAAAGCATTTCTGTTATTACTGTAATAAAGGTATTATAAGTTTTTAATTTTAATTCCATTATTATTTATACTGATTATTTATACAGATTTTTTAATGTACCCAGAAAACATTCCCAGGGTGTACCATGAAAACAGTAATAATGAAAGTGCACTTAAAAATTAAACATTTTTGTCAATTGGAGTAGTATTTTACTAAAAATGTAGTTTAAAATCAAGAGGAGTCAATTATACTTGACAAAAATATGAATTACATTTTTAATGAAGATGATGGGCTGTTGCTTATATAATTATACTTTAAGGGGATAAAGGGTCTTAACTCATAATTTTAAACTGTTTTCTAATTATAGTGTTACAAACTTTAAGACCATTCAAAATTTATGCAGTTTTACAGCAAAGTAAGTATTAACATTAATTCCAACGAATATATCGAAATAAAACAGATTTTTAAAGTTGATTCAGGTGAAAAAAGAAACAGGTCAAATATCTTTTTCAGTTCAGTCGAATAAACATGCCACAGTGGGATTCGAACCCTGAAACTCTGGTTACGAAGATCAGAGCTCCTAACAATTCGGCCATCGTTCGGCACAAAATTAATGAGATTTTTTGAATTATTAGTAAAATATTACTTCGAGGAGACCTTTTACTTATAAACCAACAAATCCTACACATTGTTACGTATATTTAAATTAGAAAAAAAAACCTCAAGAGGGAAAAAATACAAAAACAGTAACACTTTATAAGAATAATGCTAGTAATGCATTAAACTTCTTTCAGCTTAGCTACTCTTCTTTCTCTTAATAAAGACACAATAGAAATAATACATAAAAGACGTCGTTTATACCTAAACTTTTAGACTATTTGTGGCATTTTGAGAATATCTAAGCACAGGGCACCCTTATTAATTATATCTAACAAACTGTGCTAAACCTACTAAGGAATTAAAACTATGAAAGATACTTTTATAGGAGAATTCCCAGAAAAAAAATTTAGCAGTTACTTTTTTTAAAGTTCCAAAACTACAAAATATCCAGTTGGGGTTAGATTGACCAAATCTTAGTACTGCGAGGTTTAAGAAGTAGAATTATTTATTCTGAAAAAGAAAAACATACAGGAGAATTACTTTGATACATGATATCAAGCATAAACAGTAAGAAATCAGTACAATCTTATGTTAAACTAAACTTTAAGGCGGAACTTGGGGGGGGGGGCAGGGCTTACGATGCCAATCTCCGTTTTCGAGACCAATGTTCCTGGGGTGGGAAGCATACGTCCTGGTTAGGTGGTCAACCTTACGCGGAACCCCCAGTGTTTAGTTTCCAAGCATGCTTGGTCCTCAGTTTGTAAACCCATTGAAGAGATGAAAGGCCGAGTCAACCTTGCCGAGCTCGGGGATTAAACCTTGGACCTAGTGGGAGAGCGAAGCTCTATCCCAACGCCATCAGGTTTCTATTCTTATGTTACATAATATATGAAAAAAGATTGACAAGGCTGATCTTTTAACTTTATTCTAGACTTACCGCTGACTTGAAACAAGAGTGGAAATTATTCTTTACATAAGCATACAAGGCAGTAGCATACAATTATATGTTCTAGCTACTTGATATACAGCCATTAACATAACCCAGGATATCCAAGCCCAGAATAACAGATAAGCTATGGGGATTTATTGTTACAGTATATTAAGGCTTAAATTAAAAAATAAAAATTTATTTACATGTACACAAAAAAACTCCATTAAAATTTTAACTCTTCTTTTGAATATAAACCGTATGAAATTTTTTTTATCATTGTTATTTATAAAAATATTTTAGAAGAAAAATTATGCAAAAAAAATTGCCTCCTGCATTAATGTGTAGACCCCAGATGGCATTAAACTTCAGAATCTATTATAACCTCCGAAAGAAATATTCTTAGAAAAAACGTCTCTAGATGCATGATAAACAAACCACATGAAAAACTCCACCCCAAAGACACAAAAAAGCAAATGCGCGACAATTATGATATTTCCCATTGAAGCTGACAGTTACTTTATCTTAGTACGGAAAACACTAATTAATTCTCAAGGGAGGTAAGAAGTGAAAGCTTCTGTTGTTTAAAAGAGTAAACCTTTACCGGTAAATTTGCTTTGAAGTTCAAAACTAATTATGCGGACTTGGGACTAGTTTTTTTTCCTTAGGACGTAACTGAACAGAATAGAGACGCGAGCAGTGTTTATATGCACTTATTGATTTTTAAATTAAAAAAAAGTCTCTTTTTTATGAGTCACAAAAGAATATCACTTGTCTAACGCGGTTTCTGTTAACCATCTATTCATCAAAGAATCCCTTTTTGTAACGAATTACATGGATATTTTAATAGAATTCAAAATTTTCATCAGAGATTAGCTTTCTGCCCATGTAGAAAAATTGCGAGAAGGCTAGCTGTGTAGGGAAAAATTTCAAAGCTTAGTAAAGATTGGAAAGATCACGCATGTGTTAACATGATCAAAATTTGAAAAAAAATTAAATTATTAAAAAATTTTTCAATAAATATAAAACTTTAAAAAGGTAGCTTTACAATTCATTCTAAATTAAAGGCAAATTACCGGAATTGAAAAACAAAAAAACAGGTTGCAAAAAGATAAAATTAAATTAAAAGTAAAAAAAAAATCTTCAAAATAAAATTTGTTAGAAAGTAAGTTTAACTATTCTTTATAAAATATGCTAATCAACAAATGTATAACAAATAATTAAATATAATTTCTTGTGTCAAAAATGGAATCACACAAACATTGGCTTGGTTTAGAGCGTTATCAACTACCTATTTGGGTGAGCAATCGGGAAATAAAACCGATAAATCCGATTCCGAACAGCTTCGCACATCCTTGCATCGGTGGAATTCGAACCCACGAAATCTGGTTAACCCCTTCCGGTAAAATGACGAGTCTATCTCGTCATTGGTTTTTCATTCCATACCACACAATGACGAGCTACACTCGTCATGCGACTAAAGTTACTGATAAATATGATAATTAATTTAGTTTAAAATTTCTAGTGTACTGAATTTAGCAACACTTTTGTTACTTGTGGAAATCCCAGGTCACTATTACATATTGTTTATTTAAAGTTTCTTGGTACAAGTCACTGCCAAATTGATAAGTCAGAATAAAAGAAAACCTACTAAGAAATGCCGTGTGTGTTACAAGAATCAAATTAGAAGTGAGACTCCCTGGCGATGTAAACAATTCAGAATTCCTTTGATCTTTGTTTTGAAAAGTACCACTAGCTTGAAGACTATTATCTTAATTTTACCGTTTCTGATACTTAACACATGTAAAAAGTGGATTTTAATTAAGAATATGTAAGAATTATAAAATAAAACAAGTTTTTTTAATAAAAAATAAATGGTTACTTCACGTACAGTTTTTCATTATTAAATCGTACCGGAAGGGGTTAAAATTCTGGAATTAGCTTATTAAAGATGGCAGTTGTAGGGCTTTTAAATGTTTGGTATGAATCAAAATACGCTGTAAACAATTTTAAGTTCATACAAATTACTGTTTACTAAGTTACGAGTAAACTCATCCATTTTTTTACTCAAATGCAATAATAAAATTAATACAACCATGTGATATCGATTGGCACCATAAATATCCGTTGTCTTGTCATATCACATGATGGATGGTCAGGAGAGATTTTACCTTTGACACTAACCTCCAGGTGGTATCCAAGAAAGTCTAAAATTTGGTGACTACAATAAACCTTGTGGATTTGTATACAAAAAACAAACGAGTACTCATTCATATATATCACCATTCCATAGAAACGGGTGTGACACACTGAACTACTTTTTATCACCTTTTCTATAAAAAATATAATATTTCGAATATATATTTTTTGTGAAGCAGTTATAACACCTAAGAAAAATTTTGCCACAAATAAAGAATTTCCATTTTTTTGTACGTGTTTTTAAAATTATAAGTATGCTGTTACGGGTGTGACAGTTATAACTATCACACTCGTAACGGCTTATTTATAATTTTTTAAACATGTAAAGAAACGGAAATTCTTTAACCTAAAAGGTTACAGATAAATATGACAATTCAGAAAATGATTTTCATATAAATAGTGAACAAGAGGTTTTAAGAAAAGAGGTCTATTGTAGCTTTTTGTTATAATCTGTTTTATAGAATTTTCCCATTTATAAGTATATATTTAAAAATATGGTCACAAAAATTGCATAATTTCTTGGTTATCCCATGTCTATAATTAAAGTCACTTCCAATTTCAAGAACAACAAAAATATATGAGGGTTTTGAGTTGATAAATTCCTGACAGAACAAAAACTATTTTGTGAAATTACCATTGTACAGCCCAATCAATAATCTGGGATAATGACTCAATTGATCAATGTATCATTAATCTAAAGATGGCTGAGATTTTTGTAAATTTAAAGATTTCATAAAATGCAGTAAAAAGAGAAGATTCGTAAGCAGTTTGTTTTGAAGCGGTACGATTGACTGTTTTGATCTCGAAGGGTAATGATACCGGAACCTACTAAAGCTGATTCTGGATAGCTACGAACATCCATGACAGCAACGGGATTCGAACCCGCGAACTTCAGAACCAAAGGTTTGGTTTGGAGTGCTGCGGTCTACTTTTTTGCAACACGAGGGCTATTGAGACCGGGACCTACAGCTGAAAGCCGATTCCGAACGGTAACGAACAACCATGTCACAGTGGGATTCGAACCCACGAATTCCGGTACCGAAGGCCAGCACCCTAACCAATCTGCCATTGTTCAGCCCAGTACCGAAAAGCAGCTCTCTACCATTCGGTCATCGTTAGGCAGATTAGTCGGCGGAATATTAGATATTTGACAACCATTAGGTCATGCATAAAGCTGCTTACTGAATAAATACTATGCATTTACGAATTTAGTTTATAGCATATATTGATTTTCAGTAATAAAAGATAATTCTTATTTCGGATTGGAAATATGAAAAAGAAATCCGAGGCGATTTTTGTAAATTCTGCACTAAAGTGCTATAAAATTTTGTAACGAATTTTTCTAATGCGAGGGCTAATTCTTTTAAACATTCTGCTTAAAGACCTTTACATAAACTCAAGCTTATAGTGGGATTCTAAATCATGAATATCATTTCTAAAAAGTTAAGAAAACGAGTTTTTATGGATTCAGTATAAACATCATACTTTTAACACTTGGCATGCGGATATACTTCACCGCCAACTTACGCGGACGTTTTTTCGTGAATCTCGCGAAAGTTTAGTTATTCTGAAAAATCGCAGTAAATCAAAAACCACTTTGTTTTTATGAACGAAACTTTTATTTTATACTTTAATATATATACTGTATGATTATTTAACAAAAAAAAACGTTTTTACGAAATCATAAAAATTTTAAAATTTTACAATGTATTCAAAAATATTTTTCATGACAAATACAAATAGAGCTATTTATTATCAATTTTGTATTCAACTGTAAGAAATCAAGCTTCAAATTGACAAAATATGACTTGTACATTCTGGAGCTAGGAATTCGATTGAAGACTAAATAACGCAACAAAAGACCGAGTAAGTCGACAATCATAACTTATGGAAAGAAAAAATGCAAAGCGTTGGCAACGCAAACAACACGCATATAATGTTACACATACATATAATTATACGTATTTAGTAGATTTGTGATGGTTAGCGGGTATCCACCACAAATCTACTAAATATGTATGTTTATGTGACCCGCGCTCCAGTGACAGACTGAAAAAAAAAATTAAAAATACGTTGCTTGCAACCGAAGTGTTAAAAAACGTGCAGGTGTGTTTGCCTTAACTCAAAAATAGTTAACCGTAGAATCTTGAAATTTTGTATTTAGGATTGAAGTTACCTACACTCGCTGCCTACCAAGCAAGGTTTTTAGCAGATATATCAAGGTCGAGTGGTTTAACTTTGGTTTGATTTTGAGTGCTACGGTCTACTTATTTTGTAACACGCGGGATAATGAGACCGGGACCTACAGCTTAAAGCCGATTCTGAACGGCTATGAACATCCATGCCACAGTGGGATTCGAACGCACGAACTCCGGTACCGAAAGTCAGTACCCTAACCGTTCGGCCATTGTTCGATGGGGTAATTTTGGACTGGTGTAATATCTAGCTGTACAACTATCTTTTTGACTAATCTACATCTTATATAACGAAAAATTTCAACGTAAAATATACGAGCGCTACCGCTTACAGATTAATACAATACAACAGAGCGATATCCGTGTACTTAAATGCAGTTGTAAATATGCTTTTAAAGTCCATTGCTAATAGGGAGTAATGATTGTATAGTAATCGTGAAATTTTTTAATTTATAATAAAATATCCATACAGGGATAAAATCTCATGACACATAATACAATCATAATAAAAATTTGTGTATAACCTAATATGCTGTCTCGTCCACATCAGGTTTTTTTTGTTGTGGTGAAAAGGAGCAATTTATTATGTTTAGTGCACAGTATAATAAAATTTCTATACACGGAAGAAAATGTCATGACGCATGATACAATCATAATAAAAAAATTGTGTATAACTTAATATGCTGTTTTGTCCACAACACTTTTTTTTATTTTGCGATGAAAAGGCGCAATTTATTATGTTTAGCAGATTTGTTTATTATGCTTAGTGCACAATATAATAAAATATCTACACAAGGAAAAAATCCTCTCATGACGGATCATACAATCATAATAAAAAAATGTGTATAACCTAACATACTGTCTTGTCCACAACCAGGTTTTTTTTTTATTTTGTGATGAAAAGAAGCAATTATTATGTTTAGTACATATCTTTATTATGTTTAGTACATATGTGTATTATGTTTAGTGCACAGTATAATAAAATATCTACACAAGGAAAAAATCCTCTCATGACGGATCATACAATCATAATAAAAAAATGTGTATAACCTAACATACTGTCTTGTCCACAACACGTTTTTTTATTTTGCGATGAAAAGGCGCAATTTATTATGTTTAGCAGATTTGTTTATTATGCTTAGTGCACAATATAATAAAATATCTACACAAGGAAAAAATCCTCTCATGACGGATCATACAATCATAATAAAAAAATGTGTATAACCTAACATACTGTCTTGTCCACAACACGTTTTTTTATTTTGTGATGAAAAGGCGCAATTTATTATGTTTAGCAGATTTGTTTATTATGATTAGCACATATGTTTATTATGTTTAGTACATATGTGTATTATGTTTAGTGCACAGTATAATAAAATATCTATACACGGAAGAATAAACTCATGACGCATCATACAATAATAATAAAAAATCGTGTATAACCTAATAGGCTGTTTTGTCCACATCAGTTTTTTTTATTTTGTAATGAAAAGGCGCAATTTATTATGTTTAGTACATATGTTTACTATTTTTAGTGCACAGTATATAAGCAAAGGTTTAGTCATATAAATGTAGATAATTTCACCCCCAATTCATGGCTTCTTATATAACAATGGTTTAGTAAAAAATTTTTAAATTTCAGAATGTATATTATGTTTGTAAAATTGAAGTTATTTGACCTCTATTTTTAACCCATTAATGTGCGGGTATTTTCTGCCGAATGTATATTGGTCGGTATTGTAAAAAGATGTTATAACAGACTGCACAGAGTAAAAGAAATATGAAATTTAAACAATTTTAAACGTTACAATTGTCTTAATTAGTGATATGTGTAGTTTTAAACACTGTGTGATGCCTTTTATAAAAAAGAAAAGCTGTTTGAGAGGATTTTTTTTTGTATCACGTGTAAACATGTTACTCTTTAGTGAAGCTTATTAAAGATAAGACACTTCGTCATAATTTCAGACTATGAACCTAACAGTAAAGTAAATCTATGGGCAAGACTTGAAAAATCATAAAATATCGATCGAAATAAGAAAATTATATATAATAACAGATATTCAAAAATTGGTAGACTGTTTATTGGATTGACATCTAAATTCGCTGAAAAAAAACACTTTTCCAAGAAACCCTCTAAAAACTAATTTTTAGTTGTCTCTAACTAGGAACGCTAAGCATTCATAAGTTTTTATTATACTGTTACAGGTTTTTGGATTTAAAAAAGAGTGTTTAGAATTCTATGTGTACAGATTATAGCATTGTAGAGGTTGTTTGCCTTTCAATTAAAAAAAAAAAACGCATGAAACGCAAATAAGTAAATTCTTATGTAAATAATATTTTGAATAATTACATTAAACATACCGAATTCACTTTTGCATTTACTATGAGCTGTAAGTGACTTTCTTATGTTAACATTTTGTAAAAAAAAAGAGCGATAACGTACAGGAAAGAAATCGACGAATTTCTGTAATTATCTAAAATAAGAAAATTCTTGAACAGCAAGAAAATGAGTAAAAAAAATGTTTCTTCCATTTTAGTTAAAATATGAAATTAAATTTCCGTTTTCCAGCGATTTGATACTCCAGACTCGTGTATATGCTTTTCTACGACCGCAAACAGAAAAGCACAACTTACGTATGTTGTTTAATGCTATCATTTTGTTTCAATTTTCATTTTCTATTTAACACGCAAACCTGAGTAATAATTACTGTTTGTCAAACTTTTTTCCGCATCCATTTTAATTATCTCACATTCCATCTGAAGCCATCCCCTTAACAAAAAGTGCTCTTAAAAGTTGAAAGCTCTTTAAAGCAATTCGAAAAATTCTTTATTAAATTTTGCTCTTAATTTACTTCATTTAAAATTCTTATTTATTAGCATCTATAGTAGTAAACAAAAATCTTAAGTACCAATGGCGGCGGCTCTGCATTGTAGAACACAAGCGGATTTTTTTCAGCGCTTCGAAGTTGCTTCCCAGAGGAAACGCGCGATCATCTGACGTGCTTCTGTTAATTTGTGTAGGCGACATAACAAACAAGGCTTTTAAGAATTAAAAAACATCGCGAACACACCAGGTTTCTGTTTCTCCTTTCCAATTATACGGATGACATGTTAAGCAGCGCGCCCAGATTTTCCTAATGAAAAATTTGCGCCGGTTTGATATTAATACCATTAAGAGTTAAAGAGCCCAAATGCAAAATCCATTAGCTACAAAATGATTTCTAACAATGCGAAGCGCTATGGATCGTAATTTTTAAATAGCTGCTTAAATGATCAAAGGAGCTGAGAGTTGTATGTTGAAAGGGATACCAGAGATCGCAGTTGGAAAGTGCGTGACGAGATTCAAATGAATCGCTGCCTAATTATTTGTCTCCGAGAGGACGGGCGAAAAATTGCGTCGGAAGGAGATCCTTTTATAAGGCGTCAATTGGATTGTTGAGACAAGAAAACAACTCGTTTTGACCGCATATTCCTGAAACTAACGAGATTGCACTACTCAAAAATTCAAATTCCCCCACAAGATGGAATTCAATTCACTTTTACTTTGTATGCAGTCACATACCGGAGGAAAAAACTTTTTTTTTTTTTACTTTTATCTAGTAATAACGACAGACTGTACTTTTTGATTATATTTTTACAAATACGAACAAGTCTTCGCTTATTGGATAATTTCACTCTAGTTGTTTGTAAATACTACCCAAGAAACTAAAATATCTGGATATGCGAAACTGAAAAATAATAGACTGCTGCATCGTCAGCATCAACAACATCTAAAAAGTACATATCATTGATAAAAATTATAAATAGAAGATAATTTCATGTAGCTTATTTTCTTCCATCTATTTAAAACACTACACAGAAACTATAGTAGTGCTCTTCCCAAAAATTAAAATTCCTATATTATAAATTAGATTCATTTTTCTGTATTATGTCGAGACATACTGGGAGGGGGGAAATAAAAACTTTTTTCTTACTTTTATCTAGTAATAACGAGAGACTGCCCTTTTTGATTATATTTTAAATATACGAACAAGTCTTCGCTTATTGGATAATTTCACTCTAGTTGTTTGTAAATACTGAATATAATAACTGAAACATCTGGATATACGATATCGAAAAATAATAGACTGCTGCATCGTCAGCATCAACAACATCTAAAAAAGTACGTAACAGTAATAAATGTTATAAACAGAAGATAATTTCATGCAGTTTATTTTATTTTATCTATTGAAAAAATTACACAAAAACTATACTAGTGCTCTTCCCAAAAATTAAAATTCCTATAATATAAATTATATTAATTTTTCTTTAATATGTCGACACATACTAGGAGAAAATAACTTCTTTACTATTATCTAGTAATAAAAAGAGACTGTACTTTTTGATTATATTTTTACAAATACGAACTAATCTTCGCTTATTGGATAATTTCACTCTAGTTGTTTGTAAATACTACCCAAGAAACTAAAATATCTGGATATGCGAAACTGAAAAATAATAGACTGCTGCATCGTCAGCATCAACAACATCTAAAAAAGTACTTATAACATTAATAAATGTTATAAACAGAAGATAATTTCATGTAGTTTATTTTATTTCATCTATTGAAAAAATAACACAGAAACTATACTAGTGCTCTTCCCAAAAATTAAAATTCTTATATTATAAATTAGATTAATTTTTCTTAATTATGTCGACACATACTAGGGGGAAATAACTTCTTTTTTACTTTTATCTAGTAATAACAACAGACTTCACTTTTTGATTATATTATTAAATATACGAACAAGTCTTAGCTTATTGGATAATTTCAGCCGAGGTGTCTGTAAATACTACCCAGGAAACTGAAATATCCTAATATACGAAACTAAAAAATAATAGACTGTTGCATCATCAGCATCAACAACATCTAAAAAAGTACATATTGATATATGTTATAAAGATAAGATAATTTCATGTAGTTTATTTTATTTCACCTATTGAAAAAATTACACTGAAACTATACTAGTCCTCAAAATTAAAATTCTTATATTATAAATTAGATTAATTTTTCTTAATTATGTCGACACATACTAGGGGGAAATAACTTCTTTTTTACTTTTATCTAGTAATAACGAGAGACTTAATTATATTCTTACAAATACGAACAAGTTTTAACTGATCGAATATTTGCTGCCGGTCTGTCAGTAATTACACTTCAGACAGTAAGTATATTCAGTAAGCTGAAAGTAAAATATTACGAGATTTAAAAAATATTACAATGCTTCTTTAGTAATATCAATACCCATAAAAGTATATATTATTACTAAGCGTCATAAATAGATTATAGCCTGTTTATTTTAATCCATCTCCATGATTTATACTAATAATTTTATTCAAGTATACTTACTTTTCCTTCAATAAGAAGTGCTCAGTAAAATTATTACATCTAACAAAATGCTGATAGCCGGGTGAACAAATATTTATTTTTTTACTTACCTTTAAATGATAAAGCTTATTAAATGTACTTTAAAAATGTACTTTAAGAGTTCTTTTGATAAAGAATGCCATGCATAAAGATTGCATAATCAATATTTTCGTTGTCAGTATCTGGTAGGATGATTTCAAAATTTAATGTTTCTCTCGTTCTCTGTTGGGCATCTTACAACAAAACTTACACTCTCTTTAAATACGTTTTACAATCTTCTTCAAGTTCTCACATATAGTATTTGCATTCCTCAACAGTAAACAGTACGTAATTCTTAACGGCTTACGAGCTTTTTTTTCTAATACTCACCCATAAAACGACGGAAAATTGGGTGAAATTCTAAAACAATTATAAGGACAACAACTTAAACTGTATTTTTAAACTAGTTTATTTAAATATGAACTAAATTTCTTTATGTCGCCGTGGGGAGGCATCCCGACCTTAAATGGTTAATTCTTTTTCATTATATTCTCGAGAGAATACAAGAAATTGACAATAGACCATAGCTTAGAATAGAGAAATACATATGCTGTCTTTAGTATTCAAAACTTTGATTCTCTTTTATAATCCTACAAACATAGCCAAGTTTGTAGTAAATAATATATGTCTAAAACTTTGTTTTATGTTTAAAATAGTTGAGTTTCAGCCATATTGGTTATCACAAGCGTTATTAACATTTTTACAAATATTTTTTTAAAAATGCTAGTCCGATACAATACCAGAAAATTTCCTTTCCGTCATGTGGTTAAGTTTATTTAAAGATTGTTTAAATATAACCACTTCATTGGTGGAAGTATTTTCCACATATTAACACTAATCTAGAGTAGAATTCAATATGCTTAGTTCAACTGAAAAATCAACAGAGAATTCAATACAATATCTGACGATCAATTCAACTCTTAACAAATTTACTTGAAAATATACGACTGGGTACTGACCATATTGTATTTCATTAGCTCAGTTGTAACCTTATTAAGTTTATTTAAACCATTTAAACCATTATTAAGTTTATTTAAAGATTGTTTAAATATAACCACTTCATTGGTGGAAGTATTTTCCACATATTAACACTAATCTAGTGGAAATCAATATGGCCGGTACCTAGAGAAATGAATGGAAGTTTTTCTAGTAAATCTACTAAAAGAGTTGATTTAATCTTATGCTTAGTTCAACTGAAAAATCAACAGAGAATTCAATACAATATCTGACGATCAATTCAACTCTTAACAAATTTACTTGAAAATATACGACTGGGTACTGACCATATTGTATTTCATTAGCTCAGTTGTAACCTTTGTGGAACATATTTCAACCGACTCAGGATTTGCATTTAATGTTTCTTGAAACAGTTTTTACAGAATAGAAAATCATAAGGTTATGTTCGACTCCTTTTTTTTAAGAAAAGGAGAAAATAAATTTAATTTCAAATTTTTTATAAAATGATAGTACACACTTCTCTTTGCAAGTATTTATTAATAGAAGAACGCAAATATTGTTGAGATATAACTGTGAATAAAGAAAAATGCAATTACAGGAAATATCTTTTCCTAGTAAATTTAATAAAATGGTTAAATCAATCTTACGTTTTGTTCAACAGAAAAATCAATATAATATAAAGCTATAGTAATAAGCAAATCATAGCTACTATAATTAACGTAGGTGCCCAACTACAATCAACGAATGTATTAAAATATATTACAATTTTGAAAAAGCTAAAATTTTAAAATATTTCTTTTCAATACTTTATAAAGACAAATGTTTTTGGAGGAATGCTAATAAAACCCGCAAATAAAGAGGTGAATATTATAAACAATATACTAAACTTAAAAGATTGCAAGATCCGAAATAACTATCTACTTTGTTTTTCTTATTTTATGTTTTATGCATTTATACACAGATTTCACATTTCTTATTTTTTAAAAACTATTTTGCGAATTTATTTTTTTAATATATTTTATTTTGCTATTACTCTTATACTATTTTATTAGCTGTAAAATTGCGCACTCTTAGCATCTCAGTAACTACGATTTGAAAAATATTTACTTAGGCGTTAGAATCTGTTATTTAAATTATGTAAATTTTAAAAAAAGTTTGCAAAATATAAAAATTGTCTGAAGAGTGCAGCATTTGCAACAAATAAAAAACTATTCATTTCTTATAATTATTGTTTTTCCATAATGAATTTGAACGTTCTTTTGTGAAAATACTCCTTGTTGACGCCTCTAATTTAGCAGCAGTGGAAACTAAAATTTCTACATTCATTTTTCCGCATTGAACGTTCGAATTATTAGGTCCTGATTTAATTTCCATAGAACCAGTGTATTTTCCCTGCATTTATCATTCCTGGATTCGTTTTCCCGCATATATCGTCGGAGAACATCATTTATTTTAGTGAAGTTATTAATGAATAAGAAATGAAATAACTTACCATATACATTTAAAAATAGTGACTTCTGTGGTAAATATATTTAACATGGCCTTAGAAAGGTTAATATTTCTAATTATATTTTCTAAGAATAGAATTTTTTGGGATTAATCCTTTTGCTCCGAGAATATCCCATTCCATACGACCCCATTTCCTTTTCAGTGCCCATCATATCACACGCGCTTGGCAGGGTGAATCTATGGCACGCGTGTCAGAGAAGGCACGGATGATGATTTTCCTGGCACGCGAAGGATTCACAAAATATAAATATTTTTCGTGGATTTTAAGTTCAGTCCTTCCTTATGCTTCAAAATGAAAATGTCTATTTTTGAAAGAAAATAACCTGCAAGCACAAGTTTTCTTCCCGTTTGTATATTTTAAAATTATGGACTTCATAAAATAAGGTGCACACAGAACTAATGCTGACGCCAATCCCCTATATTATAATAGGCTAAGATATCTGTCCGTCTGTCCTCGAATTTATGAAGCGGTTGTACCTGGAAGGGATAGAGGCATCCATATCGGATTTTTGATGTGTTAGGTTTATGAACGTTCGAAATCCACCCCTTCCCCCTTTTATAACATTTAATGCCCTTATTTCAAGTCCTATTTTCCCAGGACAAGAGCAAGCTATTAAATTTATCAATTTGCACATAATAAATAGGTAAAAATAACATTTTTTCCTAGCATTATGACGTCGTTCTTTTAACCCTCTCATTTAATCATTTCTTATTTTAAATTATTTAAACATCGTCTGCATTATTTTCATACGTTTTATCACTGAACTTAGATATTACTTAAATAATTTTCTTTTATATTTGGCTTAAATAATAAATTAGGTACACATGTGATAATTTTAAATTTAATCATCGATTAATTTTGTTGCAATGAAAATTTTATCTCAGGTATTGACAGCAAATTCTATCTACCTCCAGGGTGTAGTGGAAAGTATATTTTCATTCTTTATTTCCATTAATTACAGTGGTAAAAATTTGGGAAGAATAATTTCGACGTAGCTAAGAAAAATTTTAATTATCTTTATAATGAATTCAACGCTATTCTAAACTGCATTCACAGTATCGGGAGACTTTAGAGGAGTATGAAGATAAATTATTTAGCTTGCACCAGATAATTCTCAGCCAAAAAAACAAACCTTTTTTTTACCTGCCTCATAGGGTACTTTACAATTCTGGAAAATTAAAAATTTTACTGATCCCGTCATATGACGGGCTGTATGCTAGTATGAATAATATTGCTGTTACTATTTGGAACAAGAAAATATGTGTAGCTTACGAAATTTTCCTTAGAACGAAGCTCACAAAAATGCATAATATCCGCATTGCACACATACAGTAAGCAAATTTAATTTTGTTGCGTACAAGCTATAGTACAAGGGTGTTTTCAATGCCTTAACTGGTGTTATCCGCCTGCAAATGAATTTCTTGGTCTCCCCCTATTAATGCGGATTCTAAGTAGATTCGTAACTTAACACAGCGTATAGACCTTACTATTACGTTTATATAACTGTTCCATATAATTGACTACAAAAATTAAAAATAATTGCATCATATATTTTTTTTATTTTATTAAGATAAATATCTACAGGCTACTGGAAATAATAAAACACGTATAGTAAGTTAAAATGTATTCTTCTTGGTTTCTTATTTATAACGTTTTAGTAATATCTCACAGATTTAAACTTTCACACATTTCTTTTCGATTGCTAGTAGTCCGAGATCAGTAACCTTCCTTGGTTCACCAATGTTCCTAAATACGTTTTTCTCATTTCAACTTCGATAAACTCCTTTCGCCTGATGCTACACTCATAAATATATATAAATATTTCAGAAAAATTATCAGTATTTGTATTAGATTGTAGTTGTTTTTTCACCTATTAACACGACAGCTGCTGAGTAATATCGATGAAAATCTTAAAATTCATTTATTATTTAAGAGTAACAAAAAAAATCTGTAATATTAAATTAATTATCCTATTTATTAGTGATATATTATTCAAATATATATATATTTATATATCATTTATTTTTTTATTATAATATTTATTTTATACGATATATATTTATTATAGACTTTGAAGAGT
Organism: Pardosa pseudoannulata; assembly: GCA_032207245.1. NCBI lineage: Eukaryota > Metazoa > Arthropoda > Arachnida > Araneae > Lycosidae > Pardosa > Pardosa pseudoannulata. The sequence goes on from CM063503.1 coordinate 77,512,428, forward strand.
AAAAAAAAAAAACTATAATATTGAAATCTTTGAATATCACAGCCCGATCTCTCTAGTGATCATCTGTAACTTCAAATATCAGAGCATGTCAAAATTTTTTTCTGAACTTGTTAAGACTTTTAAAAGTCTTCCTATCTTGTGAAATTGTGCTTTATTTAATGGCATACACAGGGAAACATGAGTAGTTAATTTCTTACAAGTAAAATAAAAAAATTTAATGTGCAAGCGTTGAAACATCTTATATGTTGACCTAAACAACCAAATTATGAATAAAAGCAGACACTTGAGTCATTTTGTAGGACTTATTTTTTTTCTTTTTGTAAAGGTAGATATAATTACAAAAAATCTTAACACATTGTAAGTGGGACACGTACTAGTACGTTTTCTGACGATGGATACTTGAGCGCGAGTCACATACTAGGACGGGTTAGTGTAACAACACTGTTTGTGAGTACAAAAATAACTGTATATACAGGAAAACGAAATGAATATTCTTGTCTTTCATTTTTTATAATGTAAAAATGTTTATATATAACATAATTCGAAAAAATTAAAACTATATACTACTATTTTTATTTGATTTTTCCTATTTACGATACTAGTATAAAATTATCCACTAAAAATATATTTTTTGTTCACAAAAACCTTATGGTTGTTATTTATATAATTCTATTTATATATTTTTTTATATATTTCAATGTAAAATACGAAAAGTTGGTTAAAAATTTAAATAATTTTTGATCTATTGAGATTTAACTGAACAACTAAATTTACGTCCAAAACGCCCGCTCCCGGTATAATTCCGATGCGAAATGTACCCACACACAATGTGTTAAAAATTCTGTAAATTATTTTTAAATGTTCTCGAAGATTGGCACTTGGTTCTAGTGTGTAAATGTAATTATATTTTTTTTCTTACGAAAACATTGGTAGCGAAAAGGTTAAAGTGGTCTTGTAGTTCGCAACCGATGATATACGTTAGTTATAGAAAGGAAAATGAAAGTAAATAACAATATTATAAATAATAATAGACTCTTAAATTGGAGGGAGTGTGCGTAGGATATCAATGCACATCAAAATAAAAGGGAAAAGTCTTTTAAGAAAATCTTTAAAATTCTACAAACTATTTTTAGCAGTTTTCAAAAAGGTATATTACATGTTAATGTAGTTCTTTTTTTCTAATGAAACATTCGTAGTAAAAGGGTTAAAATGGATTCATAGGTCGTAATGGATGACATACGTTAGTCCCAGAAAAGAAAATGAAACTGTACTGAATATGATATGCTGAGAACGAAAGAGTTAAAGATTTAATCGTCTAATCCGGATGAGGAGTGCAACCCTCCCTTTTCTGCTCTAGTGATAGACGAGAGGAAATACCCAGGTCAGTGCAGAGAGAATTCTGTTTCACCATTTACAAAGATAAAACTTTGAAGATAGCCGTTTGCTTGCTTAAAAAGCGTTTATGAAGGCTGTTTTTATTTCAATGGAAAACGACTCAATGATATTTTATTTATTTTTGATTTAACGAGAAACAATCTGCATTATTATTCTGCGTATGTTTATACTTTAATTTTAGCTCGTTCGAAGCATTTGTTGATTTTATAAAATAACAAAATTAATTTAACACATTGTATGCGGGTACATTTCGCAGGGGAATTGTACCGGGAGCGGACGTTTCGCGTGTAAAATTAGTTATCCTGTTAAATCTCAATAGATCGAAAATTATTTAGTTTTTAACAAACTTTTCTTATTTTATATTGAAATATATAAATATATATAAATAGAAATATATAAATAACAACCATAAGATTTTTGTAAACAAAAATATATTTTTAGTGGATAAATTTATAATAGTATAGTAAATATGAAAAATCAAATAGAAATAGTAGTATATAGTTTTATTTTTTTCGAATTATGTTATATATAAACATTTTTACATTATGAAAAAATGAAAAGAGCAATCATAAAACTAATAATGTAAAAACTAGTTTTTATTTGTCTACATTTTTTCCAGAATCTATGTAGTAGACAAGAACATTCGGCTTCGTTTTCCTGTATATACCGTTATTTTTGAACCCACAAACAAGCCATATTGTTACACTAACCCGTACTAGTACGTGACCCGCGATCAAGTATCAATCATCAGAAAACGTACTAGAAGGTGTCCCGCATACAACGTGTTAATATTCAATATTTTTGTTAATTATTATTCAGTATTTTTTCTTTGAAACATGCACAAACTAAAAACTATATTTTAAGCTAGTATTACCTAAGATTCTCTGCAATATTTACAAGTAAATTAACCACCAGTAAACTTATATTAAAATTTTCATCTACCGAATGATTGGTAAATGAGAAATTCGGTAAAAATATGCAAACCCTTGTATTCATGATACTACTGCAAATAAAACAGCTCTTCCACTTCACAAACCTTTTTTTATAATACTTTTCATTAATATTTTTGGGATTTTATTAAATTTATTATTGAAGATTTTGGGAATATTTAAATATTTATATTTTGCATTAAATACTACCCAGGATTTTGTCTTTGAAAAAAAGAAGCACAAATCAAAAGCTTTCATACTTATTTAGTATTTATTAATTATCAGTTTAAGAAAAATTACCGTTAAATTACTGGTTAACCGGTGCCTGAATTTTATTCAGTGAACTACTGGCAAATGAAAAAGTCTAAATGTATACACCCATGATGCAGCGAAAAAAAAAAAAAAAGCCAAAATCTCTTCATTTTCACAAATCATCATTTTAAATATTTTTATTAACAGTTTCTAAAATAATTATTAAATAAATCTATTAAATATTCTGTCAATATTTCAATCTATATATCTTGCATTTCACAGTATTAGTATCCAGCATTCTGCTTTGTAAAAAAGACAATCTAAATACTGTTATATCTATTTAGAACATAGTATCTAGATTTTTCAGGAAAAAAATTACCAGTTAATACTGGTATACGGTGTTAAAACTTTTATCGGAATGAATTACCGTAAACTTACATTCTGCTACATTCACTAGACTAAAATTTATGATAACACCCCTAAAAAAGGTTTCCTATTTAAACCCCCTTTAAGAAATCATCAATATTTTCATAAATGGTTATTAAATTTGGTATTTTAAATTTCATATCTATAATTACTATTCACAATTTTATCTCTAAAGACACACAAACCAATATCTGTTATATCGTGGGATCCAAGTAACTAGACTTTACTGAAGATAAAAATCACTAGTAAATGATTTGTATACTGGTGTTAAAATTATTATTTCACCGAATTTTTTGACAAAGGAAATAGTCTGAAACTTCGAAAAAACCCAGTTTTTAGACTTAAGAACCCCGGTGTTTATGATGCTAAGAGGAAGGGAGCAGGCTCTCCGTTTTCATCAAAATTAGCAGGTGGAGAAAATGGGGGATTATTTCTCCTGATTCCGTAACTTCCATCTTTCTAGATTACAAATTCAGGTTGAAGTGAGGTATGTGCAATCCCCCTAATTTGTTTTCTGTTATTTTGCTATATCTATTGGCACCTGAGGAATATGGTAGACAGTAGAGGCTTACATAGTCTAATCCACAAAACACTAATTGTTACTTTCAAGTATGCATAGTATAGGAAAAGAATTGCAATGGTCGAAAATTTAGATTTTGCGATTTCCATTGAATTTCAGGTATTAAACCTTCCTCAATATCATTATTTACAGCGTGTGCATGCATACATGCATATGTGTGTGTGTGTGTACGATAACGTGAGTACATTTTGACTCAGAGTAACCAAATTTCGAATGTGTACGTTATAGTAAAAATGTATTTTATAAAATTTCCGTTACTTCCGAGAAGCAAAAGTATCATTTTACCTGCTACTTCCGGAATTTCTTAAATTTAAGTCCCTTTTAAGTTTAAGAAACATAAACGCGTAATTTTTGATTTAATTAATTTAAGTTAGCTTTATTTTAAGCAGTCACATCCTAAAGCAGTTAAGTTCCACATTAGTTTCTTTGAAACACATACAAATTGCATATGTACTCAAAGCATTAAGTAATAAGAGTCTGCATCTGTTTCACCATTGTTTTTGTACGACAGCACATTCTAGGTATGTAAAAAGTTAATTACAGAACTCCTTTCACAGTTAGCAGAACTTGCTATAGCATTAACCCTTTTATTACTGAAGCCTTTTAAAGAAAAACATAGAAAAAATGCTATTATTGCTTATTGATGTTAGAACTCTTTCAAAAATATTAACGCGATCATATTCGAGTCGTAGAATTTAAGAAGTCGTAGAATATACCACCATCTTCATGGTGGTAACTTTAAGAAATATAAACATGGTTTATAATATTGCTAATATTAATTGCTCATTAAAGTCTTTAAAATCAGAGTTTACTTTTTTCTTAAACAAAGCGTTACATTACATTTTCCTCAAGGAAGAGAGGGCAGACCAAGCCTGGGGGTCTTCAGCATAGTCCTTGCTTTTAAATAACGAGGACACAGTGGGGGAATGTTACTCGCGTCCAAAGCATACCTTAAGCTACTCGTGTTCCACGGGTGCTGCTAAATGAGTAACAGCTTCTCAGCGTTGTACTGGCATAAAGGGCATATAGTACCTGTATTGCCAGTTGCGTTTGGAAAAAATAGTTCTATATTTACCTCAGTTGATTTTAGAACATAGTCCAGAAGGTGAAAAACGGAAATAGCTGGCTGAAAGGGTTAGTCATCTTTACTGCAAGATTTACACGCGTCTTCCCTTCACCATTCAAACATTTCTATTACTGCGCTTTTTTTAAATTTTGAGAACGTGATACTGCATAGACATACTAGAACCAGGAGTGGGAGTTATTGCATTCCGGAAAGTTTACTTGCCGAATACTCCACAAATTTTGTATTAAGAAATACCCTATATAATAATAACGTAAGTTATCTGTCCGCCTGTCCTCGACTATATGAAGCGGTTGGACCTGGAAAGGACAGAGTCATCCATATTTGATTTTTGATGAGTTAGGTTTAGCAAAATTCAAAGATAGGAAAGTTTACCTTCTCCTAAACTATCAATTCGATTCTAAAATAAATTGGTATAAATATGCTTCATATCCCAACACAAAATACTATCGTCTTTTAAACGTTCGATATCCACCCCTTTCCCTCTTTTCGAGCTTTTAATGCCAGTATTTCGAGCCTATTTTCCCCGGTTAAGATCAGGCGATTAAATTTATCAATTTATCACATAATAAATAGGTAAAAATAATTTCTTTTCTAGCATTATGACATCCTTCGTTTAACCTTGCCTTTTAATCATTTCTTATTTTAAATTATTTATATATCGTCTGCATTATTTTCGTACGTTTTATAACTGAACTTAGATATTACGTAAATAATTTTCTTTTATATTTGGCTTAAATAATAGATTACGTACATATGTGATAATTTTAAATTTAATCATCGATTATTTTTTGTTGCAATGAAAATTTTATCACCGGTATTAACAATAAATTCTATCTACTTTTAGGCTGTAGTGGAAATGATAGTTTTATTTCTTTACTTCCATTAATTACTGTTAAAAAAATGGGAAGAACGCAACGATAATTTCGAAGTAGCTAAGAAAACTTTGAATTATCTTTAATAAATGATTTCAACGTGATTCTAAACTGCATTCACAGTATCGGGAGACTTTAGAGAAGTATGAAGATAAAAATTATTGAGCATGTTCCAGATAATTCTCAGCCAAAAACAAACCATTTTTTTTACCTGCCTCATAGGGTACTTTACAATTCTGGAAAATTAAAAATTCTTATCATTATGACGTCATTCCTTTAACCCCTCATTTAATCATTTGTTATTTTAATTATTTAAATACCGTCTGTATTATTTTCGTACGACTTATCACTGAACTCAGATATTATGTAAATATTTTTCTTTTTTATATTTGGCTAAAATAATAGATTAGCAAGTACAACAACAAATTCTTTTCATAAAAATCTAGGAGTCTATTTCACGGACTAAAAAATATCTAGTGCTTAAGTTATGTATCTTTGAAAATTAAGAAGTTCGTTCGTTTGTGTGTTATTTATACATAACCCCACGGTTTGCAATCGATTCGCTAAATTTTGGACATCATTTATATATACCGCCAAATAATCACTGTCAATATTAGAACCTCTGCTTTCCATCCTGTCACGTAATATGACAAGATAAATTAAAATTAGCAACTAGCATGCAGTCAGTAAAGATAAACAAATTATTGAGCGTGTACCAGATAATTCTCAGCCAAAAAACAAAATATTTTTTTACCTGCCTCATGGGGTACTTTACAATCCTGGAAAATTAAAAATTTTACTGATCCCGTCATATGACGGGCTATATCCTAGTCTTTTTAGAAGAATCAGTGATCTCTTTATGCGTAACTAAGTATTGTTTACTCGATTGCAAGCAAAAGGTGTATACAACGAGTATAAACTAATTTGCTATGCATCATAATCTTCTCTTTAGACACCCTTTTGTAAGTATAGACATTCTTTTCCAGGCAGATAGATGTATTTTGGCAGTTAAATTGTTATTTAACGCTTTATTTTGAAAAGTCAGTATATAGAGGGCCTTATTACCTCCCTCCTACAGAGACTTGACCTTTTAGAACACAATGCGAAAGGGAAAAAAACCTGGGAGAGGAAAGAACTACGATTGGAGCCCATCCCTTTTTCTTCGAAAGTAAAAATAAATGTCATACTTAATTCACTTTTAGCCGTTGTTTATTAGCACTGCGTCACATTTAGGAGTCACAACCCATGCTGTAATACTTAAGTCAAACTCTAAAGATTAGAATATCAAAATAAACGATTATTATTCTTTTCAAAATTGCATTTATAAGGAAAATTAACTAGATTACTGTAAAATATGTTAATCATGAAGTTTTTTGGAAAATATTAAATTTCCTTCTATATAGACACTTTTAAAAATCAAAATATGTCCTTTAGAGAAATAAAATTTTAAAAAGGTTATTAACTTTAAAAAGGTTTTTCTAATTTGAAATAGGTTTAAAATTTAATATATAAAGTTATTTAATAAATAAAGATTAGAAATCAAAATAAACGATTGTTAATCTTTTCAAAATTGCGTTTATAAGGAAAAATTAACAAGATTACTGTAAAATATTTTAATCATGAAGTTTTTCCGAAAATATTAAATTTCCTTCTATATAGACACTTTTAAAAATCAAAATATGTCCTTTAGAGAAATAAAATTTTAAAAAGGTTATTAACTTTAAAAAGGTTTTTCTAATTTGAAATAGGTTTAAAATTTAATAAGTTGTAAAGCTCTAAAGATTAGAATATCAAAATAAACGATTATTAGTCTTTTCAAAATTGCATTTATAAAGAAAATTAACAAGATTGCTATAAAATATTTTAATCATGAAGTTTTTCCTCAAAATATTAAATTTCCTTCTATATAGGAACTTTTATAAAATCAAAATATATGTCCTTTAGAGAAATAAAATTTTAAAAAGGTTATTAACTTTAAAAAGGTTTTTCTAATTTGAAATAGGTTTAAAATTTAATGTAAGTTGTAAAGCTCTACAGAATAGAATATCAAAATAAACGATTATTAGTCTTTTCAAAATTGCATTTATAAGGAAAATTAACAAGATTACTGTAAAATATATTAATCATGAAGTTTTTCCGAAAATATTAAATTTCCTTCTATATAACTTTTATAAAATCAAACTATGTCCTTTAGAGAAATAAAATTTTAAAAAGGTTATTAACTTTAAAAAGGTTTTTCTAATTTGAAATAGGTTTAAAATTTAATGTAAGTTGTAAAGCTCTACAGAATAGAATATCAAAATAAACGATTGTTAATCTTTTCAAAATTGCGTTTATAAGGAAAAATTAACAAGATTACTGTAAAATATTTTAATCATGAAGTTTTTCCGAAAATATTAAATTTCCTTCTATATAACTTTTATAAAATCAAACTGTGTCCTTTAGAGAAACAAAACTTTAAAAAGGTTTTTCTAATTTGAAATAGGTTTAAAATTTAATATAAGTTGTAAAGCTCTAAAGATTAGAATATCAAAATAAACGATTATTAGTCTTTTCAAAATTGCGTTTATAAGGAAAAATTAACAAGATTACTGTAAAATATTTTAATCATGAAGTTTTTCCGAAAATATTAAATTTCCTTCTATATAACTTTTATAAAATCAAACTGTGTCCTTTAGAGAAACAAAACTTTAAAAAGGTTTTTCTAATTTGAAATAGGTTTAAAATTTAATATAAGTTGTAAAGCTCTAAAGATTAGAATATCAAAATAAACGATTAGTAGTCTTTTCAAAATTGCATTTAACAGAAAAATTAACAAGATTACTGTAAAATATATTAATCATGAAGTTTTTCCGAAAATATTAAATTTCCTTCTATATAACTTTTATAAAATCAAACTATGTCCTTTAGAGAAACAAAACTTTAAAAAGGTTATAAACTTTAAAAAGGTTTTTCTAATTTGAAATAGGTTTAAAATTTAATATAAGTTGTAAAGCTCTAAAGATTAGAATATCAAAATAAACGATTATTAGACTTTTCAAAATTGCATTTATAAGGAAAATTAACAAGATTACTGTAAAATATATTAATCATGAAGTTTTTCCGAAAATATTAAATTTCCTTCTATATAACTTTTATAAAATCAAACTATGTCCTTTAGAGAAACAAAACTTTAAAAAGGTTATAAACTTTAAAAAGGTTTTTCTAATTTGAAATAGGTTTAAAATTTAATATAAGTTGTAAAGCTCTAAAGATTAGAATATCAAAATAAACGATTATTAGACTTTTCAAAATTGCATTTATAAGGAAAATTAACAAGATTACTGTAAAATATATTAATCATGAAGTTTTTCCGAAAATATTAAATTTCCTTCTATATAACTTTTATAAAATCAAACTATGTCCTTTAGAGAAACAAAACTTTAAAAAGGTTATTAACTTTAAAAAAGTTTTTCTAATTTGAAATAGGTTTAAAATTAATTTAATATAAGTTGTAAAGCTCTAAAGATTAGAAAATCAAAATAAACGATTATTAGTATTTTCAAAATTGCTTTTATAAGGAAAATTAACTAGATTACTGTAAAATATTTTATTCATGAAGTTTTTCGCAAAATATTAAATTTCCTTCTATGTAGAAACTTTTATAAAATCAAAATATGTCCTTTAGAGAAACAAAGCTTTAAAAAAGTTTTTCTGATTTGAAATAGGGGTAAAATTTAATATAAGTTGTAAAGCTCTAAAGATTAGAATATCAAAATAAACGATTGTTAGTCTTTTCAAAATTGCGTTTATAAGGAAAATTAACAATATTACAGTAAAATATGTTAATCATGAAGTATTTCACAAAATATTATATTTCCTTCTATATAACTTTTATAAAATCAAAATATGTCCTTTAGAGAAACAGAACTTTAAAAAAATTTTTCTAATTTGAAATAGGGATAAAATTTATTTTAAGTAGTAAAGCTCTAACGATTAGAATATCAAAATAAACGATTGTTAGTCTTTTCTAAATTGCATTTATAAGGAAATATTAACAAGATTACTGTAAAATATATTAGTCATGAAGTTTTTTGCAAAATAAATTTCCTTCTATATTGGAATTTCTATGAAATCAAAATATATTCTTTAGAGAAACAAAACTTTAAAAAGGTTATTAAATTTAAAAAAGTTTTTCTAATTTGAAATAGGGATAAAATTTAATATAAGTTGTAAAGCTCTAAAGATTAGAAATCAAAATAAAAGTTTGTTAGTCTTTTCAAAATTGCACTTATAAGGAAAATTAACAAGATTACTGTAAAATATATTAATCATGAAGTTTTTCCGAAAATATTAAATTTCCATCAAAGAACTTTTATTAAATCAAAATATGTTCTTTAGAGAACCAAAAGTTTAAAAAGGTTTTTTTCAGCCCTTAATTTGGCTCAGTCCGCTACAAGGAACAATCAAATAAATAAAATCTTTATAATAAATATATATTTTTATCGATAATATATAATATATTAAATATATTATATATTATTAATTATTATTATTATTGTTATTATTTATTTAAATATATTTTAATTGATATTTGAAAAAAAAACATCTTGTCAAATTAAGGGTTAACTTTGAAATGTTTTTCTAATTTGAAATAGGGATAAAATTTACAAGTAGTTGTAAGATATGATCTAGTACCTGATATTTTACATTTATAAATACATTAATTTTTTTCTAAATGCGCCAGTATACACAATGCAAAATAGGTATGAAATTTAAAAGTTATTTAACTCATGTTTGTTACTTTGCTGAATTTATGGCTTACATCTCTTTTCCAAAAGATGAAAAAACTTAGATTATAGAAATTTTAGCTCTAATAATCAAATATTCATTGTAAAAAAAATCCCACCTGTGATTATTACATTTAAAAAAGCTTGTATGGAGAATAATATATTTATTGTAAACTAAGAATAGGAATTATTAAGCCGTTGAGGTTTATATCGTGTTATGAATGGAATTTAAGTCCATCAGGTACGCCAACATTCTAAGTTAAACCCATTGCTGTTTATAAAATGTTCACGCCCGATTATTTTTATATATAAAACTATATAATACTTTTATCCTATTACCACACAGCTTACTCATTTCTTGAATTCTGTATTTGATAGTCTTACTTTTAAAATGATCTTTCAAATTAATCTTCTTACATTCACAAATTTTTGTTTTACTTCTAGCTTTAGTGTATATTACATTAGCAGTGTAATTCACGTCAATAGAAATAACTTCTTAAAAAAAAAACAATAAGGCGAGTGAACTTATTAAGCCTCAAATCTTTCAGGGTAAAGAAAAAGTGACCTTACGTTAAAGAATGTTCACGTTCAGAATGTTTTTTTTAGATACAGCGTGAGTTAAACACCTTCGAAAATATTTCACAGATCAGTATCCTCTCTTAAGAACTGATTTAATACTTTTCATGCAAGTAAAGGAGAAGATCCCAAAAGCTCTTCTTGTTGTCAAAAGCATATGTTGTCGTTAAGGATTTAGAATCTGAGGTAGATTTTGTCTACTTCACGGCTTAAAGAGCCATTTCTGCTATTTGCTGAATGGATAACTGACATAATACGTCTACAATTTTACCGAAATAATACTTGCAACATCTGAGAAACGAGATTAAAATAGAAGAAATATTTTATCAATGGTCTTTTTTGTATGCATTAAAATTTATTTAATAATCTATCAAACATTTACATTATATATTTTTCATTGCTTTTAATTTATGTAAAACAAAAAAATTCAATTTAAACCTAATTTTTTTTTCAGATTACTTTGATTTTCTTTAAACGGAAATACACAAGCACAAAAATTGTTTCTAACTACCTTAAATAAGCTTTACGGACAGATATCTTTGTAATTTTGATGTGTGTAAATAATAGCATTCTATAATGTATACACATAATAGTAAATGAAGCAAATTATATGTTTCTTTAATATTACCACTGAATACTGCAAAATAACACCCTGTTTTATGTACTTTAAAAGTACATAAAATAGGTTTTAAAAGCATAATTACTAAATGTTTTCAAAATCTAAATAATACCACTTTTTGTATAGAATATTATCTATCAATCTACTGATTTTACTCTTCAAAAAGAAGTCTTTGAGAAAAAGTAGAATGAGGCAGAACATGTTCGGGAATACACTGCATTTTTAGTTAAAAAAAATTATATGAAAATGAATTTTAATGACAAACCAGTTGAAGGTCACTGATCATTATAAAATGTGTTAAAAGGAAGAATAAGTTTGAAATAGCCATAAATATTTTAAAAAGTAGGGAGAAAAAACTTAATTCACAAAATAAGTGTTCCTTAAATAGAGAATACAACTCGCTATTTGGAAACTTTTAAGGAAGACATTAAGCAAAGGTAGCGAAAACTTTTAAGGTGCATTAAGCAAAGTTAAGACATAGGTATCAAAGTTCTTGGTCGCATGGAAGAATTCATATAATAGACGTACGACTCTGCAACGGGAATACACTGCATTTTTCGTTAAAAAAATTATATGAAAATTAATTTTAATGCCAAACCAGTTCAAGGTTACTGATCATTATAAATTATATTGAAGGAAAGAATAAGTGTGAAACATCCATAAATATTTTAATCCTCCGAGTGGAACACACCGAGGGAAAAAGTCTCCAAAAAATACGCCTAAGGTTTAGCCAAAGGGTTCTATAATTTTTTTATTACACCCTTTGTTGACTAGAATGGAATACGGGAAACCCACCCTCGTTATTGTACCTATACTTCCGGTTATAAATAGATATTACAGATTGTGAATTTTTAATACACATAAAGCTCGTCAAGTCTCGAAATCATTCCATAAGAAAAAATTGATTCTAAAAGTAAAAAAAAATATTCTGTAAGAGAATTATTTATATTTTTTACGAAAGTCATCCAAGGTATTTAAGTGTTGCATTAGAGATACATCTATTACCGCAAACGAAATACTTCGAAATAGAGATTTACAAAGCGATAAAACGCTATCAGCGTCTTTGTGCCTCAGGGAGTAGGGGTGCATCCCTCAATAAATGTCAGTCAAAGAGGGGTGCAGTTTCTAAACAATCGACCTGACCCTCCTACCTCAAACCCTGACAGAAATGTAAATTACATTCATTTTTGGAACGTTTTTGGAGGTCGAAAATTGTACGTGGCAACCGCTTTGAAGACATCTGTTTGGCGGAATTGTACGTGCGACCCGTTTAGAGGGTTAAAAAATAGGGAGAAAAAATCCTTAATTCACAAAAAAGGGTTCATTAAATAGAGAATACACTTCGCTATTTTTAAGCTTTTTAGGAAGACATTATCAATGTTCTTGGTTCCATGGAAGAGTTCAAAAAATAGAGGTTCAACTTTTGTTCTTGAAATAGTCAAGTAAAACTTTATTTTTATAGTGATGATTCAATTAGACTATAATAATTTTCTGATTAGTCTTGATCTAAAGAACTATTTTGATTAATCAACTTTAAAATAAGAATAACATCAGTAGTAACTGTAAATAGAATGAATAACTAATTACTTCATTCCTGCGATGAGTGAATTTTCACTGTTTTTTTTTTTCTAATTTTGCAGTTGCATATTAGCATAACCCTTTAAAATCAATAAACAGGTTACAGACCTTGGATATCATCGCATCTTCGAAATGCTTTTCGGAAATGATAAGATACTACTTCCCGGTTTGAGTCGAATAGAATAGAAAACATAGGAGGTTATATCACTGCAGGATATCGCGACGGCTCCCTACCATTTGATACCCACTCAGTCCGCGTAAATTAGGCAAGCATAAAAAGAAGTTGCCTGTCTTCAAAGGTGGATGATCTTCAAACGACAGTTCGTCTCTAACTTGCATGCAGCGAAGACTTTCCTTCAGCAATAATTCCTCAAATTCTAAACATCTAGACTATATCTTCCGGCAATCTATGGGCGCATTTCTATTTGCCTCACTCACCCTGTTCACAAACAGAAACTCAGAAAACCTGTCAGAACGGGATGAGAGAAATAACTTGTCGATAGTGTTCAGACAAATAACTTATTTCTTTTGTCACAGTTTGAATAATATGGCACATATAAATTAACTTAATCTCCGTCGTAAAAATATGCATACTCACGTAATACTCTAACAGGATGCTTGTATTTCATAGAAAATGTATAATGGGGCTCTTTAGTTGGACAGCTATAGATAACCACCCGAATGAAAAAAAAAGTCTTCAATTTTTTTAAGGTTATTTACGTTTGGCAATACTAGGCAACCTAAAGAGGTAAGAAAAAAAACCCTTAGAAATGTTCAATGGTGTGAAGGAGTGAAAGAAATATCTATTATTAATTTCTGGTATTATTGGCTATTAACATGAAATAAATGTATACCAGTACCTTGAAAAAATATCCAATTAAATGTACTACAATTGAAAATATTTTCCAAAAATGTACTTTTTCTAATCCATTAACTTCTCATTATTTAACTTCAATTCTCATTCAATCAGAATTTGTATTACCTTTTATTTTTAGTTAAATTATTTTATAATTTTTAGGTAGTTCATATTGTCCAATTTTGATTTTTTTCTTGAAATATATATTTTACTATTATATTATATCATACAATCATGTTATACATAGTTATCTATAAAATGTTGAAATAAATTTATGAAATTAAACCAGTCTGGAAAATTCCTAAATGAATGTAAAACCTTTACAGCTGACACCTTATCCCTTCCTCTAATAATCCTAGTGCTGGCAGGAATGTTCGGAGCCTTTTGGAATCGGCTTTAAGCAGTAGGTCCCGGCATCAGTAACAAAACAATAGACCGCTAAAAACGATTAAAAAACTTTTGCCTTCTCCCTCTTTATATGTTTCGTACTCAGTAGCAAAACAACAGATCGTTAAAAATGGTTTTAAAAACTTCCGCTTCCTCCCTCCCAACAAATATCCTTCTACTATCTCTAAATCCATATGAAAGAGCTGCATACACATATTTATGTATATGTCTACTTTTGACATATATTGGTACGTTCATAAAGAAACCTAACATATTCCTTTCTGAACTCAAATTCTTCCTTTACCTTAATCATAAAGATATCAACGTCTTGCTATAGTTCTAGGAAAATCCAATACTGAAAACAAAATATTAAAAACACATTGTTTAAAAAAACTTTTCCTATTTGGTTTAAAATTGTAACAAAACAAAGAGATAGTGGAAAAAATACCTGACAGTTTTTGATTTCTCTTATTTTACACACTAACGTGTTCAATACGAACTAATAATGTGTTATAATTAGATAAAAATATGTATGTGGATAATACATGTATATTCTTATATTAAATCCTACTCTTGATTTCTAAGGACAGACTGAAATAAATCCATCATAAAACATTGTATAAATAGCTTTATTTTTACTTAATATATCAAAAGTTTTTGAAATAAAAAATGTATTTATTCTTTTGGAATACGCTGATATTTTTTCAGTTAACAATTTTTTTTAAAAAAAGGGTAAGTTTCACATTATAATAACGGACAGATTTTGGGGTAATACAAAAGCAATAAAATATTTTTTAATGGGGTAGTGAATCTAAGTCATTGCTACCAAGAATTCTAAAATATGCTTAAAAAATCTTGGTAATAACTCTGCGCTGAAACTTTACTGGCAGAAAGATTGGTAATCAATATTCTTTTGCTACACAAATACTTCATGTTTTTATATGAAGTAAACTTGGAACATACTTGGAACAATGATTCCTTTCAGCTAAGGAAATTCTACCAATGACATTTCGATTATTTAAGGTAACCGACCACGTTGAAATAGCGATTTTTGTGAAAAATATCTAAAAAAAAATTATTTGTTTATTTTAAAGATCAGTCCTTTAGCTTTCGAAAACAGTTTTCAGCTTGTTTCTAGAGTCATTAGAAGTCATGATACAACTGTTTAATCATCACCGGAAGTGTCGAAAAGATACCGTGAGCAGTTAAAGGGGTTGACTTTGAGTGTTAGCATGAAAAAAGTCGTAAATAGCATATTATCTTCTAAATAAATAAATAAATAAATAAATAAATAAATTACTCCAGCATATTTCTGAATGTTCATCAAATTATAGAACACTTAATTTATCCAATAAAATATATTTCAATTGAATTTCTGAAAAACTGATTTTTACTACACCACCACACCTTAATAGTCATAACTGCTAAAATAATTTTTAGAATTTAATTAGAATTTAACTGAATGTTTTTAATGATGTTATGTTTCCATTGAACCTCAGGATTATAAATATATTCATTTTGAGAAGCGTTATGGGCATTTATGTTAGAAACTTCATTATTTTTTTTTGAATTTTTGCTCTAAATTACTTGATTGACTATAACTCCTCTATACTTTAGAATATTTTCATTCAGGATGTTCAATGCATACATAATGGATATATGTCTACATTTATCCAAGTAATAATGATATGTTTGCGTATTTTTTTAGTTAGAAGTGTTGGCGTAAAGTAAAAAATGCTTGTTTTTTTCTCTATTTTTGCCAGTTTTTATGACAATATATATTCGTTTATGTTTATTTTCATATTTTACTTTGTTTTATACCCTATTATTTCAATAAGTAAAAAAATATTTGCATAAAAACCTTATTTAAAAATTTTGGCTCCGAACGTTAAAGGTTACCTTGAAATTTATAAATCACGAATAAATTACCAAACACCGAAGATGGGATGAATGGTAATTCATAATTTAAATGTTAAGTTGTAATTAAAGGTCTATTTGCTTAAAAATCAGTATAAAATTTTTATTTTCCAACTCTCAATGTTCATAAGTTTTGCAAGCTGTGCATTGTTTTTCCAACAAATCCATTTTTCTATCAAAGGCAGTTTGCTGTGAATGCAGTTTTAGAATAATTTTTTAGCTACAATAGACCCCAACTCACTTGTGTGGGCCGAAATAAGATGACAACTGAACGTGTCACATGCAATTCTGTTGTAAAACGGCGCCTTTCGGAGCGAGTGCCAGCACTTAATTTCAACCCGCCGCTTCCGCCGCAAAATGACATACATCTGTAGAGATGAAAAATTTACCCCATTCTCACAAAACGAATAGAAACGCATTTTTTAGAAACGAAGTAATAAAGCTAAAAACTTGGCAGAAAACGCTTTTTGATCCCCTGCGACGAAAGCGTGTGCTGAGGGTTTCGCCGGATTCGTAAGCCTTTCTATTTAGGGTCGAACGTATCATTGTGAAGAGGCAAATGCCTTAGTTTATCTGGGACTGACGAACGAAGCGTAGGTGTGCAGGAAAAACGATGCTTTGTGTATTTTTCTACACCCACAACGTATGCTAATGAGTCCACGGGACTGATGCTGTATGAAAGGAGGAACAACTAAAATTAGCTGAGAAAGCAAGATATGAGTCTGCAGAAATGCCGTGAGTTTTGACATCGGGTAATGGAGAGGGGAACATAACAATCTGTTGCACTGAAGACATTTAACTCTTTAATGTGTAGCGTCCCTTTTTAGGGACAGTTAAAAAAATAGTTTGCAGAATTTTTATATATCTTTGGAACGATTTCTCCTTCCTAGTGGAGATTTATAGCGATGTTATAAGCAATCTCCCAAATATTTGGAGTATCTGCTATTATTAATAATTTTGTCGCGTGGATGGACATTTCATGATTTTTTCTAAAATCACACATTATTTTACTTTTTCTACAGGTAAAAGTAAAATTATCAAAATCATGACAAATATGTATATATGTTATAAAACTTCACTTTACGGCATTGTGTTTATATGCGATATCGAATGATTAATTACGAATTTTTGCTTATTTTATAAATGAGATCCAATGAAGTTTGAAAGAACAGTTGATCACTACTGAGTGCAAGAAGTAATATTTAATGGTGTACAAATTTCCTATTTGTTTTACTTATTTGTTTTCCCTATTTCAAAAATAAAAAAATATTATATTTAATTTATTTATCCCTATTTATAAGGTGGAATTTAATTGGACATAAATAGGTTAATAGTCAGAATATTTACATATCAGTCTAATTGTGACACCTTAATACAATAAATTAGCAGTCAAAACAATTGAATATTATATCTAATATATTCTGAGAATTCAGAAATAAAGGTTTTACAATGAGATTTTATTGTTTGGTAAATATAAAACTTCACTTTACAGCATTGTGCTTATATGTGATATCGAATGTTCAATTACGAACTTTTACTCATTTTATAAATGAGATCCAGTGAAATTTGAAAGAACAGTTGATCACTACTGAGTGCAAGAAGTAATATTTAATGGTGTACAAATTTCCTATTTGTTTTACTATCAAGAATCCAAAGTATATTATATTTAAGATATTTATCCCTATTTATAAGGTGGAAATTAATTGGAGATAAATAGGTTAATAATCAGAATATTTACAAATCAGTCTAATTGTGACACATAAATACAATAAATTAGCAGTTAAAGCAATTTAATATTATATCGAATATATTCTAAGAATTCAGAAATAAAGGTTTTACAATGAGATTTTATTGTTTGGTAAAATATGTTAATTTTGTAAAATAAGATTTTATAGTTTAAAGTACAATATTAAAATACATTCAAAGAAATACAAAGTTAATTTCCAGCTTTTCCATCGTTTAATTTATTTATTTTTTCTTTGCATTTGTTGTAAAAATACTTTTATTGTAGTGCATTCTTAACCCCCAGAACACTATGCTGTTTTCAGGGACCTTTTTTATTATTTTTATATCGCCAAAGCAGATTTTAAAATTTAAAGTAATAAAAGGCAATTAAAATATGTTGCTTCCCTTAAAAAATGATTTACTGTACATTAAAGTTATTTTCACCTTTTCACAGTTTATTACTTTAACTAGCATATGGCCCGTCATATGACGAGATCATTAAAAATTTTAATTTTCCAGAATTGTAAAATACCTTATAAAGGCAAATAAAAATATTGTTTTTTATGAGAATTAGCTGGTACACAATCAATAATTTGTTTATCTTCATACTCCTCTAAAGTCTCCCGATATTGTTAAAGCAGTTTAGAATCAAGTTGAATTCATTTAGAAAGGTAATTCAAAGTTTTCTTAGCTAAGTCGAAATTATCGTTAAGTTCTTCTCAATTTTTTTCCATGGTAATTCATGGAAGTAAAGGAATGAAAGTATCATTTCTAATACACCATGGAGGTAGATAAAATTTGTTGTTAATACCTGAAAAAAAAATTTTCCTTGCAAGAAAAATAATCGATGATTAAATTTAAAATTATCACATATGTACCTAATCTATTATTTAAGCTAAATATAAAAGAAAATTATGTAATATCTAAGTTCAGTGATAACATGTATGAAAATAATGCAGACGATATTTAAATAATTTAAAATAAGAAAGGATTAAATGAGATGGTTAAAGGAATGACGTTATAATGCTAAAAAATGTTATTTTTACCTATTTATTATGTGAGAAAATGATAAATTTAAGCACCTACTCTTAACCGGGGAAAATAGAGCTTTAAATATTGGCATTAAATGCTAGAAAAGGGGGGAATGGGTGGATTTCGAACGTTACTAACCCTAACCCTAAATCAAGAGTCTAATATGGATGCCTCTATCCATTCCAGGTACAACAGCTTTATAAATTCAAGGACAGGCGGACAGATAAATTAGGTTATTATATAGGGGATTAGTAAACGTCTCCGATACGTAAATTTAGTTAAAAAGGTGGATGCTGAAAAAGGTTTAAAAAATAAAATTCTTGAATAATCTCCATGCTAATACTTGAATATTGAATACAATAAGGTTCTACGTAGATTATTAGAATGAATTTGGAATATCCCCTGAGAATCTGCTGTTCCCTGTATAACTGAGAGAAATATGAAGAAATATGAAAACTGAGAGAATTATATAAATACAACTTTCTGTTAACGAAAACTTCGTTACCAAATACACATTTCCTACTTCTAGTCATGCCATTTCTTAAATCTGACACATTCTTCCCATAGCTTTTGAATTTATCTAAATTTCATGACTTGATTCAGGGTATAACTTTTAAAATGTTCTTTAAACGATTTCTGTATTTATAATTGCGTAAATCCTGAAAATACTTTAGAAATTTTTAATTAACTTTTAGTAAATTCTATACTGTTTGTTTTGCAGAAGTGCCACCTACTATAAAAGACAAAATTATATAATGAGTATGAACGTCAAAAATGCAATTTTAAAATATAATATAATGAATGAACTTTTAATGAAATCAGTTTGAAATTTTAAAACTATTTGTAAACTTATTTAGTTATAAGAATTTATTAAACAAATTCAGATTTTAAGAAGTCATAATACATTTGGTTTGGTTTGGTTTGGTTTGGAGCGCTACGGTCTACTTTTTGCAACACGAGGGCTAATGAGACCGGGACCTACTGCTTAAAGCCGATTCCGAACGGCTACGAATATCCATGCCACTGTGGGATTCGAACCCACGAACTCCGGTTCCGAAGGTTAGCACCCTAACCATTCGGCCATCGTTCGGCCATAATACGTTTGGAGCTGAAAGTATTCATTATAACAGCCTAATTTTAATTCAACGTTAAAGAAAAAAAAGTTTGCTTAGTTTAGAACGATTTTTTCTAAATCATTAATAAAGTTAAATATGAAGCAAAATACTAAAAAGGGGTAAACCAAAAGGAGGATCCACCTCCTTTTGGTTTACCTGGAAGAAAGCCAAATGTAACTTAATGATCCATACTCGTTTTTCTTACGGAAAAAGAATGGGAAGTCCCAAAACCTCAGCTATTATAAAATATTTTGTAAACTTTAACAGTTGATTTTTTTAGTCTATATTTACGAAAAAATAGAGAAAAGAAACTCTCATAACCTGAAAACAATTTAAATTAGCGATAAATGAGAAATATACTGAGGATAAATGTATTACTGGGGTTGAACTTAGAAATTCCACAATAAAAAAATTAAATGGTTAGACAAATACTGCCCTTATGCTTTAAATTGTGCTTTCAAATTAAAGGATTTATTTAAAGGCATTTAATGCTAACAGATTATTTGAATCTCAAACACCATTATCTCAATGAATATTATGTTTAGATCTTTAATAAAAATTAAACATGATATGTATACAGATATTTCGTAATGCATATTGTATGTTTTTAATTTTTATTTCTCAAGTGTACCATTGTGAAATTTTATATACGTTTATAAGTTTTAAACAGCAACACAATAAGCTAAAACATTCAGGAATTTGAAGAATAAAATTAAATTTGATTATTGGAATTTCTTTTAAATGGTAGTTGCTATATTACTTAAAGATCGTTGTTGCCAAATATGGCATATATTTCAGGCATAGTTTTCTTGCAACACGGGATTTTTTTAAAAAATCTCTTAAACGGTCTTTTCAAAATTGTATGTTTTTATGGTTATATCATTTTAATAAGAATCTCATGCACAACAGATTGACTCCTATACTAAGCATCAACGAGGTTTGATTACGAGTGATTCATTATCTGCGATCATCACACGAATTATTATACTTTACATTCGGTACTTCATTTAAAAAGTTTATTTTGCATCAAATATATGTGGCTCAGTTAAACCATGAAACCAAGAGTAAGCTTAGATGTATTAACACATTGTGTGCGGGTACATTTTGCAGCGGAATTGAACCGGGAGCGGGCGTTTTGCGAGTCAATTTAGTTATTCAGTTAAATCTCAATAAATCGAAAATGATTTAATTTTTTAAACCAACAACTTTTCGTATTTTATATTGAAATATATAAAATATATAAATAGAAATGTATAAATAACAATCATAAGATCTTTATAAACAAAAAAAAAATATTTTTTAGTGGGTAAATTTATAATAGTATCAAATATGAAAAATCAAATAGAAATAGTTGTATATAGTTTTAATTTTTCGAATTATGTTATATATAAACATTTTTACATTATAAAAAATGAAAAGAGCAATCATAAAACTAATGTAAAAACTAGTTTTTATTTTTCTAAGTTTTTCCTAGTACGTTTTTTTTGTTATTTTTTTTTTTGTTTTTTTTTTTTTAATTTGTTTTTTTATGTTTTTATTTTTTTTTTTTTTTTTCTTTTTTTAGTTTACTTTTTTTTTTTTTTACATTTTTATTTTTTTTTTTTTATTTTTTTTTTTTTTGTATCTATTAAATTTTAAAAATATATTTATAGACTAAGAAACTTGATTGTCTTGTAATGTAATTTTGTAAAAAAAACATGTTTTTAACCATTTATAACTAGGTCTATCTGTGGAAAAAAAAAAATCTGCCCCTACCAATTGAAAATATTAAACTTTTTCCCCTATATATATTCATTACTTAAATATTTTTATTCTTAAATATATATTAATTGTTATTTTTATTCTATTTTAATATTTTTTTAAACTAATTAAAATATTATATTTTTATTTTATTGTTATTTTTATGAATAATTTTTATTAAAATTTAAATTTTTTTTAGAATTTTCTAATTTTAAAAGTAATAATTTTATATAAAAAAAGAAATTATTCTAACTTTTAATTTCAAAGAAACTAGAAATATACGTATTTTAATATTATTAAAGTTTTCTCTAGAAGCATTTTAAAAAAAAAAAAAATATTTTAAAATTTAAAAAATATATAAATTTTAATAAAATATATTCATAATAACTTATTTTTATTTTAAAATAGACTTATATATAATTTTATTTTTTTCTATTTTTCCTATTTCTTATTTATGGAATACTTGGATTTTTTGCTAAATCCGTAAATTTTTTGAAATTTTTTTTTAGTAATTTTAAAAAAAATCAGATTCAATTTAAATTGATTTTAATAACTTTAAGTAAATTCAAAATTTTAATATTTTATATCGAAATATTTAATACAAATTATTTCCTATAAATTTTCTCTATAGTATTAAAAAGAAAAAAATCAAAAAAATTTTTTTACATTGAATTTTAATAATAAGAATAATCGTTTTTCATTTATTTACTCTGAAATTATTATATTTTTTACATATTAAATTTATCATTTTTTTGTTAAAGTATGATGCTAAATACTAAATATTTATATTATGTATTCTTAAAAATTTTTATCAAAATAATTCAAATTTTTTTTACATATAAAGAAAATATTATGATAAGCAAAAGAATTTTTTTTAATATTTTATATTACTTATTATCAATAATATTCAAAATTTTTTTACTCTAAAATTTTCAATTTTACAAATGTTTAAAAGTATATTAAAATAACATTTTTGAAATTCATATTATTTATTAATTTATAAAAAATAAATTTAGTTAAAATATGTTTTAGAAAATATGAAATCATTTTAATTAAGTATATTTATTCTCAAAATATACATCATCATAATTACTCATTTATATTTTCATGAATCTTATGGAAAAATACATTTTTTTAAATATAAGTATCTAAATTTTTTTTAAAATATTTTATGAAAAATACATGATCATTCAATTAAGTCTTATAAACTTAATATTAATAACTATAATTTATATTTTGCCTTCAAATTTTTAAAATATTTATATATCAATAGTACTAATAACATAGTCAATCTTCAAGGAAATTTATTTAAAAGAAAAAATTGCTTAATATCAAGAATCAAATAACTACATTTAATCTTTCATACTGTAAAGTTCATCATTGTTAATCTTCTAAAAATATCTTTTTAGATTTCATGGTATCTTCAATGGCATAAGTTAATATTTTTTAACAAATATTCAACTCAGGAAAATATATTAATTTATACGCTATACTATATACACAGCTTAAAAATTAATATTTCTCTACAGGACAACTTTCAAAATTTAGAAATAATAAAATGAAATAGCCCCAAGAATGCAGCACAAAATCAAATGAATTTTTCACTTACCTTGAGTAATCTTAACTGACATTCTCTCTCTCTCCTTTTAAAAATGAATTGCCAAACTTGCACTATATACTTCCAGTATATGTTCACAGAAACCTAAATGTCCCAAGTGGATAGTTAAACACCCATGCAGGGGCTACCAATATAACGTCGTAAAGATATAATGGACCATTCTATTTATGAGTAGCCCCTAGATATAAATATAATATTCCATTAACACCAAGAAATAAAATAAGCAGTCTCATCTGCATTCTAAAGTAATTGCACTTAATGTTACAAATGAGATTCTGGAAACATCAAATAAATTTCCTAAGGCTTATGAAAAAAATAACTATTAATGAGTCTTCCATTTTGTTTCTTAAAAATATGATCATACATAACTAAACAATTTTCCATACATCTTGTTACCTTACATATATGTCTTTAATAAAACGATTTTACATGCGTATCATTTCTTCCTCATTCCAGTGATTTTTTTAAACAATGAGTAATATGGTATTTTATAGTTGAATAAAAATAAGTCATTTTAAGATTACAGACAGCTTGATTAATCCATTAATTAATCTTTTCTCATTGGCAATAGAAAAAATTTAAAAGTTTACGCGAATAATATGCCTAATCAAAGGATTTATTGGGACTTTCATTAATTGCTTTGCAGTCTGTCCGAAAATACATTACATTTTAAAACTATTTTTCCCAAATATAAGGTATACATTTACAAGTAATTGCAAATTCCTTAATAAAATAAAAGATATTGCGGTCTCACTATGCTTGATGATATAATTTAAAAGTCCAAAAATCAAATTCAGTTTACTAGAAAATACCGTTTCATATCCTACCATGTTAACTATTCAAACGGAAAGAAATCTCCACAATATTACAATAGAATGACTACGCTTATGCAATTGCAAGAAAGCATTTCACTTTAAGCAGCAAAAGATATCAAGAGAAATCAGTTCAAAGAAGTCTATTATCAGCAGGTTCTGTAGAATTATTTGATATAATGTGACGTCAGAGGGACTCACTGTTTATGCGGTTACGATAGGGAATGATCAGTAAAGAATGACTAAGTAATACATGCCCATATTAATCTGAAGTTCACATACGTAAGTGACATTTTGAGAGTAGTTTTATGTTATTACATAATCCATTGGGGATTAAAAGTTCAAAGAGATAAAGCGATTCTTCTATTTTTTTCAACATATATTCAAGGTAGGAGCACTTTTTTCGATGGTGCAGGCAAACCAGTGGCATAGATCATGACTAGCTGGCTTGTATTTATCTCTATAATTTTTTTATAAGAATTTAAAAGATTTTCAATTCATACTTTCAATAATAAGTCAATAGAGTAATATCTAAACCTTAACAATCAGTGTTTCTTTAAATGCCCAAACTGACTTAAAATTTGATTTTAATCTCATTGACCCCTGAAATATAAATGGGATTGAGAAGTTGAAAGGGTTTTTTAATTTTAATATTCTGTAATCATTATAATTATTAACAAGACGTGCATTTACAATATTGTTAAATATCTTTAAACCTTTTCTCAAAACAAAATATTTTGTGTTTCATGAACACTTCAAACACAATATAATTTGATATAAAATTTGTTATTTTTAAAATTTTTACAAAGAAGTTAAACATTGGGGTATATTACATGTCGACACGTAGTAAACTTAATTTAAGGTAATATAATAACTATTTTACTTTGTCTTTAATTAATCCAGTTGAAAATTTATACGTTGTTATGAGGATATGTAAAAGTGGTTCATATTTTAAGAAAAAAATTTAAAATTGATTATTTATTATAAAATGTTTCACCGAAAATTTTCCCTGCAATATCATGTTACATTGAATATTACCATTTTTATTTATAAGATGCCTTTTAAAGTTTGAAATAAAAGTTAATACTTTCCTAAATATTCCAGAGTTAATATGTAATATTAAAAATATAAATTACCACTGTAAAAAATGAGTAAAGATTTCTCGGTACATATTTCTAAGATTATTCTTTTTTTTATAATCTAATTTTAAAGAACTTTCATTTTATATTACATTAGGTAAATAGTCATTAAATTTCAAAAGGATATGTCAGTAAGAAATGCAACTAAAATATTTAAAGTATTTTAAAATACTTATAATATACGAAACCTTTATTTAAAAAGTTTTAATATAATTTTCAGCAATAATTTTACTGTACTTTTCGGTAATAAGTATAATCATCACAGAAAGTTGAAACATTAGACACCTTTTAAAGTTTCTCAACGTTAATTATATTTCACAATTCAATGAGATAGCAATATCGATATTTTAGTCAATTTTTTCTTAGCTGGAAGTCCAATAACACAACCCTTATGGGTCTGTCGTCTCACTACTAGTATTCTCGTAAGTAATTTGATCTCACTCTATTGAAAAATAAAATATTCACGTTTCCCGAGATAATCGTGATATGCCAATACATTGTGTGAGGGTATATTTCGCAGCGGAATCGTACCGGGACCGGGCGTTTTGAGCGTAAATTTAGTTATTCAGTTAAATCTCATTAGGTCGAAAATTATTTAATGTTTTAACCAACTTTTCATGTTTTATATCGAAATATATAAACAATATATATATATATATATATATATATATATATATATATATATATATATATATATATATATACAATATTTTTGCAAGGATAAATAAAAAGTTAATTTTAAATCTAAACTAACTTTTTTAAAATCAACTTTCCAGTTCTGTGATTCCGTATCGACTGATGTATAAAACTAGTTTTTATTTGTCTATATTTTTCCGGAATCTATGTAGTAGACAAGAACATTCTGCTTCATTTTCCGTCATTTTTTTTCCGTATACCGTCATTTTTTTACTCACAAACAAACCATGTTGTCACACTAACCCGTACTAGTACGTGACCCGCACTCAAGTATCAATCGCTAGAAAACGTACTAGTACGTGTCCGGCATACAATGTATTAAAATGACTTGTATTTAAAACATCTATTTTATAATTTTTCTAAAAGACGACTGTATTTGTCTGAAAGCACTCATTGATGATAGATTCCTCTTCCATGCGAAATTTCAACTTCCAACATGCATTCGCGTCCAACTGTAAAGTCGTTTTTGTTTACTTTGTTTTTGTAATACAACAAACAATTTTAATGCTGCTTAAAATATTGGATTTTAGACCACTGCTTTCGATAATGTTTGATGTAGTTTTATCTTAAAATATAACTATATTTATAATTTAGGGATATTTAGATATGTCCTAAAACCCAACTCTTTGTAAAAATTTAATAAATCTTGATGTAACTTTTTAGAAAAACTATATGCGTTCTATAATTGATCATTTTTTTTTTAAATTAAAAGCAAAATTTGGATTTGAATGGATTAAAGTGACCTTCCGAGGCAAGCTCTTAACTTCTTCCACACTTGAATATACAAGTAATTTAATCGAATATGGCAGAAACCTAGCTTTCTTAAACCCGATGATAGCCTAACTTGTTGGGCATAGCTTTAAGTTAAAGAAGTTTACGGATTCGAAATGCACTACAGGAATATATATATTTGTAGTCATTTTGGAATACACTAAGAAATCTCAATCTCATCAGCTCTTCTGTAGGCAAATTAAACCTTAGTACTCCCAACTAAATAATATCAAACTAAACAAAAATTATATATTATATAATGTTTGGAAGAATACAAAAAGAGTAAAAATAGTTCATTTTTCAAAGAATTTCAAAGTATTTCGAACTAATTTCTTGGCTATATATTTGAAAACTTTTAGGAATTTTTTCTGAAGGACATAATTACTGGAATTAAATGTGTGATATATAGGTTTAATAATCCCTGTGTTACAAAAATAGACCACGACGCTTCTAACCAATCAATAAATCCAACCATCTTAGAGACATTACACCAGCTAGAAGCCATCGTGGGTGATTTTACCCTCGGGACTTTCAGAGTTGCGGTTTGTGTTAATGCTATTCACAACGAAATTTCAATTCAACTTAACCCGTTCAATTCAATTGGAACATAGGCATCAATTAAATGCACCTGCTATATTATAAAGCAGTGTTTTTAACTATTTGCCAAAGATGACATTTTACCTGGATATCATATTTTTATCGTCTCTTACAGTATTAGTTTTACAATACCTGATATGTATAAACACTTTATCCGATAGAGTGATTTTGTTGATATTTAAAAGATTACTCTGAGTTTGAGTCGTTCAGATAGAGTGAGGTAAAGTCTAGAAAAAAAGTTGTGATCATCAAGTTTACTTCTTTTTTTTAATTTTTAGTTTATTAAAAATGTTAACAATAATTATAAATTATTATTGAGTTACCCTATATATGAGTAGTAATAATTAATTATCCATTTAAATTACCAAAAATCAGTAAATATCAAAGAATGGACTTAATAGCATTGGCTTCGGAGAGACTCATGTATTGCTGATTTTTAACCCCTTGATTTACAAGTAAAACTTAATCTGATGTGTCCGAAAAATACTATTTAAGTTTTGGCTCATCTAAAAAATTTTGGAAAATTTAGGGAAGAGAACGTTTTACTTTGATATTTACACTTCTGTGCAACATTTAATGAGGCTTATATATGATGCTAATGTACAATAATTAAGTAATAATATAAAATTCTGATTTAATATAATGCCGCACGACGTCTGTTGGAGACAGTTTTCGACGTTTCGGAGACGTCAAAATCTACTTTGGCACATGAGAAGACTGACGTCTCCCAGACGTCATTCTATGTCAAGGGGAAAAAAAGAATTTTGTAGGTTTTAAGTTTCGATAAATTATCGTTAATTTGAGTAGTTTAAGCAATTATAATTATTTTGACTCTGGAATAAATAAGGGGTTTTTGGAAGGAAATTTATAACTACTTGTCCGAAAGAAATATTCTGCTATCAAGAAATTCAAAAAGATGGAAATGTTTAGGTATTAGAATATTTATAAAATGTAAATTAATAAATATATTTTTACGATTCCAAACAATATTTCATTTTTTTAACTCTCATAAATTAATGACAATTCATTTCCTATATTAGAAAAAAAGAGAGAATACTCCTTTTCTCTGTATGAAATGCTCCGACACAAAATGGCGAGTGTTGACTGGTCCTGTATCAGGGAGGAAAATCGAGTCATTCCGACAATGACCATAATCAGTAATGCAAATGTAACACGTGCGGCGGCAAGTGAAGCCGGGAATCAGAACCTCTGACTAATAATAGGATGCTATCCATTGGCACTATCAACGCCAATAAAAAAAACAAAGAGATATTGTTAATGATAAAATAAAGAAAACGAAACAAAAACAAACAATGCCGTAAAGGCAACTTGAGTGATAAGAAAATGGCTCCGTTAATGAAAGAGATACTTTGCATGAGAATAATAAAAAGAATAGAAAAATGATTGTCGCAGTTTTCACCTTTTTTCTTCGGCGCCATAAGAATTACATGTACACAATGATTCATTTAGGGAAGAAAAAGGTTTCATGGACTGGCAAAATAAAGAAACGTTTCAGAAGCCTTCAGGGGAATAAGGAATATTAAGTGAAATATGTGACAGCTTTCAGATTTGCTGGGGATGCTGGTGAGGGCATTAGAGCTAGTTGTTAATTTCTTTTGTTATGCAGATCAGAATAAAGCTTTAACAGCGTCACTTGAGTGTCTGACTTGTATTTAAAAAGCAAATAGTTTGCAAGGGAAGTGATTAGTTTCATTTTTTTAACAGAAAATTGATTTAAAATTATATTGTAGTCTCATATCTAGCACTTATATAAACCCTGATGAGTTAAATGGGAAATCGTGACTAGATTTTAAGTTTCACACCGCAATATATTCAACGTTAATTTCATATTCTTCAAATAATCTGATGAATGTAATTCTTTTAGAGTTCCATTAATACTTTCATTGCTATGTTTATCACTTTTATGAAAGAATTAAAATTTATTAAAAGTGTATCTATTACAAGATACGTTGAACTTCGTCAGTAATAAAGAAACCCCACTTTTTAAAATTTCACATCTTTATATAAATTTCATGAGACTCCCAATAAAAAGGTATTATCCATCTAAACTGCAAAAATTTTAAGTGTAATACGGAACTAATAAATGAACTTCTGACAGCTAGTATTATATTGATTAATAGTTTGGAATTAGGCTAAACTGTACCAAGACCAGTTGCCACTGTAAACAATTAACAAAGGCGATTTTTAGTTGTACTTAATATTTTTTTTGGAATGGGGATAAGTGTCAATTCAGAATTCTCAGTTTTCAAATGTTAATTTAAATAACTGAAAAATGTGGGGGAGATTACACAGATTTTTCAAGAATTTTTTTTTATTAACACATTGTATGTGGGTACATTTCGCAGCGGAATTTTACCGGGAGCTGGTGTTTTGCTCTTAAATTCTATCCCAATAATCATTTTTGATTTTTTTTTTAAATCAGCCTTCCCGTTCTTCCGCATCGACTGATGTAAAAACTAGTTTATATTTGTCTCAATTTTCCAGAATATGTAGTAGACAAGAACATTCGGCTTCGTTTTCCTGTATATACCGTTATTTTTGTACTTACAACCAAACCATGTTGTTACTCTAACCCGTACTAATACGTGACCTGCGCTCAAGTATCAATCGTCAGAAAGCTTACTAGTACGTGTCCCGCATACAGTGTATTAAGATGCACATTATTACTGATGCAAAATATCAATATTGTACCACTCTTTCTTTGATGTATTCAGTGAAATGTGAGAACTTAAAAAGTCAGTTATATTTCTCAAGGAATATGAATATATAAAATTTAATATATATTTACTGTTTCATAAAAAAAAAAAACAATCTTAGCAATTTTCCATCAGCCCCATAAAGTTTATCTTCAAGAGAATTTGCCATTTTTTTTCGAGTTGCTAAACTTTGATATCCATACATTAACTCCTTAATGGCAAAGTCAATTCTACCGAACATACATTCCCGAATACATGAATCAATCATACCTTAAATACAAGTTATTTTGAACTGCATAGATTAAAACAAAAATATAAAATTTAAAAGTCTGTCCTCATTAGTAAGCAGCTGCTATTATAAACATCAGATGTCATTTAAAAAAAAAGCAAACTTCGTGACAACATATTAATTTGGTACTACATGTAAACTCAGTACTGCAAAAGTAAGGTTTAAACATATAAAACTATATATGATTATTTTAGTTAATGTACCTGCTAGAAAATTAAATTTATGAG
The DNA here is from genome assembly GCA_032207245.1 of Pardosa pseudoannulata. Taxonomy (NCBI): domain Eukaryota; kingdom Metazoa; phylum Arthropoda; class Arachnida; order Araneae; family Lycosidae; genus Pardosa; species Pardosa pseudoannulata. The sequence goes on from CM063503.1 coordinate 77,543,149, forward strand.
AGAAGTTCTAAAATTCTTAAAATCTAAATATAAATGACAAATTATAAATAACAATTAGTCTAAAATTTCGTAGATTGTTTAGAGTATTATCTTTCATTCCTTCCTAAAACAGAAAATATTCTACTAACTATTTTTTAGCTATTCCTAAAATTGATGCTAGGCATTAATGGGTTAAGGATGCTTATGTCTTAACAACCTTTCCTTTACTCTTCCGGTTTTGAATGTTGTATGATTCCTTGTATATAATACTTAACCCTTTGTTAGTCGCCTTATCTATTAGATATACCAGAAACAGCACGTACTGCTTGCTTCATTCAATCATAAAAATATTTTACAGTTGTAAATTTTTACCGATTTTTTCAGCGATTTGTATTCAGACATAAAACACAATTAAATGGGGAGAAAATGAAAAATTCGTTTGTATTGATATTGAAACAGTCGTTCTATATGCCTGCGACTTTTTATAAATAAAATAACTGAATAGCTGCGTATTTAAAATCTTATTTTGCTTTTCTTCAGATTCATAAAGGCGGCTTTTTTGTTTTTGAAAATTTGTAAACATACGCTGTGTTTATGAACAGTTATGAGAAGGCGTAAAAGAGTTTAAAGTAAATAAAGTAAGATGAATGCAATCTAATAAAATTTTAAGGGGCCATGTTAACTATAAAACCGCTGAAAATACTGAGTTAAAACAGCCTATTTTTGATTCATTATTGAAAAAACTCCAGCCCTGTTTAGAATAAAAAACAATTCTTAGAAATAATTAATATTAGAATATAATTAGAAATAATTCTTATTAATAAGGGTCTAACTTTATAAAAATTTAGTTATGTTATACGAAGTAAAGCATTAAAAAACTATACACCAAAGTGTGTGCGTGTGGGGGGGGGTCGGGGAGAAATAGAAGTCAGCTTAAGCACAAAGTACTTCTAAAATGTGCAAATTAGACACTATTTCTTTAACACATTGTATGCGGGACACGTACTGACAATTGATACTTGAGCTCGGGTCACGTAATAGTACGGGTTAGTGTAACAGCATGGTTTGTTTGTGGGTACAAAAATAACGGTATATACAGGAAAACGAAGGTGAACGTTCTTGTCTACAACATAGATTCTGGAAAAGTTTATACATCAGTCAGTGCGGAACCACATAACGGGAAGATTGATTAAAAAAATCAATTTAGATTTAAAATTAACTTTTTATTTATCCTTGCGAAAATGATATATATATATATATATATATATAGATATATATATAGATATTATATATATATATATATATATATTTCTTTATTTGTCTATTTATATATTTGTTTATATATTTCAATATAAAATACGAAAAGTTGGTTACAAAATTAAATAATTTTTGATTTATTGAGATTTAACTGAATAACTAAATTTAAGTGCAAAACGCTTGCTTCCGGTACAATTCCTTTACGAAATGTACCGGCACACGATGTGTTAATGTCCAACCAACCGTTCTGGTTTCTACGTCTTTCTTAAAATTTTAGGGAAGTTGGCGATTATGAAAGTGTGACCCACGATCTAAACATTCCCAACATGGTTCTCAAGCCTTTACAAGTTGAAATCCCTCGATTTAAAAAAAAATAAAAAAATATATTTATAATACAATTTTAGAATGTTACTTGAACGACTTAAAACAGAAATTAAAACATCGAAGTTAAAAAGCAAATGGAAAAATATTTCTAAACGAAAGCACAATTTTTTCACCAGATATTTTGCAGTTATTATATAATTTAAAAAGAATAAACATTGAAGTTAATTACATGATTTTAAATAACTGTAAATATTGGTAGAATAGTAAATACCTTTCTTCAAATCAGGCATGTTTATTTTTAACTCTCAGCATAAAAAAGGGCTTGAATATAGTCAATTCCCATGCAATGTTTATGCATTGTTTGCTGTATAAACTTTGAAATTTTTTTATAAATATGAAAAGAATTCAGATAATATGAAGAGTAGAAGAAAAAATATTTTTTATAAGTGATTCCAAATCAACTGTTGGGATAAAAGAAATGCACCGTTCTTCTATTAATTGATAAGAAGCAGTAATACTGAAAAACAACATTTACATGTTGAAAATCGAGGTATAAATAAAACAAATTATTCATTAATCTTTTCAAAATTTAAAGAATGAATTAAGATCTCCGACGTCTAAAGATAAAAAACCCTGTTCTTAATTTTCAGGATAACGTATCAGCAATTTAAATATGTTTTTGTTCAAAAGTTTTGTTCTCCAAAATTAAAAACAAATATATAAAAAAGAGCTACATAAGAATGCCTTATCTATGTATTCCCTGTTTACATCTTAATTTTGAAACGTTGCTCGAATTAAACATTCTCTAGAACAAAAGGGAAAAGTTTCAACTTTTACCCTATCTCTGGAGTTAAATTTTAAAATTAATTTTTATTGTTTTTTAATTTATTTCCATTAAATTGTAATAAGCCGTTGAAAATGTATTTATGTAAAGGTGATTAATATTGGAATAGAAATATTAATTGTTTTTGGAACTATTAACTTACTTGAAAATGGGTTTTATTTACAATAAAACTCATTGTCAAAAGAATTCTTTATAATCCTTCCTTTTGCCCATATTATTGTCATTTTACTATTCATGAGGCTTTTTTTAGATCTTGGAATAAAACTTAATTCATCAACTTCATTACCATAAGCATTCGTGGAAAATAATAAGACAATGATAATGCAAATATGGACATTTTGCACGGGAAAAATGAATAATATTCCTTAGTTTAATTTGGATTGGGATATACTGCTAATTGGGACAAGGGATCTTCAAAATGAAAAAATTTGGCCCGAATATTAACCCTTTAATACCTGACGTCTAATTTTAGATACCATGAAATAACAGCTTGTAGAATTTTTATGTTTTTTTAGAACGAGTTTTTCTTTTGAGAGTAGGTAAAGGGTAATCCTATAAACAATCTATTAAATTTTCCATTATTTATAAATTCTCCATTTTTATCGACACTTTATAGTTTTTCTTACAACGCACATAAATTTGCTTTTTTGGCAAATACATGGATTAAAATCATGACAAATTGCTTTATTTATTATAAAACTGTATTCTATAGTACTTATTTTATATTAAATATCAACTTTTTTGAAGCAGTTTTTTCTTTTATATAAATGGGCTATGATGTTTAAAATGATAGCTGTTCACTTGATGTGCTGTAGTATTCCAAGTGGCTTAAACTTTATATTTATCTTAATTTGTGCACTCCAATGCAACTTAATATATGCATCTATACGTAATCAGCAGAAATGACTCGAGAATTATTTAACCCTTTATTGCTCTTTTTATGAAAAAAATCGAGTCAGGTACACGCTTGATTACCAGAAAACATTTTTCGAATAATATGATTATTTTATTGAATAATCTATTTTATTTACTGATCCCGCCATTTGACGGGCTAAATGCTAGGGGAAAATGTTTGTTGCAAGCAAAAATTATTTTTATTGCTTCAAAATGATTCTGTTTTAAAGCTAATAATTTTTCTTGTTGGAAATGCTGAAAACTGCTTACAAAATTCAAGCATCTATGCTCTTCTGTAAAAATAACGAGGTAGATTCCGTACATATATGCACTTATGATGCAAATGGGTTAAAACTGATTTTAAACAGCTATAAATGCCCTTCTCAGCAGTGAGATTAAATCCTATGGCCGGACTAAATGCTCCCATTTTTGTTCATTTCTGTCGAAAGGGAACGATATACCTATTCGGTAATCATTTTATGTTGCTCGAGTAATGTAACTATGAACTTATCATAACATGACCTATCATAACTATTTTAAATTGTTTTCCTAATTTTTTCTAGTTTAATTGTAATTTACTTTTTTATGCTCGTGATATTTCACTAATTAATTTTTAAAACTTATGTTTAACTGTGAATTATAATACTTTATTCGGTCTTTCTTGGAGTCTCATCATGCCATTAATATTTGTTAATCAAAATTTTTTCAAAGCAAAATGCTTGGCATGGTATTAACCTAATATTTCAATTAGTAACAGCATAAATGGCAAATTTTTAAATTAATAAAATAACCCCATCTTAGAAATGAAAAAAAAAACCTTTGTTCCAGAATAAACCAGATTGAGCCTAACGCTCATTCTGCTTACTCCGCAACTGAGATTTTTTGAATTGATAATGCAGGTCATTAATAGATGTGAAACAACTGTGAACAAGCTGTGTGTGAGAGAACATCGTCTTTCAATTTGGGCTTTACTAACGCTTGTTTTACATTTAATGCAGACATTCTTATTATCACCTTATCTGACCTTATTAACCCCTTCCCGGTTTTTACCGAGCTGAACTCGGGCAGGCGAAATGTACCATCCTGGCTCATCCCGAGTGTAGCTCGGGCACTGGGAAATTTTACACTGTGCAATCAGACTTCCCCGAATTATCTCACATGAGCTTTTGTTTACTTTTCTGGCTACTAGATTGCGATGTTGGATTCTGTGCAGTACCGTGTTTTCGATTGTATCATACACGATCAAATTTTGATTAATAATTTCATAGTCATTTTTGCAAATGCAAAGGATATAAATAAAGTTTAATTCAAGATAAAAGGTAGATAATTTAAGCTTTATATTTATATTGACTCCAAAGGCTAATGATTTCTGACTCACAGAAAGCCAACTATACAGGTAAATTACTCAATTTTTTTAGATTAATGTTTATGGAATTTTGTATGCGAATGAGGCTATTATGTTTAAAAACTTATGTATGTATGAAAATAAGCATAAAAAATTGACATTTTTTTATCCATAATCCCGAAATAAAATGAACCTGGAAGGGGTTAAGAAACGGGAGCAATTTTTGGGGTATCTTCAGGCTATACAGTCATTTTTACCACACTCAAGCTGAATACAATAGGGAAAATGAACGTAACGTACTAATTTGAAACTCATTTTCGATTTAATTTGCCTCGTTCAAGTAATATTAGCTTGTTACAGATTTTACTTGAAGGTTCTTAAACTACATAAATAACTGTAATATCAAAGTAAACAATGATACTGCGCATGTAAAAATCTGCTAAAATGCATATCAAGCACTAAAACTCTCGACAAATCACTCAGAGCGAAGTATAGAAATGTTACAGACAGAATTCCGGACAGATATGTCACAACTCCACCTTCTTTATGCTGCAGTCTCTTCATTTACCTTTATGTAAAGAACAAACTATACTCTTACAGTTCTTGCCGACAACAGATTTTGCCTGTCAAATGTGTGGTCGAAACAAAAGAAATGATGGCTGAAATATGAGGCTACGTAATTTATTTGCAAAATGGACAGATCCAAATTATTTCCTAAGAGCAATCGTCATGGTAGCTTGTTGCTTCGAGCTATTGCATTATCCAGCTGTCTAGATGATGGAAAATTGCTTTCCGAAGACCTCTTTGTGTGTTTGCATTCATAAAAGAGTTCTTCTCAAAGGGGCTTTTCGCTATTCAATCACCTTAAATAGACTTAAAGAGGGGGATGTTGGCCTATTACTTCAAAAGAAATTAATCGTTAAAGCGTAGACAATGCATGATAACTAATATGGGGTTTTAAGCATGCTTCCCATCTTTCTATCCAAAGTTAAATATAAAAGATGACTACTAGAAAACTAAACTTTTACGAATTATTCCCCTCCTTACTAGATTAAGCAAAGAAAAAACCAGTTAATTCTTGTAGTAGAAAATTTCTCTTAAACTTAGGAAGCAAAATACCATAAATGTTATACGTTACAGAAAGTTTGTTTTCATGTTTTGTAAGAGCAATTTGAGAGATATAAAGAAAATTCAGTACAAACTATGAACTAAAGTTGACGTACTATTAAAATAAAAACTATGAAATCGGCATTTATTTCAACGGTTTCTCTCTATGTATAATATGACAAGACAAAATAAAAAAAATTATGTTAAATATAATAAAAGTGAAGCCAACGTGATTCAAGTAAATCCTTTTGACTTGAATTTTATTATAATATGGTTTAAAGACTTTGCCCTATTTAATATATTTTGGTGGTAAAATATATTTTCCCCCTTAATATATTCTATATTAGCAGTTTTGTAATTTGCATTTGAAGTAGTACTGATTTTGAAAGTATTTTTCAGAGAAAATATAATAAAATTGTAATCGAAGAAGACTCATGAAACGTCTCAGAATTTAAGAAATACTTCCTTTTAACTCGCTTGATTAAGTCTTATTTCTTTTGCAAATAAATAATCATTTTTAGTGTTTACTGATCAGTAGTAAAATCCTGTTTATGAAAAAAAGGCTTTGAAATTTTTATTGAATCAAATCAATTTTAAAACTGCAATTAAGAAGACTTCAGGATATACATATTCTTTGAATACTATTTCTTTGAAGTTATTGTAGAGTTTCAAGAAAGATAACATTGTCTTGTTATAGTTAAATAGGCTATTAGTAAATCACACTAAACATTATCTAATGCATATTTTTGAAATTTGTAAGAATTGCTCAATATGTGTAATCTAATTAAATATGAAAAATTGATCTGTTGTAATGAATGTGATACAATTTATTTTACCTCAAACGTCAAAATAAGGGAAATTTGATGTAAATGGGAAAACATCCCATTGAGTTAAAACAAAAAGATTAAATGAAATAAAAATGTTATACATTACACCATAACTACTACAGAGTTAATAGTTTAAAATATCCTCAAATTTATTTTTACACAATAAAGAACCTGAAATGAAGATTTATACCAGAATTTATAGCTAAATTAAAATAGAATTTCCTTTTTCCTTTGGGTCTAAAAACTTTGAGGCATTTAAATATTGTGAATTGCAGAATTATTGTGTTTACATGACATTTAAAGAAAAGAAGAAAGAATAGGCTCATTTGCAATTATGTATTAATGCAAATTACCTTTAATTATGATGCTGGCCAACCGACATAAGCATTCTTTCTTAACAGCCCATTAAATTTCGTATTAATACCTTAAAGACTATACGTTTCATTTAATATATTGTTACTTTTATGCTGAACTACTAATTACTGTCAAAATTGACTTTCAATATCTTTTTAAAGTTATTGTATTTATGCTGCTTACATTAACTTTAAAAGCATCTGTAGCCACACTTTCATTAAAACAACCATTTAATTTGAAAGTAAAATATAAGAAAAAACATGAACGCTCTAATTCTTCTTATCTACCTATAAATATTGATATATGTAAATTAATTGCAATTTTTTTCAACGTCTCGAAGAGTTAAAATAATAGTCTTGTTTTTCTGTTGTTATTCGTTATCCATTATTTACTCACGAATCCTTTTGGCAACAATACCTAAAGTAACATCTAAAAGAAATGGGGGATAATACAAAAATTTATTACTCTTAACTTCTAGGTGACAATTAAAGTATGCGACTTTTAATTTATTATGTTTCTGTGCTTTTCAAGAACATTAGTTATTATAAAACTTTTTTTGTAGTCAGCTAAAATTAATGGGATATCAGTATTGTGTCTTAAATAAAGAATAGTTTCAACGACACAAAACGTAGCAGCTACTGAACATTGTTTTGAAAGTTTTTTTTTTCTTAAATTTCGCTGAGTGATTGAAGCTTTTATTTGTAGAAAATTTTCTTTATTTATTATTTTATAGTAAAATACTTAATAAGCACCAAGTTGAGAGGTCATACGACTGTTAAACCGATAAAAACTTTAGAAGCAATTTAGTTCTGAACATTTTAAAAAAATCCGCGTAAAATAATTCCAATATTGAGACGTTTTATGAATAAAAACGTTTCATCTTTTTATTATAAACAAATTTATACTTACAAAACTTTAACTTGATTTTTCTCAAATTGTGTTTTTTTTATTATGTAAAGCTCATGTTACCTCAAAGTTTTATTATTTTTTCATGAAATTTTTACAGGTTATACACAATATAATTTTCATCCGATTGAATTTAAATTTTCTTGTATATTTTCCAAAATATGCTTTTTATTTCAATGATAATTTTTTAACTTATAAGGAAAAAAAATCCCTTTTTTTTCAAATATTTTTTAAAAATATATTTATTTTAAATGAATAGAAGTTTAGATTCAAATTCACTTTGAGATACTGTAGTATGTTTTAAAACAGTAAATTTTTCTTAAACTTAACTATATTTTTAGTAATCACACGCATTTTTATTAACCAAAAAACGTCTTATTTAAAACTTTCTAACAAAAATATTTTTGTTTTTAAAACATGAATTAAATATGTATAGATAATTTGTTCTAACTATGTTAAAACGATTATGTTCGTAAAACTGTTAGATTTTAAGGTATGAGAAATAGAAAATGATTATTTTACATTTTTTAAACTTTATGGTCGACTTCTTTGTTTGAACGGGGGCTACCAATACAATAATGAACTAAAAATTGATTTAGACATCAGGATAGCTTTATAACGTAAAACTTTCAAAATAAAATTAAAATCTAAAATTCAGTCGGTATGAACAAATATGATGTACTTCAGCCAATTTATGACATATCAAAAATTTTTTCATCACATGGCAGTGTTACCAAAAGAGGGGATTTCTAACCTTGGTTTGGTTTGGTTTGGAGCTCTACGGTCTACTGTTTTGCACACGAGGGTTAATGAGACCGGGACCTACTGCTTAAAGCTGATTCCGAACGGCTACAAAACATCCATGTCATAGTGAGATTCGAACCCACGAACTACGGTACCGACGATCAGCGTCCTAACCAATCGGCGAGCGTTCGGCTATTTCTAACCTTGTTTGGGAGATTTTAGGCGGCACGGGTGGAATGATCCTAACGCGGTAGTGAACTCCAGTTGCTTATACAGGGTGTTTATAAAGTGTTCCGGCATATTTTGATGTATAATAATTCATAAGTTTATTATTTAATAATTCTTTATTTTTTATGAGTTATTAAACATCAAAATGTGTCATATTACCATAATCTATCCTGATATCAGCAGCTCGTACCTAGGATAAAATCGACTACCATATTAGCATTCTGTCTAAGAAGGATTCACATGTGAAAGTTCATTGATCTAGGGCATAACTTTTTGAATCTATATAATCTTAAGCATTATTTACTTATACTTTTTTCGTTATTTTACAAATTATTAAACCTTAAAATGTGTCACACCTTTTATAGACACTATATTTATCGGTAAAAAATAAATGAGGGAATAAAAAAAGAAAAATGTTCTAAATATAAATTATAATCAAAGTCGTTAACTCAAACAAATATGTTGTTGTTGTTGTTGTTTCTCATGCCACTAGGGCAAACCAAGCAGGATTGAGCCTACAGGCTCTCGTATTAAGGCAAGGGGTGAGCCTTTCATTTTAATGAGCACCTTTAAGATGAAAGAACGACTTCGCTCCAGTAAGTTCGCTTAATTTTGAAGCAGGGACCAAGCAGAAGCCCCACACACTTCTCCTTCCACCCCCAGAGGTATTAATTGAGAACTAGGAGGACGTTGTGACCACGAACACATTTTACGTGACCCAGTCACCTTTAAGGAACACTGCGGATCTTAGGCCGACTCGGGTTCCGAACCCGCAACCTCTCAGTTCTTTGTCTTTTCTGACTGAGCTACCGAGACTCAATCCTCCATTACTTTCTATTTAAGAAATGTCACCAGAAAATCTTAAATGGTTCATTTAACTGAGTTTCTATTTTTAAACTAAATAATAGTTCTCAAAATATTTGAATGAATTTCAAACTTCTCATGGACCCCAAATAAAAACATTTTGTCGCAAACTCCAAAAGCATGATTCCGATTGACCACACGTTATGAATAACATCCATATGTGGAAATGTTGTAGATACTAGAGAGGTTAGCACTACAAAGGGAGAAAGAGCCGATATTCTTGCCATCACAGAAGGTTTGGTTTGGTTTGGAGAGCTAAGGTCTACTTTTTGCAACATGAGAGCTAATGAGACCGGGAGCTACAGCTTAAAGCCGATTCCGAACGGCTACGAACATCCATGCCACTGTGGGATTCGAACCCACGAACTCCGGTACCGAAGGCCCTAACCCTAACCAATCGGCCATCGTTCGGCCCCACCACAGAAGGAAAACCACGTGACTGTGAGATATAAGGTATGATTTCTCCCGAAACACTCGAAATCTGTTTAAAACAAATGTCTTACACATATCGAGCCCAGTCAACCTTTTTACAACACTCTAGCGTTTTGTGCTAAACTAGTTAGTACAAGATTAGTTAAGTACGGTTGAAAAATATAAATATGTGGAGAAATGTTGCCTGAACTCATACTTATTTTTACCATTCCTTAATCCATAATCTAAAGTGGTTGAAGTGAGATCATAGACACAAATTTAGAAATGTAAATTTAAAAACTTAGGTGTTTGCCACATTTTATGGCTATATATGTGTGCGTGTACTAACAGAAGCTCTTAGCTTTGGTCAGGTAAGGGTGGGGTAGAAATTTTATTCAGGTTAAAATTAATTATTTTGATGGTAGATGATTAGGACAAAATTTTATGAAAGTCTAATAAAACTGTAAATTTTGCTTACAACACCAGGTAACGAAATTTTTGCTATTACCTTTCTTAAAATGACACAGTCCTGTAGAAGCTTTCTTTTCTATAAAGATTACAGAAAAACTACAAAAAAAAAGATTACAGAATTACATATCAGGGGGTGCAGGGGGATTGGGCTATCCACCTGCCGAGGCAACAATTATTTTAGGCTACCCTAAATTTAAAGATATTATAAAATATTGCTCTGATTAAAAGATCAAACATTTAAAAACACTAAAAATTATTAGAAATTTGCTAATTAAACATGTTAGAAGAATAAAATCAAGTTCAAAGTAAGCATATGCCTAATATAACGTGAATTATCAGTGTGAAGTTAATTTGTATATTCATTAGCAAACCAAGTTGTACATATATTTTTAGCCATACTGCCCGTCATCTTTTCAATAAATTTACATCAATTATTGACTATTGAAAAATGAATCATTGAAAGGCGAAGTTAAAATCGAAGCAATTAATTGAAGATTTTTTTCAATAATCTGAAAGCCATCTATTTTATTTAAAGAAATAAGTAGAAATATATTATAAGAGTAATTAGATATTTTAGCATTTATGATCTCACCCTTCAGTTTCTGTGAAAACGTCGTTTCAAAATAACGAAGCCTACTAAATAGAAAAGCAAATCAGATTGAGAGATAACTGAGTGGACATGGTAGATTTGGCTAATTACTCAGTTTCTTTGAAATTTCTGGATTTAGAGGTGGCCACACATGATTTCCAATATGTTTCTTAACTCCTGTTTACCGTGTTATTTATTTTTAAATCTCAAAATATTTTCAACCGGTCACGTTTTCAATACCTTTCAATCATAAAATATTTTGGCACAACGACTGGAATATACATACTTAAAAAGTAATTGACATTTTCAATAAAATGTACGTAAAATTTTGTTACATAGCTGATGTCTAGTGTCAACTTACTTAGAATCAGAATACATAAAAAATTGTATTAATCAAATTATTCTTAAAAATATTTAGATACTGAATTTCATACTCTTAAACATGAAATAAGAGGCGGCTCTATGATCGGAAAAACCAGAAACTTGTCTGGAGCAGCAAATTTTAAAGGCGGCCTTTTATCTTGAATTTGTAAAATGCTTTCTTTTTAAAAAAAAAAAATATATACAAATATTTTAGAAAATATAATTTTTTGTAGCTTGGATTTAGGATTTTGGTTTTGGTTTGGAGCACTACAGTCTACTTTTTGCAACACGAGGGCTAATGCGACGGGGACCTACTGCTTAAAGCTGATTCCGAACGGCTACGAACATCCATGCCATAGTGGGATTCGAACTCAAGAACTCCGGTACCGAAGACCAGAACCTCAACCAATCGGCCATCGTTCTTCTCTTTGTAGCTTGGAAGCACTGAACATAACTATTTTATATTACTTTTATATTATACTTAACTGAAATGCCAGAGAATGCAAGTAAAATGTGTAAGATAGGATAATATATATTTTTTAAAGATTGCGCTGGGTAGAAATTTGTTGCAACAAGCATTTAGAAAAACATATGTGCATATGCTTGTTTTGAGGGAATTTTAACTGGCCTATTATAAAAAGAAGAGAGGAGATTCTTTCGTTTTATCTGAGTCTTTACTGCATTAAAGATGACAAGGGCGTACAAAACTAAGTGTTTCATATTTAAATCCATACCTCTAAAAATAATTTGTAATATCTGAGATTAGTAAAATATATTTTGTGTCTATACACATTTTTGTAAAATAGTTCACACAAGTAGAAAAATTTTACAGTAATTTGTAGCACGGGGAAGACCAGCACTTTACATATTTGTTAAAAGCGGCAAAATTGCTAGATCTGGCCGTGATAAAATATATTTAATAGTCTAACTAGAAACGAACATAAAAAGAAACTAAGCATTTCGTCCTATATGTAGCATTTTAAGCACTTTAAATTTTCGCGTTATTTACAGAGACGGTAAATAAGCAATTTTAAACTTTATTGACAGTAACACTGAAGTATAACTAAGGTAATAATATTTATAGCATAACGTTTAGTCATATGGTAAATTTCAAAATGCTTCCCGCTACTTAACACATTGTGTGCGGGTACATTTTGCAGCGGAATTGTACCAGGAGCGGGCATTTTGTGCGTATATTTAGTTATTCCGTTAAATCTCAATAGATCGAAAATTATTTAATTTTTTGACAAACTTTTCGTATTTTATATTGAAATA
>CM063503.1:77560930-77563430 GCA_032207245.1 Pardosa pseudoannulata
TCGTTCCGAAAAGAAGTAAGAATATTGCACTTCCATTTGATTTAAAAAATTAGAGCGGAATTGCAAGAAACATTTATAAGGATACTATGTATTTTTTTCAGTAAAAATAGTCTTACATATTAAAAACTGCTTCCATATTTCATTTTCTTATGTTATTATTTACATCTACCAAGTGAACTTTACAAACCATTTCATCCAAAATGTTTAGAACCCAACTTTCGCATCCCTCAGCTTTCATTATTAACCCCTTGCTGTGTAAGCCCGAGTGCCAATCGGGTTACCGTTTATATCGAAGTGAACTTACCCCGATTTTCTCACGGGATACATTTTTGACTCTTTGAATGAATATCTTTCTATTTATATACGTTCGTAGTATTATGACCGTATTAAAAAAAATAAATTACACAAAAATCAAAGTCTAAAAAAAAAAAGATCTTTAAAAAAAAATAAAAATACAAAAAAAAAAATTAAAAATAACAACAAAATAGTACAAAAAATATTAAAAATTTAAAAAAAATAAAAATAAAAAAGAAATAAAAAAGAAAAAAATTGAAAAAAAAAAAAAAAATTTTATAATAATTGATTTTATAAAAAATTTTAATATGAATATAAAATTTTTCATAATATTATAAAAAAGAAAAACAAAAAAAACAAATTAAGCCCACTGGGAGATCAAAATAGCTAAAAGTTTAAAATTTACCTTAAAACTACTTAAAAAATTTTTTACTTAGAAAAAAAATAGAAAATTTTATTTGTTTAAAAAAATTTATTAAAATATAACATTTTATTGTAAAAAAAATGTATCTAAAACTGCTTTTAAAAATATACTTGTTATTTACGAAAAAAATTTTGAGTAAGAAAATAATTTTAAATTTCAGTTTTTTTTACAGTAATATTTATCTAATAAATCAGACAAAAAAATAAATTATATGACCAAAATCTTAAGAAATAAAATATTTTCAAGAATTTTTTAGAAAAAATACAACATTTCCAATTGGTTTAGAAAACTAGTATATAGAGGTATTGCAGAAAAAATTTACTAGCATAAATGAAATTTTTTTCAGTAAAAATGAGTTTTACTCGTATAAAAAAATGCATTCCATGTTTTTTTTTTTTTTTTTATATTTCTGTTTTTTACAGTAAACATTTAGTAAAAAATAACAATTTAGTCAGAAACAAGTTAATTAGATCAATTATATATTTTTTTCATTAAAATTTATCAGAAAATTGTTTTACAGTACAGCATTTTTATTTGGTTTCAAAAACTAATAATCTAAGGTATCTCAAAACAAATTTACAGAAAAAATGAAATTTTTTTCAAAAATACGTATTCTCGTTAAAAAAAAGCATTTTGTAATTTTATTATCTGTTTAATATCAGTGAGTTATATTAAAAGTAGAAAATACGTAATTTAGAACAAAAATTTAATTAATCAATTATATTTATTTTTATCTGAAAATTTCATCGTTTAGAAAAAAAAGCCCCAAGAATAAGCATTTTCATTTGGTTTGAAAACTAGTAAATAGAGGTATTGCAGAAGAAATTTACAAGTAAACTATGAATTTTTTTTGTAGAAATATGTATTACTCTTAAAAAAAATTGCATTCTTTAAGAAAAAACAATTTTCATTTACATTACAAATTATGAGACATGAATTTAGCATACGTAAATATATTATATATGTTAAGAAAATCTTTATTAAAAGTACTTTTTATGAAAATTCATCTTAGAAAAAAAACTAAGAATAGCATTTTCATTTGGTTTAAACTAGTAAATAGAATAGAAGAAATTTACAATAACTATGGTTTTTGTAGAATATTATACTCTAAAAAAAAAATGTTCTAAGCAGAAACGAAATTTTTTTTAATTAAACCTCAAAAATTGTAAATGATGTCCTTACTATGAAGTTGGAAATTTGCATTTATTAAAAATTGGTTTGTTATGAGAACATTTTAAAGGCACTAATTAGCCAGCATAATTATGAAAGGTTTGAATTGTGTCTTAATTAGCATGTTAATTACCTGAATTAGCATATAAATCATAACGCTGAATGGTTTTCTCAGAGAATCTTACAATACTAAAATGTAAAATACTTCTAGAACTGCAGGGAAAAACTTTTTTTTTTATCATTAAACAGGTGAAGTGAAAGTTTAATTTAAATCTTTTTCTATACGCGTTGTTAATATAACAGCAGTAGAATAAAAACGCAAGTAATAAACATGAATTTTTCCCCTTGATCTCTGAAACTTGTTATTCGTGTGGAATTTTTATATGACAATCGCTGCATCATGTACACTACGCTTAGAAAGAAAAAAAATGTTAGTATACTAACACCCACACACATACACTCACAGTTATATACAAAGTTACAGAGGATGGAAAATTAAATCTAGTAACAAAGTATAATTAAGACACTATTAAATTAAAAAGTATTTCTAAAATATAATCTTTAAAAAATTAAGTTAGAAATATGGTGGCAAGTTAAATACCTCCAATATGC
>CM063503.1:77568430-77618430 GCA_032207245.1 Pardosa pseudoannulata
ATTATTAATCAAAACTATTCATCTATAGAATTTTAAACTAATTTCCAACAACTTAAAAAAACTATTTACTTGGGTTTACAGTTATACTACTATTCTTTCAAAGTAAGAAAAATAATTTCGGATTATAATGTTAAATTTTGCTAAATAGCTTATACTTTTTTTCATGTTATGATAAGCATATGTCTTGTCACTGTGCAGTTGGGCATTAAAAAACTCCCGACGAACATAACTTGTCATTAAAAATTATGATATAAAGATTTTTTGTGCATTGCTCAAGACCTGTACTTTCGTTAACCGCTTCCCTTACATATTTTTTAAACAATTTGTAAAAAATCATCACTTTTATTTTATTATTAAATACAAGGAAATGAAACAAAACAAAATATGTAGGTTTAAAGTTAGTTTTTTAAAGGTGTAAGAGCATTTAGTTTTGATATTAGTTTAATATCCCTTATTATCTTGGGCAAATGGAAAAAAAGTTAAACATTAGTTTTTGTATGATAGTTTTTGAAACAAGGGACAACACAAAGTGATTCCTGACATTTTGTACATTGATATCTGGTCTCTTTTCTTACTGACTTACATCTGGAATCTGTTTTACGGAAGCACAGAATATACTGTCCCTTTGGATTGGATTTTTTTTTCAGTAGCAGGAATAATATCTGGAAAATGTCCTGAGGTTAACCTGATAGATAAAGGACTAATGCTGGGTCTTGATGATGTTGCAGAAAACTTGTCACGAGGATTTTCTGAAATTAGTTTTTCAATCAGTGGAAAACACGTGACCAATCCCGTCAAAAGAACCAAGAAACCAACAAAACTTAGCAAACTCCCAATCAAAGCTGAATATTTCCTTTGATTTCCTCCAGGCCGAGTAAAATAATCAATAAACAAATCGTACTGACAAATTCTGCTTCGCCCGAGTTTTCTCGGGATGATAATTAACTGCAATATATATGAATCCGAGATTACTCGGGATAATCAGGCAATCGGTTAAATATCCTTTTTAGTTTCATACAAATATCAAATTCATATTTCCAATCAAAAATATATGTAATAAACCTTACAGTAGATTTGGACAAGATTTTTCTGTTGTTCAATGTTAAATAGTATAAAATCTACAGAATTTTCAACAGAGAAAAAGAAATAACTGATTCAAACGGTTAAAAGTACTCTTTAAAAAAAGTTTTACTTTATTCAAGTTATTCGAATCAAATGAAGTCTTAAACATCTTCCCAATTATGAGCAATTCAACAAATCTAGAGATAACTGCTTCTCTGAAAAGTGACGAAAAAAGATCAATTGAATAAATGTAAACAATTTAAAAACACTTGTGATTTTATACCGCATGTTATATCCTAAAACTGTAAAAACAGTTGTAATGCAATTCTTATAAAGGTAATTGTGTTAAGGTTACGTTATGCTGAAGTGAAATAAAACAATAAACGATTAAAGACAATAGTAGTATAAAAGATGCAATAAAAGCAATTTGATCCGAAATTTAATGATTTATTATGAAGTATAAAAAGTAGTTGGAAAATATTCTGAATGAATGAGAACTATTCACCAAGTATGTTTACAAAAAGTGGGGGGATTGCATTAAGTCTTACAGGTAAAAGTCTATTCCGAAAAGCTATGAACAACAATACAATTAAGATATTTATCTAGTGCCAGTTCCCATTTGATAGAATAAGTCAGGGTTTTACTTACCCTCATGTTGGAAAAGCAATAGAATGTAAGCATACTAAGCGTATTTGTTAATTCAGTGTATAGGGAGATTGAATTTTCAACAAGAATGAACTCCCAATTTTCTTTTAATCTTGCAAACAGATATAGTAGGAGTTTATATATTTGTGTAAATTAATTTAATTAGAGAAAAGTAAAAGAGAAAGGAAAATAAACTTAGATAACAAGGGTAAAAAGACATTTTCAGGGTTGTAATTTAAAACCGTAGTCATTTACTATTATAAAGTTCGTAAAGTAAAGATTGTTTTTCCAAGAAACCAATTTCAGTAAAGAAATATGCCACAGATAAATAATTTAAATATCAGGAGCGGTAAATCAATTGGTAGCAAAACATATACATTCTTTCTGGAATCAAAACTGTGCTACACCTCATTATGACTGGTTAACTTTCATTAAAACACTGACATAACAGATCAATTTTTCTGTTAAAGTCTATCAAACACTGAAGATACAATGCAACGTATATTACACTTTGATATTTTGCATTTTCTTCAAATGAAGAGCCTTCGCTTGTCCCGAAATACAGTTGTAGTGACGAAATTTTTTAAGTGAAAATAGTCTTACATATGAAAAACTGTTTCCATATTTCATTTTTCTATGTCAATATTTACATCAACCAAGTGAACTTTGCAAACTATTTCATCCAAATGGTTTAGAACACAACTTTCGCATCCCTCAGCTTTCACCATTAATACCTTGCTGTAAGCCCGAGTGCCAATCGGGTTACCATTTATATCGAAGTGAACTTACCCCGATTTTCTCACGGGATACATTTTTGACTCTTTGAATGAAGAACTTTCTACTTATGTACGTTCGTAGTTGGCTCAGATAGTATCTATGAACCAGCTATTAAACAAAAAATACAAGAGTTCGTAAAGTTTGTAACAGCAAATCAAAGGAAGTGGCTAGAAAAAAACTAAGGAAAGGAAATTGAATATATTGTGAAACTTCTGGTGTAGCTCTTTGCAAAAATTGAGCCCTAAAATGTACCCTACCTATACAAAAGTTACTAAATTCTATTTACTAACAAAAGCTACTTATAGATAAGTTTTTATTGATGTTTATTCAAAATTTTATCGAAAGAATATAACGTTTTTATGTATGAGAAATTATTTTTGAACTTCAAACTAACGTTTTTCAATAATTTCTCATTAAATTTTGATCCCAAAATACAGTTGTAATTACGAAAACTATAATTTGTAGTATCTTGACTATATAAAAAATAGCAATAAGATAGATAATCTATGATAAAAGTAATTAACAATTTTTACAAATGGATCTACACATAACTTCTTCAATGTATTTAGATACTTTCCTCGTGTATTAATATAAAACTATAAAAGTACAGTTAAAAACATGGATATTAATAATTAATAAAGACAGTCCATTATATAACATTCTACAAACAAACAGAAATCACTACAATTGCGTTTTGTTAACGACGAAGGGACATAAAATATACTTTAATTAATTAAACGTCCTATTAATTGATTTCTATATACCAACTCCGAGAAAATACACATGATTAATTAAGTCTTTGCCTTCGACGCGGAGCTCATCGATCTCAAATACTTGAATGAGAACAACACAACATGACACGTTATACAAAGGTACTTACAATACATTCCCACTATTAATGCTCCAAATTAGTAAGCAAATTAGGAAAAGGTAAAGTTCTCTTTTCCATCATTGTTTAAGGCATGAGCTCATACAGGTAATTTAAAATAATACAGGTAATTCAAAGGGATTATCACAATATTATCTCGAAGATATGTAAATTAATAAAGAAAAGCTTTTGCTTGAGATTCTGAGATTCTTGTCCGATGTAGCAAAATTTTATAATACTTTAGTTTATTGCAAGTATTAACCCTTAATTTGGCTAAGTCCGCTACAACGAACAATCAAATAAATAAAATCTGGCGGGTTTATAAAAATTTCTATACGGCTTAAATATCTAAAAAAAACTTTAAAATATATTTCTATTACGGTAAAAAAAGATAAAATTCTTATTTGGCAACACTGTAACTGTCAGTTTGAGACAAAATGGGAAAATAACAGAAATTAAAAAACATTTGAAAAAACATCTTGTCAAATTAAGGGGTAAGTAATGGGAAAAAATTAACTTCCATTACTGTATTGTCACGATATATTACTTCTCCTCTCCCTAAAGCAGATTTATTATTAAATAATTAATCTTATTTTTGAGTTTAATGTATATTTTACCCATAGGGACATACTATCTTTCCAGTTTAAAAGTCTTGATTATAATACACAATTTATCATTCACTCTAAAAAAAAGTTTAAATAAAATTCCTCTCAGATTATTAATATGGGTCTAGCTTTATGAAAATCATTTAGTTCAGTTATGTGCAGTAATAAAATATTTAAAATAAACATTAAATATATACACCAAGTGAAGAAAATAGGAATCTATTTAGGCGCAAAATAACTTTTGAAATGTGTATTAAATTTTTATTTGGCTGGATTCGAATCCACGGTCTCCAATACCGAAGAGCAGTACACTACTATTATGCCAGTGTCCAGCTATATAATGGATAGAGTGAACAAGAAAAATGGCACATGAGAAATATAGATTTTAACACTAATGGTATAATACCAAATAACTAATTATTTACCAAAAGTTACAAGCTAACACATTGTGAGGGTACATTTCGCAGCGGAATTGTACCGGGAGCGGGCGTTTTGCGAGTAAATTTAGTTATTCTGTTAAATCTGAATGGATCGAAAATTTAATTTTACATCAATCCCATCGACTGATGTAAACGCTAGTTTTTATTTGTCTAAATTTTTCCAGAATTTATGTAGTAGATAATACCATTTGGCTTAGTTTTCCTGTATATACCGTTATTTTTGTACCCACAAACAAACCATGTTTTACACCAACCCGTAGTAGTACGTGACCCGCTCTCAAGTATCCTTCGTCAGAAAACGTACTAGTACGTGTCTCGCATACAATGTGTTAAGAATCTCTGGGATATATTACAGTTAATTCGTCTAACAAAATTAGGGTAAAGTTGCTCTACTCACACCTCTAACGAAAACGAATTAATCAGAAATCTGCAATGAAAAAAGAAACAGATTTTTATCATTAAAATTTTTTCCTTCAACGTAAGTCGTTCTAAGTACTATTTAAGTACATAATTGGATCCATAATTTAAAATCAAAACATTGCTTTAGCACATCAAGATGCTACTTTAACCAAACAGTTTCTTGATTACTACAGAATGAACATTCAAAACGTATGTACTAACAAATCATATACTTATTATAGGTTAAAGAAATACATAGAAAATGATAGATAAAGCAGCAAAAACTTACTTATTAGCGAATCATGTATAGAATGCTAACTTTTATTTATTTATTTATTTTTATTATGACCAGTTGAAAACCATATGACTGACTGAATAGCACATCACACTATCACCATACGTGCTGTTTTTGTTGATTTAGTTAAAATATTTTCAGTGATATAATTTAGAGTGATATATAACTTGAGCAACCTTCCTCTATTTCCAGGTTTGTTTTTCTTCAGTAAGAGACTACCGGAATGACCTGAGGTTAAGCGCTCTCAAAATTCTACTTCACTCAAGTGTCATAATCCTTTTGGAGGAGAATGTACATGAAAAGTGCGTACTTACTCATGACAAGCAGAGATTTAATGGGCAGGAAATGTCACTGTAACTAAGTTTTATTTTCCGTTTCAAACCTTATACCAATTGTACTTAAGAAGTATCGGTTTGTCAACGAATTAAGTACTGATTTTTTATTGGGACAAAATTATGAATCATAAAAGTGGTAAAGGGATATTTAGAAATTATTGAGAACATACAGCCTATTACCCACCAGACTTATTAAATGGATGCATTTTAAATTGTTTAAGGTAATGTGACACGAAGTATTTTAACACTTAAAGATGCATGTAAAATTTATTTTTCTGAGTATCTTATTACAGTATTATTATCAACATCAGTGAAAGATTAGCCACATACTTTAGGTTTTGCACTTATATGTTTAAATAATGCAGTTAAATATGAGAACAAATCCAATTATCTAAGGATATTTTACGTAACTATAAGATAATTTCTTTACGATATTTACTCAGAATTTAAGGACAGGATCATGTAATGGACGATAAATTTCTTTGGTAACATATTTTGTTGATTTTTGTTCTCATCATTGAACATAACTCTTGGAGAAAGGAATTCAAATTAAGTCATAACAATATCACTTGATTATTAGAAAACCGATTGCTATAAAAAAGATAGAGACTAACATAAATTGAAAACACCTTTTAAATAAGATTTTTTTCTAAGAATCAAATTAAAGAATCTGAAATTAGCTATTGCATGTATTAAAGCTTTATCACTATGTTTCAGATTGATTATGAACTAGGATAAAATAAAAGAATACTGATCAAACCTAAACATTATATTTTCTATATGAAATTCAGAATTTAATAAATATTTTTAGACTCTCCCAAATGTATGGAAACAACATCTTCCTGAATTAGGAGAGGTTAAATGCTTAATTGAACTGGCAAAACAATATGTTTTCCTATCACTTTTATTATAAGGCTGATATTTGATTTATCATACATTCATTTTGTAAATTAAACTGGTACAAAGACAGAAAAGATCACACAAAAAGCACAAATAAAATAAATATTTCTGGGATATTTTATACAATGGGCATAATTTGTTTAGTATATTAATCATTCCTTATATTGCTTATTAAATTTATTTTGTAATACGAAATTTCTGATAATTTTACATCATGATTTTTCGCTATTTACTGAAGTAATTAAAGTCTTTTATCTCTATTTTTTAATTATTTATTTCAGAAAAACTATTATAACTGCAAAAAATCTAAACTACTTGAGAAGAGAAAGGCAAATAATATAATTGTGACTTTTGTTGAAAATTTAATGATTTCCTTTTCAAAATACATTAATCATTTTCAAAATAATACATTTTCAAAATAATATATTAATCATTCCTTATATTGCTCGTTAAAATGTGTTTGTGGTACGTAATTTCCGATCATTTTACATCATAGTTTTTTGCTATTTACTGAAGTAATTAACGCCTTTTATAGATATCTTTTTAAAAATTTATTTCAGAAAAACTATTAAAACTGCAAAAAAAAAATATATAAACTACTTGAGAAAAATAAAAAATATAATTGTGACTTTTGTTGAAAATTTAATGATTTTTTTTTTCAAAATAATACATTTACTAATTAACTTCTATTATATTGCATTTACAGTTAAAATATTAGAATGATAATTAAAATATAAAATGTTTACAATGAATTTCATATAAAAATGATTACAATGAAAATAAATATTCTTATATTAAATAGTAGGTATATAATTTTGTGTGTTTCGAAAGATGCTTTATGCATTTCATAACTATCACCAGTTGTCTTTATCTATA
Source organism: Pardosa pseudoannulata (assembly GCA_032207245.1). Classification (NCBI taxonomy): domain Eukaryota; kingdom Metazoa; phylum Arthropoda; class Arachnida; order Araneae; family Lycosidae; genus Pardosa; species Pardosa pseudoannulata. Next base: position 77,575,633 of record CM063503.1, read on the forward strand.
TTATCCTTATATATTACGTATCTATATAATATCAATATATTACGTATCTATATTGCATTTATAGGTAAAATATAACAATGCCAATTAAAATATAAAATGTTTACAATGAATTTTATATAAACATGATTACAATGAAAATAAATATTGTTATATTAAATAGTAGGTATATAGTTTTGTGTGTTTCGAAAGATGCTTTATGCATTTCATAACTATCACCACTTGGCTGTTTACGATTAAATAATGAATTTTCAGAAATAAGGCTGATGAGCATTAATAAAATTGTTATAACAGTACCCCAGATGCTAATCAGAAATTGCATTTTCTGATCTTGCATACCACAGAAACTTTAATATGCAAAACCAAGGCTGCAGCAATTTATTTTCTTTGATAATCTGTTCTCGCCCAGTTTCCCTCCGTTATTTGTATACGCACCCTCTACCTAGGAAGTGGGAATCTCGCAAACAGCGTCCAACGCACACGGGGTGCTCACGGAGGCTTTTTAATGACCCTCGGAGCCAAGTCATTACCCAATGAAACGTATCTATTTTTAAAGAACCTAGGAAACAGAATTGTTTGTACATGCAGATTAGAAAATTTGGGAGTGGTGGGCGAACACAGGTGATGTTTTGAAAGATTCATCTCAAGTTTATAATTCACAATTGAGATTCATTTCTAGAACAGATTTTTACCGTCTAAAGAATGGAAGGAAAGCGATGGAATATACGCAGGAAAATTATTTCCAGATAAGTATTTTGTTAATGACGTTTTCATTTATTTTGAGCTGAATAACGTGTTCGTTGGATTTTTTTTTTTTAATCTTTTATTTGAATAAACGAGAGGTTTCATTTTCTGCTAAAACGCCAGGTCATTTTTTTTACTGTCTTACTATTTAAAGGTAAGGGAATGGAAATTTTTCATAATGTTAATGTCGATTATTTTGGGGAAACAAAATTCAAGAACACCAAAAAGCAGATATCTGTAAATATGATCTCAACGTGACTTTTAGATTTATAAATGAAACTTTTGAACATATGACATTTGCAGACTTCATGACTGAGGCATGTGAGATTTTTTATTAAGTAAACCAAAGTTTTTTTTCGAAAATGATTAAACAATAAAGGGTTCAGTGTAATGTGCTTAAAAAAATACTCCCGGGTATGTTTTTTTTTAAATTGAAGTTAATGGAATGGAGATTTTTCATATCGTTAATGTCAATTATTTTGGGGAAACAAAATTCAAGAACACCAAAAATCAGATTTCTGTAAATATCATCTCAACGTGACTTTTAGATTTATAAATGAAACTTTTGAACATATGACATTTGAAGACTGCATGACTGAGGTATGTGAGACTTCACACTCAGTAAGTCAAATTTTTTTTTTTTCGAGAATGATTAAACAATAAAAAGGTTCAGTGTGATGTGCTTCAAAAAACCCAGATACTCCCTGGCATGTTTTTTAAAAAATTGAAATTAATGGACTGGAGATTTTTCATAGCGTTAATGTCAATTATTTTGGTGAAACAAAATTCAAGAACACCAAAACGCAGATTTCTGTAAATGTGATCTCAACCTGACTTTTAGGTTTATCAGTGAAACTTTTGAACATACGACATTTGCAGACTGCATGACTTAGTCATGGGCGACTTCTTATGCCAAAATTTTTTTTTCGGGAGTGATAAAACAATAAAGGGTTCAGTGTAATTTCCTTCAAAAATCCAAGACACTCCCGGAAATGATTTTTTAAAAACTGAATGGAATTAAGATTTTTCATAATTTTAATGTCGATTATTTTGGGGAAACAAAATTCAAGAACACCAAAAATCAGATTTCTGTAAATATGATCTTAACGTGACTTTTAGATTATAAATCTAAAAGTCTAAATTAAAAAAAGTCTAAAAGTTCAAAAATGAATGACATTTGCAGACTGCATGATTGAGGCATACAAGACTTCTTATTTAGTAAGCCAAATTTTTTTTCAAGAATGATAAAACAAAGGGTTCAGTGTGATGTGCTTTAAAAAACCAACATACTCCAGGGCAGGTTTTTTTACAGTAAAGTTAATGTAATGGAGATTTTTCATAGCGTTAATGTCGATTATTTTGGGGAAACAAAATTCAAGAACATGAAAAAACTGACTTTTATAAATAGAACTTCAACTTGACTAGTACACAAATAAACAAAACATTTGCAGAGAGTGAGTGCAATGACTAAAGCATAGGACTTTTTATCCATGCATCAAAATTTTCGTAGTTATGGGTTATCTAGTACGGGTTATTAAAGCATCCAAATAACAGTTTATTTCAAAATTTCACTAACAGTATAAACAATTTAGAAAATAAAGTAACACATTATTATGAAACAAACAATACATTCATTTAAATTTCATTATGAACTTAAGAGATATAATCTAAAGAAATAAAGAATTACATTTAGCGATTTATCTTTGGACAAACAGAAACTGAACAGTTTTTTTCCGGATCATTTAAAGAGAGCAAATGTAATGAAAAAAATTTTACTCTAGTGACAAATGTTAAATACTTTTACAAACGCTAAAGCTATTAGAGATAAAATAATACTGTCGTCTAAAAATCGGATGAAAAAAATTCAATTGAATTCGAAATGAAATACCTACGCCAAATAAAAATTGATAAAATAAGTAGATGCAAAAAGCAAGAAAATTGTATAATCTGTAAACACATTTTAAACTTTATCAAAGGAATTACTCGAAAGAATTTAATTATTTTAGCACGTAAATAAAAGAAAAATATATCAAATGTCACCTAAATAAAGTCGTCAAACGTAATTTAGTTTTAGAAAAATAAAAAGCTTTATCTCTATACGTCATTGTCCTCTGAATAATTTTGAACAGCCTAAAATATTCCTATGATTGACCTGCAGTTAAGATCCGGTTTATATATGAGAGGTATAGAGAGTTAGAGCTAGAGAGAGCTAGAGAGCCAGAGATATAGAGAGCTGGAGCTATAGAGAGCTGGAGCTATAGAGAGCTGGAGCTATAGAGAGCTGGAGCTATAGAGAGCTGGAGATATAGAGAGCTGGAGATATAGAGAGCTGGAGATATAGAGAGACAGAGAGACAGAGAAAGACACAGAGAGAGAAAGAGATAAAACAATTTAAAATATCCCCCCCCCCCCAAAAAAAAAAAAATTTACGATTCTTACGAGCATGTATTTAAAAATGCATTTGTTGGAAAATTCACACTTTATGAACGTCAACATTTCGTTTTGTCGATAAGCTTCTATCCTAAACGAGAACTTTAGGCTTATTTTAATGTAGTGTATTTACAAGAAAAGTCTAGATTTTAAACATGTAATTTCGAAAAATACGCCCTTTGTTTATCCAGGGTTAGACATGAGAAATTGAATAGTAGTCTTAATCCTTCATTACCTTCTCATCAAAATCCGATTCAAACAGTCTTACGCAAAGTAAGCATAAGCATGACATTCCTATATTTTACACACGTAATTTAGAATGAAAATGGCCCTTTATTAGTTTCCGAGAATTAGATTTGCAAATATAATTACAGTCTCAATTCTTCATTAGCTTCACACCCGATTAAAAAAGTCATACGCAAAGTACGCATATATATGATATGCCTAGATTCTAGACATGTAATTTCGGAAAAAGCAACCTTTAAGTTGCCAGAACTAAATTTTGAAAATTGAATTGCAGTCTTAGTACTTCATTCTAAAACTTGACTCAAAGTACGCATAGTCCGCTAAAATTACATTTTATATCGCCACACTCAGATCTGGGACGGCAGTCGCCGTACTTCTTTACAGCACTTCAATTTCCACAGAAGTAGCGTAGACGACCTAGCCATTCCCAAAGTGAGAACAGTGCTAGTCTCCATGATGATTATAATCTCTCAGTATTTGGGGGGGGGGGATAAGAATGACAGATGGTCGGTAAAAAGTGGCCCTGAATGGTTTGGTTTGGTGTGGAGCGCTACCGTCTAATCTTTTGCTACACGAGGGCTAATGAGACCGGCACCTGCTGTTTAATGTCGATACCGAACGGCTACGAATATCCGTGCCATAGTGGAACTCGAACTCTGGAACCGAAATTCAGCGCTTTAACCATTCGGCCATCGTTCGGCGTGGCCCTGATCGGAAGTACAGTCTAAAGAATTACTGATGAGATATCTTGAGAACGGCATTGAAAAATGGAAAGAATTGATAGTTAATGACTTTATTCTTGGGAAAAAGAAGGTAATTGCGCTATTTGGACTAAGGTTCTTTTTTCATTAGGATATGGTATTAGAGTTATAACTGGGAACATAATTTAGTTATTTCTTAGGATAATTCACTCACTTTTTCTTACACCACACGTGCTTGCACAAACGTGTGTCTTTCAGAAAAACAGAAAATATTAACTAACTGAATTTAATTTTAGCATTGCAAGGACGAACATTGGAATTGAGGAACTGGAATTTTTAAAAGAGTTGAATAGACACCAAACATGCGCTCTAAATAAATTCATTTTTAGACTCAATTTGAATGAAATTAATGCTTCAACGTAAGTTTTTCTAACTTATAGAACGAATATTGAGGTGGTAAGATCAGGCATTCTCGTATAAATCCCGTTTACTTCGCTTTTAAATTTTTACTATATTCTATTTCGAAGGCTTTAATTCTGTCCATATCGTATTCAAATTCAGGTAAATAAAAATCAAATCGTTGAAGAAACGGTCTATTAATATAGCTAACCAAATATGCTTTCAGATTTTTTATTGCATTTTGGCACAAACGTTTTATTATTCTGTCTAATACATCCATAAGAAGTTTAAGTAAATAAAACAAAATAAACTCGTTTAAATTCTTTCTATCATTGTATATATTGTGTTTAAACCAAAGAGGTTTATTAAAGTATACGATAAAGTTAAATGATCTACGAATAATAAGAAAAGGGCAAATATTTAGAACTGGTTAAACATGTTTTGCAGCCGTTATACCTAAATCTTGTTTATTTCCCCAGGGACATACTATCAGTTTTTTTAAACATTCCTGAATTTCTACGAACTCTTTTTAACATGATCTAGCTCAACTATTTACAGTAATTTAACCAGACTCATTTCTGAAAGAAAATTAGATTTAAATCCTTTAAAAGAAATGGAGTTATAATTTTGTAAATTTTATTCTAAGTGAAGTGCTGAAATGAGTGTTCTTGTCTACCCCAGTGAATTTAAGTTTACTTGAAACGAAAAGAAAAAAAAGTGCTGTTATAATTTTGTTATTAAAAAGCTGTAAAAATTTTGTTATTAGTTTTGTGATCTGATAATTTATAGTAAATTATAAATTATCAGAATAAATTCCTTTTATATTTCAGCTAATTTTTAGTAGCTTTTGGCATAAAATGTGTTTGGGTAAAAATTAAAAAGGATTATATTATTTTACTAAGATAAAATTGAAATCTTACTAATTAAAGTATTTTTCTATATAAAGAATATATATTGTTCCTTCGAGGTTTTTTAATCAACAATTTGTACATCCATGGGCTTAGTTTGGTTTGGGCTACTATAATCAGTTTTTTCCACTAATTAGTTAACTGAATTGGATACTTGTACTTGGTTATAATTGATTCACAGCTTTAAATACCTATGACATAAGTAGCATCAAAAGTCAATGTTGTTTTACATTCATGAGCAGCATTGTGAATAAATAATTAGAAAATAAATAATTAGTGATATGGTTTGATATCAAGCTTTAAGTAGAGTTTTTTTGTTGCACGAAAAGTTATTAGATTTAAAATTGCTGCTCAAATATTACTCTAAAGGGATACACAGAAAACGTGCAGGATAAATCTGCAACTCGGCTTCTACTATGGGTAGAACAGGTGGGAGAGAAGTATGAAGTCAGGAGCTAAAAAAAGGCAACATTTTCCTGTGGAGGATCAAAATTGATGGAATTCTCTAGTGTGGCAATATGATGATGTATATCTATTATGGTAGCGGTCCGTTTTATCAATTCTAGAAGGATACAACATTTCACGAAATTGGGAGATTCATGAATTCCAGTAGGGAAAAATGGCACCTTCGACAATCTTACGACACCCGGAATTTGAAATGAGATATCATAAATAATCATTTATATGTGATGATCGAACTGTTAAATCAGTGATGCAAGTACTTTACTCAAGTATGGCAAATTTATAGTCTCTTAATTAAAAAATTGACCTTTCATAATATAGTTTTGTGTGAAAAATATCAAGGGTTAAATAAAGTGATTACCCAAATTCTGAACCAGAACTTGTGTGGCTGTTAGTTGCGAGTTTAAAGAACTAGCTACTGGTTGAATTAGGGTTCGTGTAGCAAAAGGTTGACCTAACTACTTTTAAACAATATCTCAATATCACTCTTCATGGGTTGGTAGCTGAGAGAGAAGGTATGAAGCAATTAAAAAATTATGAGAGAGTGGATTCAATTAGTTTCCTTTTTGTCTAAATACCAATAGTTAATTACTTCCTACAGAACAAATAATTCTGGCAACAAAAAGTGTTGGGAATAGAAATAAGGAAATGTTCTTGAGCCTCTGAGCATCCCTCAATTCAAAATGAGAACCTTCGATTCAGTATATTATTCGCTTTCCAATAAGCTTCAAACCCGACATTACATAGAATAATCTATTGTTAATTCAAAACTACAAATCAATCAAATTCATCTTTACAACAGTCATCTTTAGTATGATGAATCTCTAACTTTTTTAACACTATCCATTACTTAGAGCTACGTCCAAAATGTATCTTAAACTTCACTTCCTCCCCTTGTCACTATTTTCAACCAGGCTTCTCCGATCTCACGTTGAAGGAGGAAAAACAATGAAAGATGACAACTTAACTTACAAGTTAACAACTATGAGTAACGGAGGAGAAAAAAACAACTCGGAGCATAGAAAGAGAGAAAACCCATACAAAAAGATGAATCCATATTCCACAAATCTCAATACATCGACTTAAATTTTATTAGATTTTATATTCGTACACAAATTTTTTAAGAGTTTGTTTTACTAGCGTTTGCATCTCCTAACTTTTTACTTTCATAAATATACAAACAATTACTATACTGAGCTATTTCAATTAAAATTAATCAGCAAACTTAATTTGCATAGAACTCAAATTTATTTTACGGAGATATTAACACATTGTATGCGGGACACGTACTAGTACGTTTTCTGGTTATTGATACTTGAGCACTGGTCACGTACTAGTACGGGTTAGTGTAACAACATGGTTTGTGGGTACAAAAATAACTATATACAGTAAAACGAAGCCGAATGTTCTTGTCTACTACATAGATTCTGGTATGTAAAAATGTTTATATATAACATAATTAAAAAAAATCAAAACTATATACTACTATTTCTATTTGATTTTTCATATTTATGATACGATTATAAATTTATCCACTAAAAATATATTTTGTGTTTACAAAAATCTTATGGTTGTTATTTATGTATTTCTATTTATATATTTGTTTATAGATTTCAATTTAAAATACGAAAAGTTGGTTAAAAAATTAAATAATTTTCGATCTATTGAGATTTAACTGAATAACTAAATTTACGCTCAAAACGCCTGCTCCCGGTACTATTCCGCTGCGAAATGTACCAGAAGACAATGTGGTAACAATATATCATTCAATGGTTTACTCATCCATTTCCAAAACAGAAATAAAGAAAAAATATTAAATCACATTTCAAAGCAATTGTTATAGATCTACTTAATTCTATAAAGTTCAATACGGGTGATGGTTGTATAGTGTAGTGTTCGATCCCTGGTATAATCTGTTCTGTGAATTGGTGTGGAATATTACTTGCATCCTCTCATATAAGAAAGTGGATCTTGCTACCAATAAAGGACAACAAAGCTGTAATCCTCCTCCTTAACATATTCCTTAACTCCTTAACACATAGGAATGAATTTTCTTTTTTGGTGAAGGTAGACAGCGATCCAACAAACAACCCACCAAATATTCCAGTACCTTTTATTAATGATAACTTTGTTTTTTGGACTAACATTTTATAACTTCAAGTCTTGTACTTGGATTTATTTTTCAGTAGGTATAGCCTCTTAACACATTGTGTGCGGGTACATTTCTCAGCGGAATTGTACCGGGAGCTGGAGTTTTGCACGTAAATTTAGTTATTCAGTTAAATCTCAATAGATCCTCCAAAATTATTTAATTTTTTAACCAACTTTTCGTATTTTATATTGAAATATATAAATAACAACCATAAGATTTTTGTAAACAAAAAATATATTTTTAGTGGATAAATTTATAATAGTATCGTAAATATGAAAAAAATAGAAATAGTATATTCTTTTGATATTTTCGAATTATGTTATATATAAACATTTTTACATTATAAAAAAATGAAAAGAGCAAACATAAAACTAATAATGTTTTACTATGTGGTTACGTTCAAAGCATTTTCCTCTATGAAGAGGTACACGGCAAAACCTGTACTAGTACATGATAAGCGCTCAAGTATCAATCGTCAGAAAATATACTAGTATGTATCCCGCATACAATGTGTTAAACAGTTGCAAATGTGTACTGTTCCTTCTGCGTGGCCAGTGCGGTGAAGGGATCCACAATCTTGGTTAGTCCAGGGAAAATAGAAAAAAATACTAGACTCCAGGTATTGGAATTGCGAAAACACTAAACGACCATTGTTCTATTTACTGAGAGCAAATTTTGCGAAGACAATAATTTTAGAAAAAAAAAATAGCAACACTTTAACACTTTAAAATCTTTTTTATACATCTGATTTATATAATAATTTTATTAATGACTATTTCCCGATCCCAATTTTATTTTAACCTTAAAAAAATAATAAACTGCAGCCTGAAACATAAGGCTGATTTCGAAGGTAAAGAACGTAAGCTTTTGACATTCAAATAATATTCTAAACTCCATTTGCAATCAATTTTAATTGCAACAGCTAATCAGATTGCCATGATATTTCTCACTACATCTGTCAGCACGTATTCGGCGAGCTCATTTGAAAAAAAAGCTTAATTTTCTTTTTCAATCCAACAGTTCAAATATTATTATCCATTTTTACACGATTTCTTGCTCAATGAGCTCTAAAGAAGCACACGTCTGAAGAGATTGCTTTCCAGCAATTATTTATTCTCGATATTTAAGAGAAGCATTTTTTCCCTCTCCCTCTATTCTCTATAATTTACAACTTAGCTCTCGTGCCTTGAGACAAAGCTCTAAACTCTCAGTAAAATCCAAATGCACGATAAAATTCAGACCCCACTTTTCAGAAGCAGCACAAAAGAGCGACTGGTTTCTCTTTTATTTAGCTAGTTTATTAACAACACGGTTCACGTATTTCTATCATCGCAATAATTGCGCAAATACAGGAACGGCCATTAAGTGTCATTGGCCATAAATTTTCCTATTATTTTCTCTTGTCTCCTTTCCTAATGGAGGGAACAATTAGTCCTTTCCTTTGGTTACTGTGGTTCAAACGAGTTCTGTTCTTGACTTGCGAACGCATTAACATTTGCATGGTTTTCTCCTTCCACCATTACGAAAAGGGTGTGATAGGGGATCACTTCAGGGGAGACTAATTCTCATAAATCTGGGGGTTTCTTTTTATTTCCCATTTTCTTTTAACTTTTCTGAATTAAGCTTCGATGAGGGGTGGTTACCAGCTTTATTTTCGAATTTCCAGGGTACGTGAAAGGGGAAGGGGTAAAAGTTGCGCCCCAGAATAGAAGACCGGATTAAACCCCTTTGGTGCCTTAAACGTATTTCCTGCTCTCTCTCCCCCACAAGAAATAGTGAGCACAAAAAAATGTAAAGAAATAAAACTAAATAATGTGAAAGGCTAAAACAAATTGTAATAACAAGTAAAAAAATAATACATGTAAAGGATTTTCACTAAAAACAGTACAAACTTTAAATGAATACTAAAATTGTTGTGTTGTCATACACCCTAAGATCATTGGCTATACTTTGTAAAAATATAAAAGTAATATATTTTTCTTTACGTATTTGACCCTGCATATATTTGTTATATATCAAAATTATTACATCCAAATTAGCTATCTAAAATTCTTCCTTTTCCCCCTTTTATTTTTAATATCGAATATCTTAGGCATAAAATGTTAGATATAAGATTAGTGTTCTCCAACTAAAATTCTTTTTACCCGCCTCTGGAAACAAACGCTGGAATAAATGATAACTTTCAGTGGCCTGGTCACATTTTTCAGCTGTCCCAGGAAAAGGGTTTCGCTTCTCCAATAGCTGCCTGTGGGGTTTTTGAACTAGCTTAAATGATCAAGGTTCACTCTTGACTCTCAAAAACCACTGAATAATCACTAGTCTTTTGGGTGGGAACAAAATCAAGTTATCTCTCACTATGGAATGCAAAAGCATTAAAAGATGGATTTTTCTTGTATCATTCGATTCAAAGCTCTTGCTTTGTGATGACTGTCAGTTCTTCCATTTTTTAATACTCAATAAATTTAAATTCCACAAATTTGGACTTCACTTTCTTTAATAGCTGCATGACTGCACTACGATTAGGAATTATTAATGCTCAGTAAGCTCAGACAGTTTTATATAACAAGGGCTAATCATCAGTGTAATCGGTGAAAGGTTTTCTAAGCTGGTTACACATATATATATATATATATATATATATATATATATATATATATATATAATTTATTTTTTACAATTACTACAGCCGTATCCTACCCACAATGCAGTTCTAATAAAATATAAACAGACATATATACGCTACATACTGCTTTTTAACTTCTTTCAAAAAGGGACTCTGGCATTAATAGAATATAACGTTCTAATAAAAATTTGAATGTAGTATATATGTACTATAACGAAATACACATTTGTAAAAACTGCAATTTAGATAATCCTTATTGCTCATCATAAAAAGGTATAAAATTAATTGAAGTTTGGAATCCAAAGTATTAAAAGTTTTTATTTTTTAAAACAAATAATAAGAAAACAGAATAACAAAAATAAAAGATATTAGAGTTGTATTTTTTCTTAATGAATTTTATAAACCTGCTTATCCCACCACTATAATAATAGCGTTAAGTTATCTGTCCGTATGTCATCGAATTTATGAAACTAATGTAGCGGGAATGGATAGAGGCATCCATATTTGATTCTTCATGACTTAGGGTTAGCAAAGTTCGAAATCCACCCTTCCCCCTCTTTTCTAACATTTAATGCCATTATTTCAAGCCCTATTTTCTCGAGTTAAGAGATTAGGCTATTAAATTTATCAATTTGTCACATAATAAATAGGTAAAAATAACTTTTTTCTAGCATTATGACGTCATTCCTTATTTCTTATTTTAAATTATTTAAATATCGTCTGAATTATTTTTTAATCCGTTTTATCACTGAACTTTATAGATATTACTTAAACAATTTTCTTTTATATTTAGCTTAAATAATAGATTAGGTACGTATGTGATAACTTTAAATTTAATCATCGATTTTTTATCAATGAAAATTCTATCATTGGTATTAACAACAAACTCTATCTACCTACAGGGTATAGTGGAAATGACAGTTTGATTCCTTTATTTGCATTAATTACCTTGGCAAAAAAAAAAAAAAATGGGAAGAACTTTCCGATAATTTTGACGTAGCTAAGAAAACTTTGAATTATCTTTCTATATGAATTCAACGTGATTCTAAACTGCATTCACAGCATCGGAAAACTTTAGAGGAGTATGAAGATAAACAAATTATTGAGCGTGTACCAGATAATTCTCAGCCAAAAAACAAACCATTTTTTTTACCTGCCTTATAGGGTACTTTACAGTTCTGAAATATTAAAAATTTTACTGATCCCGTCAGAGGATGGGCTATATGCTAGTTAAATATAAAGGCTCTTAAAACTTGTTTTCGGACGAAGATGACGAATACTACTGAGTCGAGAGTGCTGAAACCTACTCAATATCAAGGTCATATCATTATTTTTACGTATGGGTTCGTGATCGTAACTTAAGTATAACGAAATACATATTTGTAAAAATTGCAAATCAGATGATTACTATTATTTCCCATCATAAAAAACGTATTAAATTAACTGAAGTTGCGAATCCATAATATTTAAAGTTTGTGTTTTCTAAAAAAATATATAAGAAAAGAGAATAGCAAAAACAAAAGATATTATATATCTATTGTTTAATGAATTTTATAAACCTGCTTACCCCATCTGGTAACGAATCTCCCCATCGATGGGCAAGTTACTGCAATATACACCTGTATACATTAGTTTTAACTGATTAAATTTGAATTTATTTAATAAACTTTATGCAATTTCAATAATTGAAGTCTTTGTTTGTGTTACTAAAAAAATCCTAAATTGCTATTTTAAAATTAGTATCATATACTGCAACTACTAAATCTACTCCTACCTTTATACTACAAATTACTTGAAAAAACTATTTTGGTACTTTTTGGTATTGCGTTACTGTTTAGTTAGTTAGCTGTGTGTGTGTGCGTGTTTGAGTACTGAGAAGGATAAGTGGGAGAGGAAGTTTATGCAGTTCCACTTACTCTTAATCCTAACATTGCTAATCCTACGCATTAAGCGGATTTCTTGAACACTAGGCAGCAGAACAATTCTGTTTGTTTTGCTTAATCTCGACTAATCTCTGCTGACCTCTTTTCCTAATGAGTTGAGGTCAACAGCATCATTATTTTTAGATGGTGCAAATTTATAGGGAAATCTATCCTTTGATTTATGTTTCTCTAGAGGAAGAAAGCGGTCTTATCTGAAGTACCTGTGTGTTTCCCTCCATCAAAACGGAAGGAGAAATGCTTATTAAAGATACTTGGAATGTTTTCAAGAATATGGAAATAAAATTTGTTAAAATTATCTCAACTGAGTTCTACATATGTGAAAGGGAATGCACGTTACTCAACTTACATGTTTATATGCTTTTAATAACCTAATTTGAAAAATATTTTGAACACACATTTACTCTTGGTTTTTGTATTATTTTATACCCCAACACACTATGTTATTCATTTTAATTTGTAATACAGAGAGTAAACTTTCTAAAGCATACTTTAACTTTTTTTATTAGCTGAAGCACTGACTTTACAACACTCACTGTTCGTACAAATACTTCACTGTAATATAATCTCTCCATCATAATTCTTTCAATCTTATTTATAATACTGTTTTTCATTGGGTTTTTTTTAAGTATCAGTCAGATTTATTAGAATATGAGATGTATCCCATAAAAAAACTGAAGAGTAAGAAGTTATAATTTTGAGAAGCTTTCAATAACCATACATACTTTAAGATTTTTTTTCACTATCTGAAACACAGATCTGGAAGAAAAATAATTTTTTAATCTTAAATAAAAAAAAAATATGTAGGTATTTTTATAACGGAGTATGCAATGAAAATTGCAATAAACTGAATTTCTCTAAAAACATTAACTTTTGAACTGGATATTTCAGATATTTACACGTTGTGTGCGGGTACATTTAGCAGCAGAATTGTACCGGAAGCGGGCGTGTTGCGCGTAAATTTAGTTATGCAGTTAGATCTCAATAGATAGAAAATTATTTAATTTTTTTAACCAACTTTTCGTATTTTATATTGAAATATATAAACAAATATATAAACAGAAATATATAAATAACAACCATAAGATTTTTGTAAACAAAAATATATTTTTTAGTGGATAAATTTATAATAGTATCGTAAATATGAAAAATCAAATAGAAACAGTAGTATATAGTTTTAATTTTTTCCCGTTCTGTGGTTATACATCGAATGATGTAAAAACTACTTTTCATTTGTCTAAACTTTTCCAGAATCTATGTAGTAGACAAGTATATTCGGCTACGTTTTCCTGTTTATGCCGTTATTTTTGTACCTACAAACAAATCATGTTGTTACACTAACCCGTACTAGTACGTGATCCGCGCTCAAGTATCAACATCAGAAAAGTACCAGAACTTGTCCCGCATAATTACGAGATCTTACATCAATACGTTTAAATAATGTAATAGGATATTTTAACCCTCTAAAATTATTATCATGGAAAATTCCTATTCCCTCTAATTTAAGGATAGTAGTTTTACTCTTAAAGAAATATCCAACGAAGTAGAAAAATATTTTGAAATGACTAACTTTCACTTCATAAAAAAGTTCGTAAACACAGATGATTGCAGAGTAATGCAATTACATTTGTTTACTAAAAAGGGAAATCTTATTTACTACACAATGGCAAATAATAGAATTTATATAATGAAATTAAAAAAAGTACAAAAGGCAAGTTAAAGAATCTAAAATCATAAAATGATTTTGTTTGTTTATTTATAGCAGCCGCTGATCTTTAAGATTATTATTTTGTAGTAACACTTCATTTACTTCCACCTGATTATTTTGAAACTGGAGATTTATGGCATATAAACTATTTAAAACATATAAAAGAAAAAATATTTTTAGAAATGTTTGTAAATAAAACATGGGGACATTTACACATACGTGAATAAATCTTAGAGAAAAATATGAAAGCTCAACACATACAGTAAAACAAGAAGCTTGTACAAGCTCATACATCCACTTACACCTTAACGTAATCAGTAAATCATACCATAATATAATACAGTGTGCGTTTTTATCATTTAGGATCAGAGAGAAGATTCTAATAAAAGATGGCGTAAGCAATTGCAATATACAAGAAATTTATAAGATATAGTAGCTGTAAAACACAGGCAAAATGGAAAATTTTGAACCATAATTTACAACATAGTTCTATGATTTATAAGCTGTAATAATTTCATCAAAGAATATGTAGAAAGATCTATAAGCAAATCCACCCCTTCCTACTTTTTTGAAAGTTTAATGCCATTATTTCAAGCCTTATTTTCCCCGATTAAGTGCAGGCGATTAAATTTATCAATTTATTACATAATGAATGTAAAAATAGTATTTTTTTCTTAGCGACATGACGCCATTCTTCTCATTTAATCATTCCTTATTTTAAATTATTTAAATATTGTCTGCATTATTTTCATACGTTTTATCCCTGAACTTAGATATTACGCAAATAATTTTCTTTTTAATTTGGCTTAAATAATATATTATGCCCATATGTGATAATTTAAAATTTAATAATCGATTATTTTTTGTAGCAAGATAATTCTTAGCCAAAACACAAATCATTCTTTTTATCTGCCTCATAGGGTACTTTACAATTCTGTAATATTAAAAATTGTACTGATCCCGTCATATGACGGGCTATATGCTAGATAACTTATATTCTACAGAAATGACTATGGCATAAATGACTCTTCACAAGTTTATTTTACAAACTTACGGTTATTTTTCATTTCTATCGAATCTTCAGAAAATTGAAAGAGAAAGTTTAATAGCATACGTCCTACTACAATTATAAACAAAGACTTATTGATAACAAACTTTCTTAAAGAGTCCCGTGACGTATTTTTCGAAGAAAACTAACGATCCCAGTAACAAACGAGTATTTGAGAGACCCCCCCACGTTGCACTACCCCGGGTGTCACCGTAGAGACAGAAAAAATTCCCCCTTTCTTTACTTCACAATTAGTATACGCGACGGGTGCACAATCAGGCGAAGGAATTCATTTTGGGATGTTACAAGGAATATATTAAAGACAACGAAATAGGTAAAAGTCTTTGTTCAGAAAGGGTACTGTGCCACCTCCTGCAGAGAGATTTTCGCTAGATACTTATGCAATCGGGTGAATTTAAGAGGGCTTCACGCTGATTTCGCTTGCGGCTGGGAGATTTTTTTTTCGAGAGAATAGAAAAAGGTTTTTGTATACAAATAATTTACTTGTAGAAGATTCAATTTGCCAAATCGCCGGGGGAATCCGTGGCTGGTCCATTGCGTAATTCAGTTGAATTCAATTTGCTAGTACAATGACCCCATTTACAAACAAATTATAGTATAAGTAGACATTAGAATAAAAATTCCATGCTTTAACTTATTCTTTCTATGTGTATTTTTGATAATACGAGGATGTTTTTGTTTTCAATAATATTGTTTTGAAAAAATTGATTAAAAAAATAAAAGGTTACTGTGAAATGGGGAAAACTTACTACCCCAAAAATGTTTTTAAAGGTTTTTTTTTCACTCAAAAAAGTAAATAGATAACTTCATATTTTAATATAACGATAAAACATTTGATATCGAGCTTTATGCTCAACATTTTGCTCCACGCGGGGTAATATTTAGACCAGACTTAGTTTGATTTGGAGTACTATGGTAAATTTTTTTGCTACACCAGGGTTAATCAGACCACATTTGGTTTGATGCGTTATAGTTTACTTTTTAGCTACCCGAAGGATAATGAGTTCAGAACTAATTACAGTTGCGTCAAATGTCTGCAGACAGCCATACCAATCTCTGGGATTCGAACCCTGAACTCTGGAACTGAAATGCCTTTGCTTCCCTGAGCCTATAGGTTCTCAACGAGTGAGGTACAGTACCCCCAGTTGGCACTGAAGCCTTCCATAGGGGCTTTGAGCCAGTCTAAGGGTGCCTAGTATATGGCAGTACATATAGCTAAATATGAATAATTTAGTCAAATAGTTTTATCTTAATGATGCGGTATTTTTCAATTATAAATTTCGGGCCGGTTTTGTCTCGACCTTTGTGCTTATATTAAAGAATCAAGTTAGTGACTACCTGTATCAATTTCCTTAACCTTAAATTTTTAAATCTTTTAACTTACATCCAGTTTGATTTTACTACTCACATCGGACTAATGCAGCGGGAACTGTCTCATTGTAAGCCCTTCGAAAGGCCTAATTCCGAGAATACAACATAAAAGCAGTTAAGCATAAAAAGGTTAAGCATTTATAACTATACATTGATAATTGTGACAATGATAAACAACAAAATACTGAATAAATTTATATTTACTAAAAATCAGTGCGATGTTTTTCTCGGTTAAAAATTTTAAATATTCCGACGAAGACTGCAAAGTTTTATAAAGGCGGGCACATGAGATTCACGGGATTTTGTTTGGCCCACCCTGCACTAGATAATGCTTTACATTCCTCTTCAAACACTGCATTATAATGTCCTCATTTACCCAATTAGGTACAATGTATTAGACAACAAGAACCATATTCAAATATGTTCAAATATTTTTGTCATAATTAGTCAAAATTACATGATAAACTTAAAAAATATTTGAAACATGAAATTTAAAAATAATCAGTTTTTAAAATTATTTAATTTTCTCTCTATTAATACTCTCTAAAGGAGAATAATAGTGGGTAAAAGAATGTTTAAAAACACTTAAATGGAATAACTTGATAGATAAAATTATATCACGAGTATTAAATTTAAAATATTTATAAATATAAGAATGATTTCAAATACATAAAAAGTTACATAAAAGTTTACAGTTAATTTAATCGATTTCAAAAACTTCTGATTACATTAATAGTTTCTCTTACACACATATATTGCTTATTAAGTAAGGGAAAATCAAGTAAATTAAAGGGCAAGAAACATTTAAAAAATTAATAAGTTTGTAAAATAGGAGAAAAAATTAATCCATTGTACTCCAATGTCGAGTCTTCTCTCAACTTCATTTTTTTTTTTATTTTAACAGCAAGTACAACGTCAAGTTGAGTCACAACATGGGTTTTAAATTTAAGAATTATCATTCACACTTGTTTAAATAAAAATTATTTGTCGGCAGTTCATTGATATAGTTCAAATATTAATTTGAACCAGGCTACAGAGAATGATGAAAATTACTTTAATGCGCAAAGGGTTAAAAATCAAAAAATATATTAAATATAAAAAAAAAAAAATTTTAAAAGTGAATTGTTAAAATAAAGTATGTGTTTAACTTTTTTATAAAAGTGACAGAATTTAGTTACAGCTTAACACATTGTATGCGGGGCACGTACTAGTACGTTTTCTGACGATTGATACTTGAGCGCGGGTCACGTACTAGTACGGGTTAGTGTAACAACATGGTTTGTTTGTGGGTACAAAAATAACGGTATATACAGGAAAACGGAGCCCGAATGTTCTTGTCTACTACGTAGATTCTGGAAAAATTTAGACGTTGTATACAATTCCACAAAGACGAAAAAATTAAATATAAATTTTTTTTATTGATATTGCATTGGAATGGGCAACTGATCAATTACCTGAAACTAACATTTCAGATCCATTCCACATCTAATACACAAAGGTCACCTAAATATGACCCTCCTGGAAGATTATCATTGGATATGCGGAAACATTTTAGAGAAAATTATTACTACTGGGATGAAGAAAAATCCACAAAGACAATGTCGTTTGTGTGCTGAGAAAAAAGTGCAGATTGAAACATCTGACATATGCAAGTTTTGCCGTGTACCTCTTCATAGAAGAAAATGCTTTGAACGTTTCCACACTGTAAAACACTGCTAGTTTTATGATTGCTCTTTTCATTTTTTTATAATGTAAAAATGTTTATATATAACATAATTTGAAAAAATTAAAACTATATACTACTATTTCTATTTGATTTTTCATATTTACGATACTATTATAAATTTATTCACTAAAAATATATTTTTGTTTACAAAAATCTTATGGTTGTTATTTATATATTTGTTTATATATTTCAATATAAAATACAAAAAGTTGGTTAAAAAATTAAATAATTTTCGATCTATTGAGATTTAACTAAATAACTAAATTTACGCACAAAACGCCCACTCCCGGTACAATTCAGCTGCGAAATGTACCCGCACACGTGTTAATTTATTTTTGTTATGAAGGTTAATATTTCTAAAACTAAGTTAATGATTTTTTTGGCTACAACATTGTTTTTAACACACCTGCACTTTTTATTAAAATAAATGTTATGTAACAGTTAAAATTACAGCATAGTGATACTGCTATTTTAAACGCTTTCTTTTCCCTGTACCAAGACTAAGAAATCGAAACCGAGAACTGAGAAAAGTAAAGATTATATGGAAGTAATTGTCCTTGGATTACTCCTAATGCCTAAATTTGTAATAGACAGTGGCAATCCCGAAACCTCACCCTGAACCTCGTCCATCATTTCAGAAAAAAAAAAAATACAGGGCTAGCTCCAAAAATAGAACAAATCAAAGGTTTTGCTGATAAGCCTCTTTCATTTTAGTTCCACTATTCTTCTGTTTGCTCACAATCGCTTAGCTTTTGTTATCATGAATAGGAGCAAAATAACTGTTCAGAATAGAAATGGCTACAGAATATATAAAAGGAAGATAACATTTCAGAAAGTTGTAATGTCGCATTCTTCTAGAAGCTCTCTGAAGGAGAATAATACTGCGTAAAAGAATGTTTAAAATCCTTAAAAGGAATAACTTGGTTCGATTAAATTATGTCGCGAGTATTGAATTTAAAATATTTATAAATATAGGATTGACTTCAAATTGTTTTAGTATTTAATGCATCGATAATATTATTAAGATTCATAAAAAAAAAATTTGGGCTTTGAAAGGGTTATTGATGGTTAATTCCTACGATGATTATCAAATAGACTGGTCTCTCGTGTTAAGAATCATGAAAAGAGAGAATATTATTGAATAAAATATATACAGATATTTTAGAAATGCATTGAGTGAAATTCCCATAGAAACCTAATTTCTGGCCTCCATTTAAGTATATTATCCATATCTCTTCATATACATGCTTATATTATTAGGTTTGGACTGCAACGGTCTGTTTTTCTACAACACGAGGGCTAATGGGACAGGGAACTACTGTATAAAGCCGATTACGAACGACTGCAAACATCACTACACATGGTTTCTTGAGACTTATTAATTTAATGAGTACGATGGCGCTCGTACGTTATCGACAATATTTTTTATACCGTTAATACAGGTAGCGACTCCCATTCAAACATAGTCGTCTAAATGTTGATCAGTGAATCTATGCACTTATTTTACAAAAACAACACTGAAAAAAAGAAGCCTGGAACATAGAGCTGAAAAATGCCTGCATTATTAGACGAACTTAAATTAAAACCGAGTATTTTGCGTAGAAACAATTGTCCGAATGTGCTTGAAGATATCGATATTACAGGTCAAGAAAATTTTTTAAGTCATCTCTCTCTGCTCAGTGGAATAATTTGTCAGCCCAGGTTAGTCAAACAGACCATGACATCGTAATCCACCGAAAAATATCTCACGGGCTACGACAAACATTTGCGTATCTCTGATGTAAGTCATGTGTTTTATAAGTAGATTCAAATTTTTAGGGAGGCTCTACATGAATGACAGGGAAACAGGGCATGCCTTAAGTGGTAAACAATGTGACTATGTATGGAAACAAAATTTAGGTTAAACAGCTTCAACTCGAGCGCAATAAATCAACACAAACCACAAAAACGCATTTCGACTATTTGAATATAGAAAAAAAAAAATGATTATTCGTAAAAATCAAATGCAATAGGGATTGGCAGGCTTCTGGGCACTCCCTTAAGCCCTCTACTCACAATGTAGATGCACTATACCGTAGGCTTTCAGACCGATCTAAACCTGATGCTCTATATAAGTCACACTTTAACACTTACATTGTTATCAATGTTGGCCGGTATAGTTCGAGAACCTGAACAAGTTCCAGGGCGACAAGACGAACGATGGCCGAATGGTTAGGGTGCTGGCCTTCGGAACCGGAGTTCGTGGGTTCGAATCCCAATGTGGCATGGATATTCGTAGCAGTTCGGATTCGGCTTTAAGCTGTAGGTCCCGGTCTCATTAGCCCTCGTGTTACAAAAAAGTAGACCATATCACTCCAAACCAAACCAAAAACGAAATCCAGGGCGGCAAATTTTAAAGGCGATATTTTGACTCGAACTTGTGAAATACATTTTTCATTAGAGAAAAATTCTTTAAGCATATTCGACAAAATACAACTCTATATGGTTTAGGTGTTTGGAAAATATGTCAGATAAAAAATTATCGAAAATAATTATCTGAAAGGCAGACCTGTACATGTAAAAGTTTTGAGGATTCGAGTATATACTTTTTAAGGAAAGATTGTGCTGTTTTTTTTTATTTTATTGCTTTTAAACACATTGTGTGCTGGTACATTTTGCAGTAGAATTGTACCGGGAGCTGGCGTTTTACGCGTAAATTTAGTTATTCAGTTAAATATCAACAGATCGAAAATTATTTAATTTTTTAACCAACTTTTCGTGTTTTATATTGAAATATATAAACAGATATATAGACAAATAAATATTTATACAAATATATTTATAATACATATATATATATATATATATATATATCATTTTCGCAAGGATAAATAAAAAGTTAATTTTAAATCTAAATTGATTTTTTTTAATCAACCTTCCCGTTCTGTGGTTCCGCATTGACTGATGTAAAAACTAGTTTTTATTTGTCTAAATTTTTCCAGAATCTATGTAATAGACAAGAACATTCGGCTTCGTTTTCCTGTATATACTGTTATTTTTGTACCCACAAACAAACCATGTTGTTACACTAACCCGTACTAGTACGTGACACGCTCTCAAGTATCAATCGTCATAAAACGTATTAACACGTGTCCCGCATACAATGTGTTAATAAATATATTTTATAATTTTACTTTTGTTTACAAGGACCATTCAATTTTAAAAAGTTTGTCTTTATGAGAAGTTTACTTTTTTTATTATTAATTTTAATTTCGAGTTAAAGGGAGGAGTGGTATTTTATATTTTTGTCCGGGGTTGAAAAAACTATTATAGCACCAAATTTACTATCATACATAAGAGTTACTCCAGAGTATTCCTATAATCTCTCTTCCTGAAAGAAATATTCTATCTTCAACTAGAATCATTCTACAAAGGATTGTAATGTTCAAATTATTAGAAAACGTATCTCTTGTGGTTGTTTAGAAATAAAGTATTAGGAATAAAAATTTCGTGAGAAAGTACATGCACTTTTATAAAATAGTATTCCAAACTGTACATTTTTTTCTAGAAATAAAATTCTTTATAAAAAAGCAATAATATATAGTTCTATGGGGCATACGTGTTGAAGTATACGAAAAGTAGCCTAATGTTTGAAAAATAAGAGCTTCGCTAATTTTCTTTTTAGAAAGAGAGAGCATAAAAATATAAAGTAATTTTTTTCTCGAGTGCAAAGTTAAAGACATTTTTTACCTCAAAATTTCCAGAATAAAGTTAATAAATATGTTTTAATTAACTCAGTACTTGATAAACATTGAAATATTAACATATTTAATTTTGTTACAGATAACAGTAATATTACTCCTATTTTTCTAAAACAAAGTTAAACCGTTGATAATTATACTTTTATTTAAGTGACAAGTTTAGAGACAATTGTATGCAATTATATAAATTTATGTCACATTTTTTAAAAGTAAATCTAAGTGATGGCTTTCACTTTACTCTGGAATGTAAATGGAAAATATTTCGATCTAAAGAAAGGAAATTACTTTGGTGTAAACTTTTCATTAATTTTTCTGTTAAGATGAAGCATTTCGGGACATATTCATTGCAACTAATTGTTGGTTTAAAGCTCAATTCTCGATAATTTACTACTTCAAGATTAATTAAAAAGGGAAATGCTAATTGGAGATGATTCTGAATAAGTATAAACATGCATGTCTGGGGTGGTAGCCGAACCAATGGACTTGGGTAATAAAAAGCAAACACCCTACGTTTTAAGACAGCATCCGGCTAAATCATTCGGTTACTTTAGAGGAAAACTAAGTACTTTTTTGATGTGTGTTAATGTTATTGAGGTATGCAATATATTTTTTTACGTGAAACTATTATTCCAATGTTATTTAAAATTAAAATTACAAATCTAATTTTTATTTACTAAATTAATTTAAATTTAATGCATTTTTAATTTAAATTTATTTATTTAAATTAAAAATGCATTAAATTTAAATAAATTAAAAATGCATTAAATTTAAATAAATTAAAAATGCATTAAACTTAAATAAATTAAAAATGCATTAAACTTAAATAAATTAAAAATGCATTAAACTTAAATAAATTAAAAATGCATTAAACTTAAATAAATTAAAAATGCATTAAACTTAAATAAATTAAAAATGCATTAAACTTAAATAAATTAAAAATGCATTAAACTTAAATAAATTAAAAATGCATTAAATTTAAATAAATTAAAAATGCATTAAATTTAAATAAATTAAAAATGCATTAAATTTAAATAAATTAAAAATGCATTAAATTTAAATAAATTAAAAATGCATTAAATTTAAATAAATTAAAAATGCATTAAATTTAAATAAATTAAAAATGCATTAAATTTAAATAAATTAAAAATGCATTAAATTTAAATAAATTAAAAATGCATTAAATTTAAATAAATTAAAAATGCATTAAATTTAAATAAATTAAAAATGCATTAAATTTAAATAAATTCAAATAAATTTAAAATAAATTTAAACAAATTAAACTTTAACTTACAAAGAATAGTTTTTATGTTTAAATTAAATTTGAATAAATAATTTAAATTTAGTTTTAGCTGAATTATACAACTTTCATCCAAAATTAGCAGTATGTATCGCCTACGTTCAAAAAAAAAAAAAAAAAAAAATAGCAGTATAAAGATTCTTAAAAAATACTGAAACTGATTAAATATTTTGGACGAAAAGATTTAGAAAATATAGATATAAATTAATCTTTTCTTAATCACACATTTCATGACAGTATCAAACTGCCAGTAAATATGATTTTCATGTATGATATAGATATGACAAAAGTTGAGACTAAATTATGCCAAATTTAGGGCTCATTGGTACAAAATTGCGTCAATTGTTCAGTTTCGCTTTAAATGAACTTCAAAACAATTTACTAAAATTACTATTTCTGTTTGGGAGAATTTAAAATCATATCTATTAATAGCAATGCAGGGAACTATACGAGAGAGATGAAAACGAAAATTTATAATTATATGGATCATTTTTATCACTATGCATCGCTGTAAGACAAGAATTTTTTAGTAAAGTTATCTTGAGGGTAAAAAAGAATGCCAACATATATTTTTAACAAAAACAGAGAGAAAATGGAGAAAAAACATATGCAATAAATTTCTCAGTAAAAGATATATATTCTGGAAAAACATGTTCACGAACACCCTGTAGTCTGGAACGTTTGTTCTTATCGGGAGTGAATTTATTTGGCGCCAAGTCTCTTCCCACAAAGATGTATATATTCCTAAAAATAAAGATGAAACATTTCCTAGGTTCACGCCTTTTTACCAATCCTTACTTCTTTTCATTCGCGGAATATCTTCGTGAGCTTTTGAAACTATATTGTTACTGGCGTTGGCACACAAATATTGTTCGTAAAACATTCCTTTTTTTCCCCAGAAAGCTTCAAGACAAATACATTTAAGTCAAGAATAGAAAGAATTTACTGCGTTTCTTTAACAACAGATAACTGCATAATCCCGGGTTTTATAAAAGTAACAGAGTTCAGGATGTTGTAGAAGATTTTAGTTGTTAAATGCATTGTTACTTTAGTTATATAATCATTAAACAGTACATAAGATTATTTAATAAATTTGTAATACGTTATGAATCCTACTTTTGACTCTTTGCTAAACAATGACCGACTAGACAGATTTGGTTTGCAACTCTTAGATTGTGCAGTGGTAGACTAAATCAAACAATCTACTTCAAGTCTATTCAAAATAGATAAGAATAATCCCTTACCATCCAACTATTTTTAAATAATTAACACCAAAAGGTTACTATTAGTTTTCTGACTGGTTTAAGATTACCTTTCAAAAGCTTTCCATCAAAGTGATTATCATGTCTTATATTTTCAATCACAATGAGTGCATTTAAGCACTCATTGTGAAGCATGAATATCCAAATATGCTGTTTGAAATATCAAGATTCAAACTATGGGTTTCTTAAGTTATAAAGTTGTTAATTATGTTGTAAATTTATGTTAATGTGATATATGTGCTCTTAAATTTATATAACCATGATTCATAGAATGTTTGGGAGTCATTTCCCTCTAAAATATAAAGCTTGTGAAATCCACCTTAGCTATGTTAGGAGACATTATATAACCGCAAAAAAGATGATCTGAAAATTCTGTGATATAATGAAAAGTTTATTTTTTGATCAATAAAATTCTATATAAAAACAAATCTTTTAGCCATCTACAATATTAAGGATCAATTGACAGTGGGATTATTACACTTAAAATAGTTATATAGGTGAATAGATTAGAAATTTTTCCCAGAGAAAAATAAGTTCAACATTAGTTTATCTCGTGTAGAACCTATTAAAGCTCTAGGAATGTTATAAAACTGCTCATGAAAACAAGTACAAAATTACTAGATAACGAAAATAACTATATATTTGAATAAAAACAATACAGATTAAAAAATATGGTTTTTCTGAAATATTCTTTCTAAAGAATTATAACTAGCTCTTAATCAAAAATCATAGCAAATATTAAGTTAAAAATAAAAAGAGTTAGAGTAAAAAAAAGCATTAATATAGACATCAAAATGCTCGTTTGATATTGTATGACTGATTACATCCGAAATTGAAAATTAATAAACTTCAAATTTAAGTTCCGTATATTGCCGAGTGAAATATATTTCTGGTAGCTGCTTAATTGTATGGACAAGAATTGTCTGCACTCACAAAGTTAAATGTATTAAAGTGTATAACCAACAGAATTTCCAGTTGATCTGCTTGAATTTCATTTCTAAACTTCCTAATTTCAAACTATCTTTGGTTGGTTTGATGAGAACATCGCAAAAGTAGTAATTCAGTCCATAACGCTGGAATCATTACTAATATATATTGACGAATAACCTAAATTTAAGTTAATATGGATTCAAAAGTGTTAAAAAAATAATTCAATTAGCTCTGAATTTTACAGATTATCCTATTTTTCATGATTAAAAGGTTGTACCTACTGAATCCAAGTACAAGATTTGAAAAGTCATACAATGTCAATCCAAAAGACATAATTATCAATAATAAAAGATACTGAAGTATTTGGTGGATTGTTTGTTGGACCGTTATTTACCTTCACCAAAAAAGAAAATTCATTCCTAGAAAAAAAATTCTACTAACTACTTTAATTATTCTTAAAAAAAGAACCCCGGGATTAAATGAGTTAACGATTCCTGTAGGCTAATAACTAATTATTTTAAGCATTTCAAAAAGGTATATCCAAAAAATATTTTGAAATACCTTTAAATTTAAAAAATAAAAATATTTTCTACAACTTTATACTTAAAAATGACATGACTTCAAAAGATATACTAAAAAAAATTTCATTGAGTAAAAAAGGTGTAACTTCGAGAAGTATTCAGCATATTTAATAGTCTTAACTTATCAATGACAAAATCATTTCTACTGAATATATATTGATGAATATCTTAAAAGGCCTGCATAGAGTAGAACAAATATGAAAATTTAAACAACTTTGAATATCGCAGCCTATCTAGTAATAGTATGTCATTTTAATCACATGACATTTATAAAATTAAAACTTTGGTATAAGAAACTTAATTGGTCTCCCATTTGAACGCAGTACAGTTATAAAGTGAAAATAGATAAAGCTATTTGTTGTGAGTTCAGCCGACCATTTATAAGAAAACTTAGGGATAAGATTAATTTTGAATCGTCTTTAAACACAGTAAAAATTAAAAATATTGTATGTTATTTCGTACAATATTATGTCTGCTTAAAGAATTTGTAACTATCATTGTAGGAAATCCAATTCTGGTGTAGACACATGTTTTAAAGTTTATTGGATTAAACGGCCTGTTGATTGTGGATGAAATAAGTATATAGCTTAAGATGGCATGTATAAAAAGTAAAACTTTGGGATAAGAAATTTGGTATCATATTTAAACGAAGTACAATTATAAAGTGAAAATAGATAAAGCTATTTGTTGCGAGTTCAGTTAACATAAGAAAAGGAAAACTTCGAAATAAGATTAATTTCGTATCGCCTTTAAACACAGTACAAATTAAAAATACTGTATGTTACTTCTTACGATATTATCTCTGCCTAAAAAATTGGAAACTACCATTTTAGGAAATCTCATTCTGGTGTATACACATGTTTTAAAGTTTATTGGATCAAACGAAAAAAGAAACTTTTAGGAGAAATTAAATTTAGTATCCCCATTTGGTACGGATTCTACATGTGATTATTTTTCAATGCGGAAGCGTTTGTCTTTATTAAAATTGGCCGTCGTAATGCCACAGATTTTGTTGACCATTTATAATTTTTTTATAGGAGCACTTTATAGCAGCCACCATGACTATACTACTACTTAATAATCACTACTATGAGGAAACAATACAAATACATCCAAATCTTGAACACAAGCCCAACAGGAGAAATACCAATACGCCAACTCATGTAAAATCTGAGAGGCTACAAAAATATTGCGTTAACTGCAGCGTTAGAGAATAACAACAATGAACAAAACAATGTTTAAATATTCCCTGTGTAAATAACTTCAACTTTTGGGTATGTTTCAGATCAGCATCACGGTTGAAACAAAAGATTAATGGACCATTTTTCTCTTGAAGTGTAAGACAGTGAAAAAAGAAGTTGCATAAAGTTTTACAATTTATAACTCATTCTTTAACATACCAAAATCCTTGTTTCTTCTTTATTTGTCAAATCAAAGTTCTATTATCACGTAAATTTGATTCTGTAAGTATGTCGTTAAAGATTATTGTTATACAAAGTCATATTCGAAGAAATTTGTCGATGAAAATAGCAGTTCGATGAAAATTTTGATGATCAGAAAATGAACTCAAAACTATTTCTGAAACATTTAAATAAAAAAATTTATTTAAATAGGTTTTATAAAAATATTTTTATCCCTTTTCAATACTTTTAAATTTGAATGTTATATCTATTTTAGTACATAGTTGCTATCTGAAAATCGTAACAATTTTAACACGTCCCCGTCTAACAGTTTTTTCTAATGTAACCTTTAAAAAAAGGTTTGAATTTTAAATAATATACTTTAGATATTCTGAAAGTTTTGTGAAAAAATATCAAATAGTTCAAAAGATATCCTGTATGTAGCATATCACTTAATAAAAAGATTATTTTAAAGTTTTTTTATACCCAGAATTCCCATATTAATAATTAGGACACATTAAACAAAATAAAGCTAAATAAATTAATGAATCAGAATATTAAAAATTATTCTTAGTTCATTTTAAATCTTTACAATATATTAATAAAACTGCTTATTATTCAGCAAATATTTTTTTAAAAATTCTCTAAATTGTGATAATCTATTGATTGAAAATTGTAAAATAAACACAATTATAATACTTGACGTTCTGAAACTTTATAATAGTTTATGCTTTTTTGAAATAAATATACGATTTGGTGTATTAAATACAAAAATAAATTATGTACAATGCAATGTAATGTTCATTTAAATGTTTTGTTTACATATAAACGCAAACACATTTTTAGCCATAACTTTTGAAATAATAAGATACTTAAAACGAGATTTAAATTTACAGAAAATATTACTGTATCAGACTATTTTTTTTAACAATTACATTGTTGTCTGTGTGTATCCAATGAAGTTTAAAATTTTACTCCAAATGTTGTTCCTATGGTTCCGTTTACTTAAGGCTATAGTGGACGTTTAGTTAGTTAAAATTTGCCTATTAATTCTATATTTCTCTCATTAAATTATGAAATATAATTATGAGTAAAAATCAAAGCGGGGGGGGGGGTTTAATACCCATCACTTTATTAATAATTTAATTATCCCTACAACAGACAATTCACTGACTACTGATCACTACTTCAAACGTTTCAAAACATTTTTGAATTTCATAAAATTTAAAACAATCTAGGTGAATATCTTACCATCATTAAGCTTCTAAATTTATCAATAATTTACCTTGTAAAGTAGAAAATAAAATCAAACTAAAATTAATATATTTCGAGCAGCAAAAATCTATCATTCTGAAATTAAATCCATTGTATTGAACGGAACTATTATTTTTTCTAACATTATCACCAGCGAATGATTATGATAATAACGTTAAAATTACGATAATTACGATAAAAAAGTTTTATTCTTCTGAGTCTTAAATGGTATAATATGAATAAAAATTATCATATTTAATAAGGATGCGTATGAAGCACTTTCAATAATATTCATTTTGAAATAATTAATAATTAATAACTCTTAAAACTTAAGATTATACCTTAAAATGTGTACTCTTTCACACAAATATATCGTTAATAACATATTAAATTTTCAAGCAGATTGGCCTAGAACGAGACAAATTAATTTTGAAAGTCCGCTGTTCTCTGAAAGAGCAACTAAAATAAATGAAACTGTCTTTATCGGAAAAGTACTCAGGTGATAGTGAAGTCCTGACCCTGTGAATTCAACGGACAGGCTGTCTTCTAAGCTATTGTACCGCTCTGATCTCTGTCACAGAAACTCATTCTTGTCAGCCTCGCACATCAGACGCCACTGTCAACGCCTTTTGTAGAACATGAGTTGTTTTATTGACCGAAAATGTCGCCGCAGCATCTTTTTGTTGTTGCTGTTACCGTAGATTAAAAGCTATTCATTTCTGTCCCCACATTCTTTAAGTTTGTACCCATTTTAATAGCATATACTTCGACGATGACTTTTGTCACATTATTAACACTAGAATTGTGGAAGAGGTTATTCTATCTAGGGTATGTGAAGTTACTGATTTTTGAATTTACCAGTAATTCGATAAATGAAAGCTTAAATACCGATTTATTGGCAATTTTTCCTGGAAAAATAAAACACATATGCAGGTAATTAATACTAAATACATATAACAGTTTTCGATTTAGGAGTCTTTATTTCAAACACAAAATATTAAATAGCATTTAACTGAAAATGCAAACATTTAAATAACTGCAAAATATCGAATAAATTAGCTCATTATTTTAAAAACCAATGCATTAAAACACTAAATTAAAATATAAAACTGCTCAAGTTAAACTGTAAGCGTAAAATCTAAGCTATTAAAATGTAAGCATAAAATATAGACTAGACTATGTAAGTAAATTTACAGACTTTTTCATTAACCAGTAACTCAGTAAATAAAATTTAGAATACTGCATATCAGTTACTGTTTTCATGAAAAAAAAACCCATAAAAAAGGTAGATAATAGGTACTAAAAATATAATCGTCTTTTATTTATTTGTCTTTATTTCAAAGACAAAATACTGAATAATAATTAATGTAAAATATAAAAATTTTTACATCTACAAAAATATGGAATAAGTATTTAATAACATATGAGAAAAATATTAAAATTATAAAATAGCTAAAATTAAAATTTAAGCATAAAAACTAGGCTAGTAAAACATAAGCTATTTTGGTGTAATCATAAAAAACTAGGCTATGTAAATTTACTGACGTTTCATGTTCTAGGAATTCTGTAAATAAAAATTAAATGACTATTTATCAGTAATTCTCTCCGAAAGCAAATCCAGTAGGTTATGAGAATAGAATAAATATAAGTTTTTAATTTATGAGTCTTAATTTCAAAATAATAGTAACAAAATAACAGTAATTAATATAAAGTGTAAACATTTAAATACCTACGAAAGTATAGAGGAATAAAGTTATAAAATGAACTTAAAAATATTAATTATAAATCAAAATTGCACTATTTCTAAAATTGAAAATGTAAGCATAAAAAGACTGTAGATTTTTTTTATTGTTTAACTTTTTTCTAAATTATGGCTATAAAAATTATTAATTAATCTAAAAATTTGTGGCTGAAAGATTTAGTCGAGATTGCATTGAGATGTCTCGACAGGAATATTTGCTATTATAAACATGATAACAGGAACATCGTAATTCGAATGTTAAAACAGTACATCTAGAGAATTAATTTAGAACAATCTTAAAGTTGTACCAAACTTATATAATTAATATTGTATATCAAAAAAGTATATTTGAAACTATGTATTAGCATTTTTAGTATCAGGTGTCAAGGATTTTAAGATACAATTAAAGTTGTTCTTTTAGCTATAAATATGTTAACACTTTCCTAATTATTGAATTATATTTCAGTTTTTGTTTCAAGGATTTTAATAAAACTTGTTGTACTTTGTACCATTTTCTTTTTAAATATTCAAGTATTATGTTACTTTGATTTCTTTGTATATAGTAGAATAATTATCAAAATCATGGATAGTGAGATTATGATCTTTTTTCAATTCATTACAGAATTATATTTCCAGTATTTATACATTTATAAAGAAAATTGTTTGGTGTGAAGCTCTACAGTCAACTCTTTTGCTACACGAGGGCTAATGAGACCGGGACCTACTGTTTAAAGCCGATTCCGAAAGTTTACGAACATCCATGTCATAGTGGGACTCGAACCCATGAACTCCAGAACCGAAGGTTAGCGCTCTAACCATTCAACCATCGTTCCGCGTTTATAAAGAAGAAAAATCCGTTCCATATAATTTTAAAATTACGAAAAAAAAATTAAAAATACGATTGTTTTTTTTATTATATTAATTGCAGAATATCATTATCAGTAGTGCAATATTTTCAATTAAAACAGTATCAAACGTTTGATTCCATGAGCTAGATTCTATAGCGAGAATAAATATAATTTTAAACGTTAACAATAAACATTCCATATACCCATCCAGCTATAGGAATTTTACCTGCTAAATATAAAGTTTTTTTTTTTTTTAATACAAATTACGTTTCCTTATTCAGTGAACTTTCTCTGTTTATAATAAAGCCTACACACCAATTTCAAAATATACATTATCAGTGGTAATATATTTTGAGTTACCACTGTACCAAAAGCATAATATCCTGAACAAGATAATACACCGATAATAACTTGAAATATTATCTGTAAACATCCCATATAACCAAACCAGCTACAGGAATGTTACCTGTAAAACATAAAGTGTTTTTTTCGTTTTATACAAATTACGTTTCCTTATTTAGTGAACATTCTGTTTATAATAAAGTCTACACACTAATTGCAAATTATATATTATCAGTGGCACAATATTTTGTTAAAACTGTACCAAATGCATAATCTGGTGAATAAGATACTAAAGCGATAATAATTTGAAACACTATCTGCAAACATTTCATATAACCAAACCAGCTACAGGAATTTTATCTATAAAGTATTTTGTCTTTTATACAAATTAAGCTTCCTTATTCAGTGAACATTCTGTCTATAGTAAATCCTACACATCAATTGTACAATATACATTATCAATGGTACAATATTTTGAGTTAAAACTGTACCAAATGCATAATCTCCTGAACAAAATACTCTAGCGATAATAATTTGAAACATTATCTGTAAACAAAAAAAAAAAATTTACCTGTAAAATAAAATTCTTTAATTTAAAAAATACATTGTATATATCATGAAAAACCTAAAAAAAAAAAGTTAAAAATCAATCCCAGTAGTTTTTACTTGGAAATATATTTTTAATTTATTTCATGGACAAAAGAAAAAGGATATATATGTTTATCAGCTCCAGAAAAATATTAAAAATGATATTATAAAATGAAAAAAAATACTATAAAACATGAAAAATATGATATATTTCTATTAGAAATAGTTAATGAAAAAACATGATTATGGTAAAGATTATAGTGAAATAAAACATATATCGAAAAAATATGTATTTCAACAAGATAAAATAGTATCTAAAAAAAGTTATCAATTTTTGGAAATAACAAAATTTCTTAAATTAATCTATATAAAAATATTATATTTTCTTAAAATATAATTTTTTTAATTTGAAAATATTTATAAAATTTTATATATTTAAATAAAAAAGTAAATAATAAATTATATATATATAATTAATAATTAATAATTTATTTAATATTAAATAAATTTTACAATTAAATAATATATAAAATTTGAAATAATAACTTTTTATTAATTATTATTAAAATATTAAAATACATTATAAAATTATTTTATATATTTTTAAATACAAAAAACAATATATTTTATAAAATTATTTATTTTAAAAAATAAAAACAATTTAAATTATATATTAAAAAATTTTTTAATTATTACACAAGAATATTTAAATTTTCTATTTTAAAATTATTTTTTAATCACAAAACATTTTAGAACTTTTTAAATTAATTTAATGTATTTAAAAATACACGTGAAAGAAAATACCAGTATATTTACAAAAACACAAAATATATATTTCTATATATATATATATATATATTTAATATTTTTAATATTTTATTTAATCAAAATTTAACTGATATGTTTAAAATACAATAAAATTAATTACATGAATAAAAGCAAATTATTAATTTAAAAATAATTATATATTCAAAATATGATATTAAATAATATATCTTATTGTCTATAAAGAAAAAACTTGCAATTTTTGCATTATAAGAAAAATCAAAAAAAAAGATAAACTCATTTTATATAAAAAGCAAAAAAAAAATCTATATTTTAAAAAAATATAAATCAAATTATTAGAAAATTAAAATTTTTCTATTCAAAAATAAAGAAATAATATTTAGCTATAAATTATTCATTTAAAAAAATTAAAGATCCATACTTTAAAAGCAGAAGGATATTATTTATTTATTGAAAACAATAAATACTTATAAATAAATTTTAAAACAGATTACTCTATTTAGTACTTTACTGTGTTTTTAAAATCAAAATATTTTTTTAATTTATTTAAATAGAATGTTTTTTCATTAATAAAGTTTTAAATTCAGTAAAAAAATAAACAAAAAAAAAATGAGTAAAGATACTCCTTTATCACATATCAAAATTCATGTATCAATTATTAACATGTATTTTCTATACAATTTAGAAAAGAAACATTACAACCATAAACATTTTAATTTTTATAAATTATACTAATGTAAAAACTAATTTATAATCTATTATTTATATATTTTTATTATCATTAAAATTTTTTGTACCAAAAATAGTCTTTTATGATATCCTATTTCAGTGAAGAAAATCGTTGAGGATCCTAAGCAACTGTTTACTACATTTACTATATACCCCCCTCCCTTCTATTTCTCAGTAGAAAATCTACCACCATTAACAATTCTTAATTTTTTTCTTAAACGATTGATATAATTATTTAGAACTATTTTTTAAACATTTAATCATAAAGAAAGTATCCACTGCATACTTTAAAATATACGAAGTTTTTATATATCCTCGCATTTTGATGGGAAATAATACTCTGTCAAAAACTATTCAATTAATCCTTTAATACAGATTATCTATTTAGTATTCTTGTACTGTGTTTTAAAATCAAAATATTTTCTAATTTAATTTAAAATGAGTTTGGTTTTCTACAATAATGCAGTTCGTCTTCAGACTGTAAACAGCACAAATCCTAATAAAAGTAAAATTTAAGTCAAACGCTACTTACGCACCGTAAAACGGAAAAATTTATTGCACAAATTTAAGAGATAAATTCATGTCTTATCCACAACTGAAACAGGGGGTATATCTAACATATTTATAGCTCTAATTAAACCATTTCAAGAAATATATACATCTAAAAGTGTTTAAACAGCCACAGATAAGCTACATAAATATTGCTACATATAATAAACTACATACTATATTTCAGATATATCTAATCATTTTTAAAATAGAATTATTTACTGCATTAATAAATAATCAATGTTTCCATTAAGTTATTAGTAGTTAAAATTTGTTCTGACCACAAACATTTAAGATTACAGGATTAATGTACTTTCCCGCATATGGATTACAGTTCACGCTAAATCAAGACTAATCATTTCATATATTATTTTTCTTTTTCCTGTATTTACAGATAACCAATAAAAATCCATTTTTTTAAAAAAAATTCTAATGTAAATTAAGATGCATAAGGATTTAATCTCACTTTATGTATTGCTGTAATTTTTCTTTTATCTGCCTAAAATCTTTCCATAGTATAGCTTCGATGAAGTAATTTTACCTTAGGCTATACACGAAACTACGTATATGTTGGTTTCATCTAATCATAATAACCTAAACTTTCATAAAGTTGCTGCACACACAGCTGTCCGATTAATTAAAAACAGAAAAAATAGAATATATTCCTATATGTTTTATTTTCGTTTACAAAATAAAGTATTTCTTACAAAATTTGTAACAAACTTAAAGCAGTATAATTATATAGTTAAATATCCCTGCACATCGTTATTTACATAATTTTAATATGTCTGAGAAGTAATGTATTTCCTTGTGCATGCCTTTGCAATATACATTAAGACGTTAGTATTGTGAATATAATAAGGTTAATATTGTAAACATTAACCTTAAGCCTTCATTGCAGCCAATATAATTTTAATTGTAAATAATAACGTGAAAATGCAATTTTGATAAACGTCCTTCTAAAATGCAGATATTTAGAGTTTTAAGAATAAATTATATTAACTTTTTTAAATCCTGAAAGCTGATTTTTAACCTGAAATTTGAATGCTCAGAATCCAAATATATTTAAATATACTTCTTTACATTACACAAGGATGAACACAATTGTTTTAACTTTATTATTGAAAGTAAAAAATTGTATATATATATATATATATATTTGGACTGAACTTTGTAAACGAAGATTGAAAGGGTAAAAAACAAAATCTAAAAATTAAAAGGCAGATGAAACAATGTATTATATCCCACAAAAATTTTAAAACTTATTTTATCCACTAAAATTTAAAAATAGAAACTTTTTTTCATTTATTTAAATATCCTTCTTTACATTACATTACATTATATTATATTATATTACATAAAGATGAACACAATAGTTTTAACTTTATTACTGAAAGTAACGAAAATATATTTGGACTTAACTTTGTAAACGAAGATTAAATGGGTAAAAAAAAATCTAAAAATTAAAAGTCAGTTTAAACTTACTATATTATATCCCACTAAAATTTTAAAACCTTTTTCCCCCGAGAACAATGTAAGTTTTAAAAATTAATTTAAAATTATATCCAAATATGAAAACAAAAGTTATCCCAACTGTCTAATGCATTAAAAGCGGTAAAACCCATACCTGATTCTGTAAACAAACATGTTTAGTTCATATTATTTACAAATATTTATTAAAACAAAATTATAGACTTACATCACTATTAGTATGTTTAACTTCAACTGTTACTAGTTTAGGTAGATCCAATTGTAGCTACAAAATTGTTAAATAGATTGATATTTACTGAATTCTTTTTGTTGAAATTGTTTTTAGCTGAATTTTTGTTAAAAAGTTAACTATCGATTCTCAATTAAAAACTCGCTTGGTATAATTAGATTGTTGATATATTTAATAAAGTGGTCCTTTGAAACAACAAGTAGTGCGAGGTGGTTTTAAAATGCATTAAACTGTTCGATCCAATCTAATTAAAGTTTGAGATGTTAAGGAACTTATTTAATAACATTCAGATTAATATCTAAACTCTATGAAATTATGTCATTATATTATGTCATTATACATTAATACCACATTAAACTACATATATTAATATAAATGCAAACCAGTATAAATACATCAGAGTAATACAATTCATTATGAATAAAATACGATTTATCTCTTATAAAAGTCGTAATTTGATCTATTCTACCTTTCGAATTTACATTAAAATGAAACAATACAAACGCTAGATTACAATTAAATATATAGAATAGTTTCTTTTGACTTTCTGTCTACACCATTAAAGCTTTATTAGTATAAAACTCAAACAATATTTGGGAAACTACATTTAAAATACAGAATAAATGCGTTACATAAATTTCTAGCATTTATCTCGTAGAAGCAATATTAACTGATATTAAAGTCATGCTTGCATTTTAGCAATTACTTAGTATGTTTCTCAAACTTTACGGATTTTAAATGATGAAATGTACATTCAGTGATAAATAACTTAGTCCAGTTACATAATCCTTCACTTACGTACATGACCTGAACCTTTACAGTTTATAATCTTTCAGAATTATTCTCTAATACCTGATATTAAACATCTCTATTTTGATTTGTAATGTATGAAAATACCATGCATAATATTAACCGAAGTTTACGAGCACTTAAAATTGCATTTCTAATAACAACCATTGAATAAATTTCTCAAATAATTACCTAAAATGCCTACTGAAATGTAACATTATATCGGATAAACCACTGTAAAAGAACATTGCACAGCATTAAATGTATTCACTATTGAGTGAATAGTCTATGTACAATATTAGTTTAAAACATTCAAAACTGTATGCATCAATGTATTCTATTTACACTATTCATGAGATCAACTTTTATTGTTAAAGTGATTATGAAATGAGTTTGCAATTTACAAATCAAAGAAGTTATTATATACACTTAGATTATTTACAAACTAATTATTTGTTGTAAAGATTGAGAAACTGCTCTTTTTATGAGAATTATAGCTTTAGGCAAGATATTTAGCGAATACTACTTATATATTTAAAAGCTTACGTTATATTTAATATTGAATAAGTCCGAAATGAGTTTCATTCTGAAAAAAATGCATACAGTTTAAAACATTCAAAACTGTATGCATCAATGTATTCTATTTACACTATTTATGAAATCTACTTTTATTGTTAAAGTGATTATATGAAATGAGTTTGCAATTTACAAATCAAAGAAGTTATTATATACACTTACAATATTTACAAACTAATTATTTGTTGTACCTATTAAGAAACTACTTTTTACGAGAATTTTAGCTTTAGGCAAGATATTTGGCGAATACTACTTATACATTTAAAAGCTTACTTTATATTTAATATTGAATAAACCCGAAATGAGTTTCATTCTGAAAACTGTAATTTTGTGTTTATCACTTAGCACTTTATCTGATAATCAACAATCAAAACCATTAGCCTAATAATTTTTTTCAAAATTCACACAACAAAGCAATTCTTATAAACTTTGATGTCATAGATTAATTTAAAAAAAAAAATCACTTTATGTAATCCCTGCAGTTGAAATCGTATCCAGCATAATGATGAAGTCAATAGGAAATTTTTCAAGTAATTGTATATACACACGTGATTTCGTTATTTTTAAAATAAAAGTTCTATTTCTTAAAGAAGATTGTTAAAACTTTTCAAGTGCAATGTTGTAAATACGTCCCCCACCCAAAAACAATAGTTATTTCCCTAGCATTTATTTTCAAATTCCAATCAGTTTAGCTATAAAATCAATGTATCCTACATAGTATCAAGCTATTATAATCAACATTATTAAAAAGCAGCAATAACTCAATCGGGGTACTTCCGAAAATACATCAAATACTTCTTTACGAACTTTTACTCAAAATATATTACATACCAAAAATTCGGCATCATTTCTTCGGGTAAACATTGTCATATCTCATCCAATTGCCATTCAACTTCAGTAAAATAAAAGTCTCGCACTCCCAGTTATATTTATTCCTACGATGTCAATGCATGAAGCAGCACAATCCACTGACAATTTTTAGTCTTCACATGACATTCAATCTTTATGGATGCATATTATTACATTCAGACTATTTTGCATAGTTTTCCTCCAAACCTCCTATCTCTGTGTTTGAGTTTTTACCAACTAGTTTTATTATCTTTATTTGAATCTATAGCTGTATTGAAGGTTATTAGACTTCTACAGTATGTTAACGAGCGGCGATTTTTTTAATCAAAATCATTATCCACAAGCATTTTTGCAAGAGGCACGAGTTAGATCCTAGCATAGTTAGATTTTAAACACATTCTATTTTTAAGAAAGAACCCTTTGACGTGGCTACGTCACTGTCGGCGTGACGTATCTGGAAAATGTGACGTGTTGCATTTGGCAGGCACGCAGCATGTTGCTTCTGCCAGAACGGCTAAAGCATGATAAACTAGAAAGACACTACGGATGGAAGCCTAATGGAAGTGTCAAAACGGGGGGGGGGGGAAATGCCACGTGAAAGATTCTTGGATTCTTTAAGAATCATGGGAAGCTTAAGTAGTATTTTAAAAGAAAACCTCGATCACTCTTAAATACTGAGGTACCTCGATGAGTGCCTGGACATAAGAATGTTGGGAGTTAGCGTCGTTACTCGTTCGGCATTGAATTACGTGCCAAAATTAAAGATACCAGTTTACTAGAAAGGAAATAAACCAAAATTGGTTTACATGCAGTTTAAATATACTTTAAAAAATCAGTTTATTTCTTTACTTTCTCTTTTGTTAAGCTTTATAATGCTTCTTTACACAATTTAATTTTTTAAATACACTTTTCTTACGTTAAAAATGCGTAAAAAATAAAATTCGGTATGGTACTTCTAAGTAATTTGGGAAACTGGTATGTATTAATTTACTGCAATATTTTAAATGAGAAAAAATCATTTGGCATTACGGAGAAAATTACTTACGAGTTTTTAAAGATATATCTAGTGTATGATTACTGCGTAGGTTAATAATTCAATAATTCAATTGATACATTCTGCTATTTCTTCCTTGGATCGTCAAGTCATCCACTCTCCGACATTAATGGTATACGTTATATTTAAGAAGTTGGGTTTTTTTCAGTACATCGTATTGTACTATATGTTTATGCAATGTGTCTTAATAATAAGTGCATTTTGCTTATTTAGGAATATGTATAAAAATCTCAGAGTTCTTTTTAAATTTTTTTTTCTAGAGAACCCAGCGCTTTTACTTGAAATACCCGTGGAATTATTGCATAGACAATGCCAAACTTGGGTCTTTAAAGTATAGATTACTTTCTTAAATATTTTAACTAAACTAAGATAGGTTGACAAGAATAATCTTGTTCAGACAGTAAGATTTCAAAGGCAATTTAATTAGGTAGAGACGCATTTGATGTGTTGGTTATAAGTTCACATTTTATGTAGATCAAGGGCTTTCATTCTCCTCGCTCCCCTAAATTTTTTTACTTAAAGCATGATAATGATAATTATTTTTCAGGTTATGCTCCAAGTTATAATTTATTTTTTCGTTGGTGCCTTTTCCACTCTCTACTATTACACTAAACATACATAAAATTCTTTGAGTCCCCCTGCCGATGATGAAAGGCTCAACAGTCTACATTCCCGCCCCACTCGAAGTACGCCTATGACTCCAATATACGAAAAATCATCCTCCCAACATACTACATGGCTTACCAGACATATTTCTAGACTTGATGGACTCAGAATAACAATTGATAGAAGCTTTTGGAGCCTATGGTAGATATACATACCAGAAAGGTTTTTCTTGGAAAGGCGAAATCAGTCATGTGATTGGATCATACAGTAGAACTGGAACTAATCACAGCACTGAGAGATTTTGAAAGTTCTATTCATAAATGCTTTATTTTGTATAAAATTTTAATTTTATACATTCTTGAATGAAACTTTTAGCATATCAGTAGCTCTAAAACTTTTCACCCTTGAATGTATGATATCAGAAACTCTGCCATCTGCTCTTTGTAGTAAGACATCTAGAGCACCCAGCGCTTTTACTTGAAATACCCGTAGAATTATTGCATAGGAAAGGCTAGCCTTGGGTTTCTTAAGTGTAGCTTACTTTCTGCAATGCTTTAATTAAACTAAGCCCATAGGTTGACAAGGATAATCTTGTTCAGGCAGTAAGATTCCAAAGGCAATTTAGTTGGAGAGATACGTTTGATGTTTTGGTTATAAGTCCACATTTTATGTAGATCAAGGGCTTTCACTCTTTGCTCTCCACTAATTTTTTTACTTAACGCATGATAATGATAATTATTTTTCTAACGTTAACTTTTCACCATTGTAAGACAAGAAAGGCCTTGGATATCTAAACAATAGTTTACTTGCTGCTGCATATTGATGAAGCTGAGGCTATACGTTAGAAAAATAGTCTTTTTAAGCTATATTATCATCTTGTCATGGTAGTTTTTAATTATTAATATTATACAATTACGCAAAGAGGGATATTTTATTTAATTATATTACATATCTCAAGTACTAGTTTCACAAAATAAATCTACTTACAACGTTATATTTGTTCAATAGGGTAAAATTTATTTTAAAATTTTAATCCGTTAAGTATGTATTCGAGAAAGAACAACAATGCGTGATTCAATAAATGCAAAATTTAAAACACACTTTCTTTTTTTCCCAATAGCAGTGAATAAAATGCAACTACACTATCAGAGAAGTTAATACTTTATAAATAGAGGATATTCTCACTTTTTACGCTTTGTAAGTCCGAAACAGCTCTGGCATGTGACACAACTTCAGCCTTCATCCTTGGTGAAGTTGTTCTGGAATATTTAGTTTGATATATCAGTTAACGGCTCAGCCTAATCCACAAACAATAAATCTCGCGGTCAACCAGCCAATTTGCACTTAGCGCATCCGGGCGATTACGCACCGTTGCCACGGATCAGTAGCTTTTTATTACCCTTTCTACTCCCGAGATCGTCTGACAGCTGGAGGACCGCAAATAACTCAACCCTTTACTCGCCCTCAGATCCCAGTGGGATAATGCTGGTTTGATGGGAAAGGATCTCGACCCCTTAATGGCAGGTTTATTGATTCGGCGTCCGACCGGGATTCTGCCCAAGGTTTATTAAAATATCTGCAATTGTTTTCCTCAAACAATGACGCATACTGCAGTTCATTAGAAAAATCGTAAATCCGTCCCTTAATTTAAAAAATATTTTTGGTAGATTAGTTTGATGACTTACCATTTATATCCCAGATATCCCTATTTGAAGAATATTTCTTAAAATATTAAAATGTAAATTTCTTAAAATATCAGGCATGCAAAAAATGTAGACAATAATTTACAAGATAAAAACAAAATTTATTGGCGAATTATGGAGTATTTTTTCCAAAATCATACTTATATCTTATAAATATTGTAAATAACTTTGAATACAAATTATTCTTTACAGAATTTGGACTGTGCGAAATCTATTTTTAGTGTCTATAATTTATAAAATATAAAGTTTATTTAATTAACAATTATGTGTATCCGATTAAACCATGAATGAAGCTTTAATAGGAAAAACAAAATAAATATCGTCATTTAATAGAGCTTATGAGTATATTGTGTTAATTACGGTATTGAAAGGTTATGAAAATGCAGTCTACATCTTGCTGCAGAAATGATATTAAATTTTGTGTATGTTGCAGACATTCATCACGGTGATACAAAATACTTTATTGAGACTACATAAAATATACGTCATTTCAGGACGAGAGGTCATCATTGAATAATAACGAAAACACACTTCTAGTACAAATTTCGCCCCACAGCGAGTATTATTCCCATGAGACCAGCAGATTAGTCAGCGTTATTAACAGTCATATGATTTAAGTCAGCTCGTGGACAGAAAATCAGCATTTATTTCAGAGTTAGCTTTGGGAGGCTGGTAAAAAAGAATTTAAGTCTCGAACACTCTTTCAAATCTGAGATTTTGTGGCTGAGAAATTACGTATGAAAGATTGAGAAGGGGGGAAGGACAATTTTAGATAGTAATTTTAGGCATAATAATTTTGACATATTACATATATATATATACAATATATGTGTGTGTGTAAAATTTATTTCCCCTTGTCACAATAACTATGTAGCTCCTATTGTTTTTACTTGCCCGCGCTACTGCGCAACAAGAAGACTAATCAGCTTAGCAGTAATTTGGTAAGATACAGTCAAAGTTTAGTAAGACACAGTGGAG
>CM063503.1:77620930-77628430 GCA_032207245.1 Pardosa pseudoannulata
TCAGAGAGTGGTTATATTCCACTAGTTTGTTCTCACTGATAGTTTATAACTATTAATTGTACGTTCAAACATTTAAACATTTGGGAAATGGTCTTTACTTTTAAATATTATTGAAAAAAATTAAGAATTCTTAATTTTATGAGAACTGGCAATACAGTAGAAAAATATTTTAAAATTTTTTATTAAATTCAGAGAATGGTTATATTCAACTAGTTTGTTCACACTGATAGTTATTAATTATTAACTGTACACTCAAACATTTAAACATTTAGAAAATGGTACATTTTATTGTGTAAATATAAATAAGAAAGAATCACGAATAAATATAGATACATGCATTTTTTTACTGATATGATATTTTACATAAATCTATCTTAGGTTTCTTTATTCCTTACTTTGGATAGCTCTAAAAGTAAATGAAAAAAAGTCCCTTTTTGTTTAAAAAATGTCTTAGTTTGTCTAGAATTTTATTTATTGGCTATTTTATGTTAGAATGTAAGAAATATATTATTGTATTTAATTAAGGTTACGTTTAAATCTGGAGATAGATACATTTTTCACAATCAAACATCATGATTATTCACTTAATTACATTTAAAAATGATTAAAATAATTGAGTAACATTAAGTTTTGGACAAATGGTTATACAATAGAAAAATATTAAAAAAATTTTCACTATACTCATTGGTTGGTTAAAACAAGTTAATGTTAAACAAGGTTGGTTAAAAGTTTTTTTTTCTTCCTATTTGAAAATTTCTTGATTTGCCTTGATTTTCAACAAGTTCTTTCACTGTTTTAGTTCAAGGAAAATAAAAATTGTTTTGGTATATTTAACCATTAACTGTTGTTATACTATAAATAACTTATAAATGTAAAGGTTTGTTATAAAGGTAGAAATGGTTCCATTTTAGGACTCGGTCTTACACAATTCCTTACTTTTCATTTTTACTTTCCTTTAGATTTTACAAATTCCTTACTTTTAAAAATGATTGAAAAAATGAAGAATTATTAAAATTTTGACAACTAACAATACAGCAGAAAAATATTGAGTATTAAGTTACTCAGTGCGTGGTTAAGGGCAAAGCTCTCTCAAATTAATAATTTAT
This sequence comes from Pardosa pseudoannulata, assembly GCA_032207245.1. Taxonomy (NCBI): domain Eukaryota; kingdom Metazoa; phylum Arthropoda; class Arachnida; order Araneae; family Lycosidae; genus Pardosa; species Pardosa pseudoannulata. The sequence goes on from CM063503.1 coordinate 77,622,037, forward strand.
AATTTTGCCTTCAAATGTAAACTTTGGGAAATGGTAATTTTTATTTTTAACTATATAGATAAATTTATAATTTCCACAGATGCTTTATTTTACATAATAAGCATCTAGATTTCTTTACTTACTGTACGTAAATTAAAAAGTAAGAAAAATATTTCTTTTTAATTGAAAAAATTCTTAATTTATCCCGTTTTTTATGGATATTCTTTTGCTATTTTAATTAAAGTAAATTAAAACATGTAGTATTTAAACATGTTACTATATAAATTTGGAGATACCAATCGAAAATTGGTTGATTTCAAAAATTGTGCTTTGAATCTATGTTTACTAAACACTTCTTTACTTCCTCTCTAAAATTTTTTGAAAACTTTTATTATACTCATTGGGTGTTTAAGTTCAAAGTTTGCTCAAACTGATAGTCAGTACTTAATAATTTGGCGTTTAAACTTTAAACTTTTGGAAAAAGGTATATTTTATTTATAGAATATTTTAAAAATGCCTAAAATAGATAGATACATATATATCTTTTTCAGATGCTGTATTTTACATTAAGCATATCTAAATTTATTTACTTACTGTTCCAAGAAAAAAAAATTATTCTTTTCATTTGAAAAATATTTTATGCAGATTCTTTTGTAATTTCAGTTGAAAGAAAGTAAAAATTGTAATATTGTGTTTAATTATGCTTACAATTTAAGTTTGGAGATACAGTAGTAAAATATTTCGGGTTAATAAGCTGGTTATTAAGAACAGTGTAGCATGCAAAGTTTGTTCAAAATGATAGTAAGGAGTTAATTTCTATAAAATAAAAATTATGATATTGTATTATATCATGGTTACAATACAAATCTAGATATAGGTTCCCTTTCAGATATTGATCTTTAAATCTATGTTTAAGGTTTTACTTTTAAAAACTTAAAGATATGACAGCTTGTAATGTAATACGAATTTTTTTTTTCAATGTACTCAGTTTGTAAGTAACACAGTAAAGTGCAACCTTTCTTTAAAATTATACTCAGAACATATTGATTTCAAACTTAAAAATAATTAACTTTCTTTAACTTTTTTGACATAATATAATATAATAATAGCATAATATAATATAATAGTAAAAGTTATTTGTCCGTCTGTCCTCGAATTTATGAAGCTGTTGTACCTGGAATGGATAGAGGCATCCATATTGGATTCTTGATGAGTTAGGGTTAGCAAAGTTCACAATCCACCCCTTCCCCCTTTTTCTAGCATTTAATGTCATTATTTCAAGCACTATTTTTCCCTGTTAAGAGCAGGCAATTAGGTTTATCAATTTACACAAAATAAAAACTTAATAACATTTTTTTAGCATTATGACGTCATTCCTTTAACCATCTCATTTAATCATTTCTTATTATAAATTATTTCAATATCGTCTGCATTATTTTCATACGTTTTATTTCTGAACTTAGATATTCATAAATAGTTTTCTTTTATGTTTGGGTTTAAATAATAGATTGGGTACATATGCGATAATTTTAAATTTAATCATCAATTATTTTTTCTTGCAATGAAACTTTTATCACCGGTATTAACAACAAATTCTACATACCTCCAAAGTGTAGTGGAAATAAAAGTTTCATTCCTTAACTTCCATTAATTACAATGGCAAAACAATTTGAAAGAACTTAACGATAATTTCGACGTATCTAAGAAAACTCTGAATTATCTTTCTAAATGAATTCAACGTGATTCTAAACTGCATTCACAGTATCGTGAGGAGTATGAAGAAAAACAAATTGTTGAGCTTGTACCAGATAATTCTCAGTCAAAAAACAAATCATTTTTTTATCTGCCTTATAGGGTACTTTACAATACTGGAAAATTAAAAATTTTACTTATCCCGTTATATGACGGGTTATGTGCTAGTGTGTTATATTTTCCATGAAGCATATCTACATGGGTTGTATAAAATAATGTGTAATTTCTGAAAAGAAACAAAATTTTTTATTAATAGGTGGATGACTATTCTTTTGCATTAATTACAGATTGTATTCTGTTATAGACAGAATTCATGCATATTTGTCACATATTTCCGTGGTATAAAGGTCACTAATATATATATTTGGGAAATCCTGTTTCTATATAAAATAAGAAGCAGAATGGTAGTTTTCAATTTAGTTTTGAAAGAATAGGTTGGAATAAAATCGCATCAGTTGATTTAGACTGACTAGGAAGCAAAGATTTTCGACAGTATGAACAAATTCGTAAAGCAAAGTTTTATTTTTGTAACAGAACTTTGTTGAAATTTCCTTAATGGTATCATTCAAAAATCTTGCTGCTCAAAACAGATAGAACAGCTATCATTCATCTTTACCAAAATTCTCAGCCATCAAGTTCAGAAGAGAAATCTGACGTACTGAGGTTTACGGAGAAAAAGATTTGCGGGGGATTATGGGATAGACTCCTGCGAAGCTTTGTAAGGATTTTACTCAGGATCTGTGCGAGCAACATACACACCCTCAGTTTCGACAAAATGACAGTTTTGTTCGATACGTTTTAGTAATCCTACTTCGTTTGGTTTACGTGTATCTCCCTGTCTTTATATTCCTTTATTTCGGCTCTAAATACGCGAGCATTTTTTATATCAGTAAGGATTCTGTAAAATCAGATTTCTAAAGTTTTGTATCCTTGCGTTTCTTTTCAAGTTTCTTTTTGATGAATAATGTAGGCTCGTAACTGAAGTTCCAGGAAAGAATATTATGTGGATTATAACTTTTTTTCTGAATTTTAGGAAGTAAATCACTGTTATGGGTAGTTTTGCTATGTGCGGGAGTAAATTCAACAAAAAGAAACCGGCCTGTATGTAGACACATTTTCAAAATAGAATAGTATAATAAAGATTTAAGTCATTTTTTATGTTGAGAATTGAAATAGGGAAGAATGTTAACAATATAAAAGCACAGGTACACACCTTTAGTGTGTACCTTTGCTTTTTAGTGTAATGGCCAAACATAAGAAAACGCTTATAGTGAGTGTGCAATAACTGTGTTTTATGTCAGTGACTTAAAATAATTCTTCAGGCAAAATTTCGTAAAATCAATATATATATATATATATATATATATATATATATATATATATATATATATATATATATATATATATATATATGTGTGTGTGTGTGTGTGTGTGTGTGTGTGTGTGTATTAAATAAAAGGAAGATTAAAGCACATTTCTAAACACATATAAATTGAATAGTAATTCATTTATAGTATTGTCACTTTAATTCATTGACATCAGCAATATTATTCACCATCCGTCTTCAATGTTGCAATAAAATCTACAAAATTGATATAAAAACTGTAGTAAATAAAATACTATAGCAATTTCAAAACAATATCATTTTCAAAATGTTTCATAATAGAATAGTAATAGCCATTTTTTATATTGAGAAATGAAATAGGAAATTATGTTAACAATATAAAAGCAAAGGTATGTAATGGCCAAACATAAGAAAAAAAATTATAGTGAGTGTGCAATAACTGTGTTTTATGTCTGTCACTTAAAATAATTCTTCAGGAAAAATTTCTTAAAATCAATATATGTATGTATTAAATAAAAGGGAGATTAAAACACATTTGTAAACACATACAAATTGAATAGTACTTCATTTATGGTAATGTCACTTTAATTCATTGACATCAGTAATATTATTCACCAGCAGTCTTAAAGGGGTTATTAAAATCTACCAAATTGTTATGAGAACTGTAGTAAATAAAATACTATATTAATTTCAAAACAAGATCATTTTCAAAATATTTCAAAATAGAATAGTAATAGTCATTTTTATGTTGAGAATTGAAATAGGGAAGAATGTTAACAATATAAAAGCAAAGGTATACACCTTTAGTGTGTACCTTTGCTTTTTAGTGTAGTGGCCAAACATAAGAAAAAAATTATAGTGAGTGCGCAATAACTGTATTTTATGTCTGTCACTTAAAATAATTCTTCAGGCAAGATTTCGTATAAGCAATATATGTATGTATTAAATGAAAGGAAGATTAAAACACATTTGTAAACACAAATTAAATAGTATTTCCTTTATAGTATTGTCACTTTAATTTATTGACATTAGTAATATTATTCATCATCCGTCTCCAATGGGGTATTAAAATTTACAAAATTAATATAAGAACTGTAGTAAATATAATACTATAGCAATTTCAAAACAATATCATTTTCAAAATAGAATGGTAATAGTCATTTTTTATGTTGAGAATTGAAATAGGGAATTATGTTAACAATATAAAAGCAAAGGTATGTAGCGACCTAACATAAGAAAAAAATATAATGAGTGTGCAATAACTGTCTTTTATGTCAGTCACTTAAAATAATTCTTAAGGCAAAATTTCGTAAAAGCAATATATGTATATATTAAATAAAATGGAGATTAAAACACATTTGTAAACACATACAAATTTAATAGTACTTCATTTATGGTAATGACACTTTAATTCATTGACAACAGTAATATTATTCACCATCCGTCTTTAATGCGGTATTAAAATCTACCAAATTGATATAAGAACTGTAGTAAATAAAATACTATAGCAATTTCAACACAATATCATTTTCAAAATATTTCAAAATAGAATAGTAATAGTTATTTTTTTATATTGAGAATTGAAATAGGGAATTATGTTAGCAATATAAAAGCAAAGGAGTGAAGTGGCCCAAACATAAGAAAAAAATTATAATGAGTGTGGAATAACTGAGATTTATATCAGTCACTTAAAATAATTCTTCAGGCAAAATTTCGTAAAACCAATATATTTATGTATTAAATAAAAGGAAGATTAAAACACATTTGTAAATACATACAAATTGAATAGTACTTCATTTATGGTAATGTCACTTTAATTCATTGACATCAGTAATATTATTCACCACCAGTCTTCAATTAGGTATTAAAATCTACCAAATCGATATAAGAACTGTGGCAAATAAAATACTATATCAATTTCAACACAATATCATTTTCAAAATATTTCAAAATAGAATAGTAATAGTTATTTTTTTATATTGAGAATTGAAACAGAGAAGAATGCATGTAATTTCCTACGTTACATAATATGCAACAACAGTAAACATTAAAATACCTAACGTTAACTTTCCCGTTATGAGAAAAGAATAATTTCAAACTGGTAAACTATTGATTAGCATTGAAATAATTAAGAATATCCTTGCATTAACATAGTTCCATCAACTCGTGTTCATCATTTAAATTTTCAAAAGTGAACCTAGCATTAAACTTTGAGCCGACAAATCCAAATTACTCATGTATCAACCAACCATAATATATTATCATCTTTCTGTTCAGAGTTCAACTTTAACTCCTTCAATCTTCTTTATATAGATTTGAAAACTAGGGAGGACATATATAAACATAAATGTAATTTTATACGTTACGTAAAATGCAACAACAGTAAACATTAAAATATGTAACTTTAATTTTTCCGTTATGAGAAAAGAATAATTTTAAACTAGTAATATTTTCATTTGCATTGAAATAATTAAGAATATGCTTATATTAAAATAGTTCCATCAACTCGTGTTCATCATTTAAATTTTCAAAAGTGAACCTAGCATTAAACTTTGAGCCTAAAAATCCTAATTCCTAATGTAAAAGTTTATGTAATAATAGTCTTTCTAAAGATTATCCGAATTATTCTCCCCAAACTTTCGTACAATGTGGAAGCAAACATTGGTCTAATATATATCTATAAATTACCAACTCCCTCAATCTTGTTTATATAGATTTGAAAACTAGGGAGGATACATATAAATATGAATGTTATTTTTACGTTACATAATATACAACGACAGTAAACATTAAAATATCTAACTTTAATTTTTGCGGGATGAGAAAAGAATAATTTCAAACTGGTAATCTTTTCATTTCAATTGAAATAATTAAGAATATGCTTACAAAAAATATTTCCATCAACTGGTGTTCATTATTTAAACTTTCAAAAGTGAACTAGCATTAAGCTTTTAGCCTAAAAATCCGAATTCCCAATATAAAAGTCTATATATAATCTCCCCAAAGATAATCCGAATTATTCTCCACAAACTTTCGTACAATCTGGAAGCAAGCATTGGTCTAATATATATCCATAAATTACCAACTTTCAATTCAGAGTTCAACTTTAACTCCCTCAATCTTGTTTATATAGATTTGAAAACTAGGAAGGAGATATATAAATATGAATGTAATTTTCTACGTTACATAAAAGGCAACAACAGTAAACATTAAATTATGTAACGTTAGTTTTTCCGTTATGAGAAAAGAATGATTTCAAACTGGTAATCTTTTCAGTTGCATTGAAATAATTAAGAATATGCTGACATTAAAACAGTT